>CM073137.1:797500-1185000 GCA_037039145.1 Fundulus diaphanus | reverse complement strand
GTCAGCGATAAAACAACCAGATGAGTGTTTAACCAACCGGCTCCTGGGGGGAGATTTGTCAGTCATCATGATGAACGTCTGTGTCTAACGTAGACAAAGTGAGTTTAGTGTTTCACAATCACTGTGTATTATCGGACCGACCAGAAGCCCACATCCTGGGCCGGATTATAATGGGTAATATCCCAGGGTCCCTAACGGGTCCAGGGCAGTTAGGGAACAAGCAAAATATCTGGTTATCTGCAGCTGCATGTGAAACTCTGCTGGAGCCCTGCCATGGCACAGAGACGCTGAGAGACGCTGCCTTTTACTGCGAACATGAGGTGAGACAGCCTCTCCTCATTGGTCAGTCCGTCTACATGAGGCGGGTCAACGGTCACGCTGATCAATGCGCACTGAGCGGGTTGTGTGACGGCAAGCACCACAGCGCAGCTCAGAAAATTCAGACATGGAGAAGCAAAATGAAAAAGTAGGACATCAGTGGACTCTCAGCCGTGGGGCACAAATCCTACGGGTCCAAGCTCAGATCGTCCAATCAGAATACTGGAAATGCAGACATTATGTTTAGGTTCTGCTGGAAAGTGTGCGACCATCTAGGCAAGTTTATTTGTTTAGCACATTTCAGTACAAGGACAATGCAAAGTGCTTTACATCATTAAAACATTGAAAAATAAAAACAGATTAATGCAAGTAAGAAAATTGTTGGAATAAATGAAACAGGAAACTAAAAGCAAGTATTAATCTAGTGGTTGTCCTTGGATCATTGAAGGATTGATGTGGATCTTTACCGTTTAATAAATGAACATTATGTGTGAGCCTTTATTCATAATTTAATGTATAAAAATGTAATCATATTTAGCATAAATTAAATAGTGTGTTGGTTTATGCTAATATATCTGTTTCATTTAAAATGGATCAAACTCAGGTTGTATTAATCACAGAAAAGTTAGTTGCTGCTAACAAGCGTTTAGTTTTGAGCCCCATTAACTTATCATGCCAGAGACGTTGCTGGTGTTTTGTGTTCATTGCATCATATGCGAGCGTCCTTGACCAGAGGACATGTAGAGCGTTTGTAGTTCTTTCAGCATTTACTCTGAATCAAAATACACTTGGTGACAGAATTTAAAGCATTGAGCATATTTACTGTTAATTACGGTAATCTATTACCGTAATTATCTTGGGGTTGTGTTGAATGGACCCTTGAATATTGTTGGCCGCGGTGCAGCGCAGTGCTAATCTGTTTGTTTTTAATAGAACCATGAAAAGTGGTTCCGCTCAGGAGAACCAAGTCTCTGCTGATGGATCTGAGTCGGCTCTTTAGAAGGTTCTGGTCAGGCAAACTGAACGGACTCCTATTTATTTTTCTTCTCCTGTCTTAAACCCAGATTTCCTCCTCCTCCCTTCCTAAACTCTGGTTTCCTCGTCTCATGTTTCCTGACGGCCTCGCCCCTCTGATACCTCCTCTCCTCTCCTCCATCCTCCATCCTCTCCTCTCCTCTCCTCTCCCCTCCTCTCCTCTCCCCTCCTCTCCTCTCCTCTCCTCTCCCCTCCTCTCCTCTCCCCTCCTCTCCCCTCCTCTCCTCTCCTCTCCCCTCCTCTCCTCTCCTCTCCTCTCTCCTCCTCTCCTCTCCTCCATCCTCCATCCTCTCCTCTCCTCTCCCCTCCTCTCCTCTCCTCTCCTCTCCTCTCCTGTCCTCTCCTCTCCCCTCCTCTCCTCTCCCCTCCTCTCCTCTCCTCTCCTGTCCTCTCCTGTCCTCTCCTCTCCTCTCCTGTCCTCTCCTCTCCTCTCCCCTCCCGTCCTCTCCCCTCCTCTCCTCTCCCCTCCTCTCCTCTCCTCTCCTCTCCTCTCCTGTCCTCTCCTCTCCCCTCCCCTACCCTCCTCTCCTCTCCTCTCCTCTCCCCTCCTCTCCCCTCCTCTCCTCTCCTCTCCTGTCCTCTCCTCTCCTGTCCTCTCCTCTCCTCTCCCCTCCTCTCCTCTCCCCTCCTCTCCTCTCCCCTCCCCTCCTCTCCCCTCCTCTCCTCTCCCCTCCCCTCCCCTCCTCTCCTGTCCTCTCCTCTCCTCTCCTCTCCTCTCCCCTCCCGTCCTCTCCTCTCCCCTCCTCTCATCTCCCCTCCTCTCCTCTCCTCTCCTCTCCCCTCCTCTCCCCTCCTCTCCTGTCCTCTCCTCTCCTCTCCTGTCCTCTCCTCTCCTGTCCTCTCCTCTCCTCTCCCCTCCTCTCCTCTCCCCTCCTCTCCTGTCCTCTCCTCTCCCCTCCTCTCCTCTCCTCTCCCCTCCTGTCCTCTCCTCTCCCCTCCTCTCCTCTCCTCTCCCCTCCCCTCCTCTCCTCTCCTCTCCTGTCCTCTCCTCTCCTCTCCCCTCCTCTCCCCTCCTCTCCTCTCCTCTCCCCTCCTGTCCTCTCCTCTCCCCTCCTCTCCTGTCCTCTCCTCTCCTGTCCTCTCCTCTCCTCTCCCCTCCCGTCCTCTCCTCTCCTCTCCCCTCCTCTCCTCTCCTCTCCCCTCCCGTCCTCTCCCGTACTCTCACCCTCCCCTCCTCTCCTCTCCCCTCCTCTCCCCTCCTCTCCTCTCCTGTCCTCTCCCGTCCTCTCCTCTCCTGTCCTCTCCTCTCCTCTCCCCTCCTCTCCTCTCCCCTCCTCTCCTCTCCTCTCCTGTCCTCTCCCGTCCTCTCCTGTCCTCTCCTCTCCTCTCCTGTCCTCTCCTCTCCTCTCCCCTCCCCTCCCCTCCTCTCCCCTCCTCTCCTCTCCTCTCCTGTCCTCTCCCGTCCTCTCCTCTCCTGTCCTCTCCTCTCCTCTCCCCTCCCCTCCTCTCCCCTCCTGTCCTCTTCCCTCCTCTCCTCTCCTCTCCCCTCCTCTCCTCTTCTCTCCTCTCCTCTCCCCTCCTCTCCTCTCCTCTCCTCTCCTGTCCTCTCCTCTCCCCTCCCCTCCTCTCCTCTCCCCTCCTCTCCCCTCCCCTCCCCTCCTCTCCTCTCCTCTCCCCTCCTCTCCTCTCCCCTCCTCTCCTCTCCTCTCCTCTCCCCTCCTCTCCCCTCCCCTCCTCTCCTCTCCCCTCCTCTCCTCTCCTCTCCCCTCCTGTCCTCTCCTCTCCCCTCCTCTCCTCTCCTCTCCTCTCCCCTCCTGTCCTCTCCCCTCCTCTCCTCTCCTCTCCTCTCCTCTCCCCTCCTGTCCTCTCCTCTCCTCTCCCCTCCTCTCCTCTCCTCTCCTCTCCTCTCCCCTCCTGTCCTCACCCCTCCTCTCCTCTCCTCTCCTCTCCTCTCCCCTCCTGTCCTCTCCCCTCCTCTCCTCTCCCCTCCTCTCCTCTCCTCTCCCCTCCCCTCCCCTCCTGTCCTCTCCTCTCCTCTCCTCTCCCCTCCTCTCCTCTCCTCTCCTCTCCCCTCCTCTCCTCTCCTCTCCCCTCCTGTCCTCACCCCTCCTCTCCTCTCCTCTCCTCTCCTCTCCCCTCCTGTCCTCTCCCCTCCTCTCCTCTCCTCTCCCCTCCTCTCCTCTCCCCTCCCCTCCCCTCCTTTCCTCTCCTCTCCCCTCCCCTCCTCTCCTCTCCTCTCCCCTCCTCTCCTCTCCCCTCCCCTCCCCTCCTTTCCTCTCCTCTCCCCTCCTGTCCTCTCCTCTCCTCTCCCCTCCCCTCCTCTCCTCTCCTCTCCCCTCCTCTCCTCTCCTCTCCTCTCCTCTCCCCTCCCCTCCTCTCCTCTCCCCTCCTCTCCTCTCCTCTCCTCTCCTCTCCCCTCCCCTCCTCTCCTCTCCTGTCCTCTCCTCTCCTCTCATGTCCTCTCCCCTCCCCTCCCCTCCTTTCCTCTCCTCTCCCCTCCTGTCCTCTCCTCTCCTCTCCCCTCCCCTCCCCTCCTCTCCTCTCCTCTCCCCTCCTCTCCTCTCCTCTCCTCTCCCCTCCCCTCCTCTCCTCTCCCCTCCTCTCCCCTCCTCTCCCCTCCCCTCCTCTCCTCTCCTCTCCTCTCCCCTCCTCTCCCCTCCCCTCCTCTCCTCTCCTCTCCCCTCCTCTCCTCTCCTCTCCTCTCCTCTCCCCTCCCCTCCTCTCCTCTCCCCTCCTGTCCTCTCCCCTCCTCTCCCCTCCCCTCCTCTCCTCTGCCCTCCTCTCCTCTCCCCTCCTGTCCTCTCCCCTCCTCTCCTCTCCTCTCCTCTCCCCTCCCCTCCCCTCCTCTCCTCTCCCCTCCTCTCCTCTCCTCTCCTCTCCCCTCCCCTCCTCTCCTCTCCTGTCCTCTCCTCTCCTCTCATGTCCTCTCCCCTCCCCTCCCCTCCTGTCCTCTCCCCTCCTCTCCCCTCCCCTCCTCTCCTCTGCCCTCCTCTCCTCTCCCCTCCTGTCCTCTCCCCTCCTCTCCTCTCCTCTCCTCTCCCCTCCCGTCCTCTCCTCTCCTCTCCCCTCCTCTCCTCTCCTCTCCTCTCCTCTCCCCTCCTGTCCTCTCCTCTCCTGTCCTCTCCTCTCACGTCCTCTCCCCTCCTGTCCTCTCCTGTCCTCTCCTCTCCTCTCCCCTCCTCTCCCCTCCTCTCCCCTCCCCTCCTCTCCCCTCCTCTCCCCTCCCCTCCTCTCCTCTCCTCAGCGAGGTGATCTCCATAATAAACACCTGCAGGTGTGACCCTGACACCAGATGAATCTGTCGAACCACTGGTCTGGAAACGTGGTTTCTGCCTATCACTCAGATAACCTGGGGAACCTCCGTGGGGTCAGTGGTTCGCTGTCTGTGGGGGTCGTGGCGGCTGCTGACCACCAGATGGCGCAGGCGAGCAGAGCCACCATCAGGTTCTGCAGTTTATTTACAGCCGATGGTCCAGATTCCAGCACACAAACATGGTGAAGAGGTTTACAGGAGGTCACACCCAGTGAAGTGGAGAGGAGGAGGTCTGCCAGTAAAACAAACATGGAGGCCGTCTGAAGGAGCTCAGCCTCCTGCTGCTGCTGCAGCTCCCCTGAAATATTTAGCTGGAGGAGACCTGTTCTCATGACAGGAGTCATTAGCAGAACGTCTGCGGCATGTTGGAGGGAATCTGCGTGACTGCAGCACGGCTTCACCTCCGTCTCCTCTAAATCCTCCCTGACATGTTTGGTATCTTTGGAAAGCGGTGCCTCTGCAGCGGCCAGCGACCCTTTGGGTCCGGTTCTGAGTTCTGTCAGAACTTATTTACCTCTGGGTTCTGAGGCAGTTTAGTGACTGCTGTGGGGAAAGCCCACAATTACTCAACATGCAGCTTGTTCATCTCGGCAGCTTCCGGACCTTCTGAGATGATCCAGAAACATTTGGATTATTTACTTAGATTATTCTGTAGAACCTTTTCCACTCTGGTCCAGCTCTATCAGAGATGTGTTGAAAAGACCCAGAGGTTCTGTCTGGTGCTCCTGAATCCGGTCCGGGGGGTCCGGGTGCGGTTCCCCTCAGCCAGAGAAGCTGCAGGTTCCCTGGAAGTTTCAGGATGACGTCTCAGTAAACACGGTGACACGTTCCAGCCGCAGCATCAGGACTCCTGGTGTCGGCCGGCAGGAAGCTGTGGGCAGATGAGGCGGGTGGTGACTCGGGGGTTTTGGGATTAATGGAGATCATGATGACCGAAGCTTCTGGTTGATGAAGAGGAACCAGGGAGTTTATGGGAAGATGAGGCGTGCTGATGAAGAGGTTGTTTCTTCTGGTCCTGAGGCGATAATAGACTCACCAAGTTCAGCCCTTCATTGAAACTATGATTAGTTAAACGAGGGCCTCTAACCTCTAACTTTCTCTTTCAGCTTTTACAAAGACACCCTCTAGAGAGGAACCTTTGCCCCAATAAAACACCAGAAACCCGGTGGGACCCTGTCTGAACCGACTGTAGGAATGTGTCACGCCTTCAGCTCCTTTAATCCTCGTTACACCTTCTGGCCACAGCTAGATCCTCTTCGGTTTCCTCCTTAGATCTCCGTCCACCTTTACACCCACCTAGAAAAGCCTCAGATCTTTGGAAATCTTTCCAACCGTCCAGAAACCAAAACCACGGAGTCATTGCGGCTCTCGGGTGGGAAAGCCCCTGGGATCCCAGACGCCCTGGGAGACAATAAGGACTTTATGGAGGCTGTGGAACCAGCCGGTCTTTAGGCGTTCAGCTCAAATCAGCCTTAAATGACGCGGAACTTGTTTTCTTTAGAAACGTCAGAAATGTCCTGCTGAGCTTCTGCTCCTTTTCTGTAACTGAGACGCTGACTTTCTGTGGCTGGTCTTGTTCTGGGATTACTCCGAGTGTCAGAGACAAACTGGGACTTTGGTGAGTTTGACGGCTCGACCCGAACGCTGACAGGTTTTCAGGTCCGATGCTTCAGGACTTAGAGTTGAGGACGCATCATAGGACAGTTAGTAGTTATCTAAATATCAAATGGGGAGCAGATTCACGGTGATGTCTATGACCTCCACCCCTGGTTGACATCGATCATTCCCCCCTGGACCGTGATCTCTCCTGGACCCACGCCTCAAAGGAAGCTGGCTTTGGATGTTCTCGTAGCGTTGGAGGAACTGTGTGAAGAACCCCGTTTGATCTGAAGGAAGAGACGGAGCGTCCCCGGCTCGGCCTCCAGGTGACGCCGGCTGAGGAGGGCTGATGTGTTGGTGCTTTGAGGACATGGCCGTAACGGTGGTTCTGGACCGTGGAGCTGCCGGCTGGTCGGTTGTCGGCGCCGCTACCTTCAGACGAGACGACAGAGGCGATGACTTGGCGTTGACTGGAGCTGAGCAGCCACCAGACCAAACACGCCGAGCACGTCAGCCTGACTGAGAGACGGTCAAACAGAGACCAGATGGGAGGAAGAGTCACGGCTCATCGCAGATTTTTTAACCCTCAACTCATCGGCAGTCGACGGCAGGAGGAGGGACGGAGGGACGGAGGAGCCCCGGCAGCCGAGCAGAGAGAGGAGGGCTGGAAAAGGTGCGATGAGTCACCGGGAGGGAGGAGGAGCGCAGGAGAGAGAGGGAGGGATGGAGGGAGGTGTACTTATGGTAGGAGACTCGCCGAGGCTCAGAGCAGAGAGAGACCGGCCCACTCCACTAAAATCATTCAACTGGTGAACGAGGGAGCGCACTCAACTCTGACGGAGCGAGAGAGAGAGGGAGGGAGCAGCAGAGGTAAAGAGAGGAAGTCCCTTCATCTGGGAGAACTTAGAGCTCTCTGACACACACTCGCTCTGCACCCCGGGAACACGCAGCTTTCCCTTCATCCATTCATCTCCTCTCAGCTTTTCCTCTTCTTCTTGTCTTACTTTCTCCTCTTTCTTTCTCTCGTGTGGCGCCTCCACATTTTGCAGCCATCTGTCCCTGACAAAAAGATAAGGATTACTCATTTTCTCCCTTGCCGTTGTGTTTTTTTTCTCTCTCTCTTGTTTCTTTACAGTTCTTCCCTTCGTTTGGCAGGTGGACTGTGAGCTGAGCTGAACTTTGCAGCTCCCAAACTTCTCAGCGAGACGAAGGACAAAGACAGCAGGACTGAGAGGAGGCAGAGCAGCAAGGAACTCTTTTCTCTCTCCACCCCGGACTGAATTTCCTCTGACTTTGGTTCTAAATTTGACTTTTTGGACTCTGTGCGTGGCTCTCTACCCCGCGGCATCTTTAAATCAGCCCTTCGGGTGTTTGTCGGCACCATGTTCGTGGTACCTTTACTCGGCTGGGCCCTCCTGGTCCTGGTTCAGATCCACAGCTCTGGATCCTCCTCGGACCTGCCGTCCAGGCATCAGCCCCTCTCCCTGATGGTGCAGTCGCCGGCGGACACCTCCAGCGCTCACTGCCCGTCCTGCGCCCTGGCCCGGATGAGGAGGAACGAAGGGGTGACGGCGGCGGACGACGACCCGCTGGCGTTGGAGGAGGAGACGGCGGCCCAGCAGGACGTGGTGGAGGCGGTGAAGAGGCACATCCTCAACATGCTCCATCTGCAGGCCCGGCCCAACATCACCCGGCCGGTGCCGCGCGCCGCGCTCCTCAACGCCCTGCGCAAGCTGCACGTGGGGCGAGTGGCCGAGGACGGCAGCGTGCAGATCGAGGGACAGGAGGAGGAGGCGCGAGGGAGGGGAGGCCAGGGAGGAGGAAAGGGGGGAGGAGCGGCGGCAGGAGACGACGCACCGGAGACCACGGAGATCATCACCTTCGCCGAGGCTGGTGAGTCCGACGGAGAGTCCTCCGGGTTACACACATTAGCCAGAGTGTGTGTGTGTGTGTGTGTGTGTGTGTGTGTGTGTGTGTGTGTGTGTGTGTGTGTGTGTGTGTGTGTGTGTGTGTGTGTGTGCGCGGTCTACACACAAAGACTGCAGCTGTGGTGGAAACTATGACCGTGTTTGTCCACCTGCTTACTTCCACCTGCGCGCTCTCTCAGCTGAACACGCCCAGGCGCTAACCTCTGTAATCGCCCCCCCCCCCCCCCCCCCCCCCCCCCCCCCCCGGCTGTTCCCACAGAATGCCTCATTATCTGCTTAAAGTCAGCGGGGATGTGGGCGCCGGTCCGTTTGGGTCCGCTGACACGGTACCAGCGGAGGGTGAACCAGTCAGACGGAGAAAGGGATGTTAGCTTCGTCACCTTTGACCTGCAGACCGGCTGCAGGGCACGCTTCGCCCATTTTAGCACAAGTGAAACGGCTTTAAATCCGGGTCACTGACGGGTCACGGTACCGCCGTGTCCGACGGTTCCTGAAGGTGAACCGGGTTAGAAAAGTCGTGTCCTGAAGGTCCAGTTCTGTTGGTTAATCATTAAAACGCTGCAGCTGAGTCAAAGTTTCAGACTGACAACAGAAAACGGTGCTGATGTTTTATCAGATAGTTTACCTGCTCCGGGTCAGAACAGGTCCAAATGACCCGCAGCTGTAAGACTGGATCTCAGAACCTGCCTGCAGAACCTCACCTGTCAGCGGTGCCGTGTGGGCGGGACTCTGACGTCCGCTTCCTCCTCTGGATGTTCTGCTGCTGCGGTTTGGGTTTCTGTAGGCGAGTCTGGAACGGCAGATGGAAAAGATTGAAGCGGTTCTGTGCGAACGGGCTGAACCGGGCCAGCTTTCCTGAGAGGAAAACGGTGCGGATCTGCCGGAGGAGCTGCTCTCTGAGGGGAAAACTGCTGCAAGAAGCAGCAAATCAGGGTGAAACTGCTGGTTTGAATTAATTCACGTCTTCTCAGAACCAGAACTTATCAGAACTCCTTCCAGCTGGGCACCAGACAGAAAAACTCCTTTCTTCGTTAAGATCCAAGATTTGGCTTCTAAAACGAGACACAACTTTTCCTGTCAAGATATTTGCATCAGAAAGAAAAAAACATTAGAACTTCTCAGAACTGCTTTCTAAAAGCCCATTTGGGTCTGGTTCTGGTCTTCCCCTCACTCAAAGGGAGAGATCTTAGAACCCACAGTTTTGACTCACAGGCAGCATAATTATTAGCGGGTTTTGATCCATGACTGGACACTCATACTGAGCCTGGTTCTGGTTCTGCTGGAGGCTTTCTTCCTGGTAAAAGAGAGTTGTTCCGCTCTACTGTCGCCAGGTGCTTGCTCAGGATGAGGGATTTCTCAGGTTCTGCACCAGTTGAGCTTTTAAACTGAATTTACCTGCAGCCGGGTCCAACTGAGATGTGACAGGACTGGACTCTGAGCCAGTCGGACTGGACTGCGTTGGCTGGTTCTGGACGTGTTTGAGATGATATCTGTTCTGAATTATCTTCCTGCGCAGCGACGGGTTAAATAAACCCTGCAGCTCGTCTGCCAGGCGCTCTGGTCTAACAGCTTAATTGTATTTAACTTGCATTTGTTGGGTCGTCTCCAGGTAAAAATGCCTCAGATGTTTGTTGTTTTCTCTGACGTGATGCTGGTCCAGCTTGACCCGGTCTAAAGCAGCGTCTGCAGAACATTTTGGTCTGTTCGCAGCTTCTTCGCCAGCTGGCAGCTCCTGTAAACACTAAAAACCAACGGGCCATTAAACGGCTCCAAAAGGTTCCGTTCTGTCAGCAGAACCCGGCAGGATTCGCACTACAAGAACCCGGACGTTCAGAAAACGCAGTTTCTCTGTAAACAGCTGCTTGGAGGTGTGAGTAATGGATGGTACCAGGCTCTCTGGTTCTGTTCCAACTCGTTTAACTGGACTTTATCTGGAAGTCCTCATGTAAACGTCTGGCTGAGGGTTTGAGCAGGAATTTAACACGTTTCATGTTGCTGCCACTGCAGAGCTGCACAGAAACTTTTGGGGCGCAGCTAAAAACACTTGTGGTTAGACGGAGCGCGCTTTATAGTCAACATCTTGAAGCAATTTGCCCATGTAAAGCAAAAAGAGGCGCATTTTCAGATGAACTATTTACAGTTTTGTGGAGTTCAAGGTGATTCGATGACAAAGCAGCTTCATCAAAGTTCTGCTGGAGGAGATTTAGTTTCCAAACAAACTCCAGAACCGGGTTCCTTTAAAAAGATCTAAGTTGTCATTAAAAGCGTCTTTCAGACAGCAGATTCCTTCTGATTGCCAGAGTTTATATTGTAACGAGGCCATCAGCTCTCAGACTCCTTGAAGTGCAGTTTATGCAGCTTCAGGCTCCAGTTTTGGCTCCTTAGCAGAACTTTTACTGACATTTTCTGACATCTTCAAGCTGCAGTGAAGCTCTGCTTAAGTCTGACTCGCGTCTCCTCTTCGTTCAGACCTGGAAAATCTTTTTCCCTCACATTATGAGGAGCCTGATGCTGGATCATAAAATAAAAAAACTAACTGTGAAAGGATGAGAAATAGCAAATAATTGAGGTTTTATTGCTAATAAATGAACCACTTAGATCTTTGCACACTAAACAGACTAATTACAAACAAAATCTATGAATTATGGTTCAGTTAAAATCAATCCCAGGTATAAAAAAGAAACAAAATTAAACCGTAGTTCTGAAGGAGAAGGAGGCGACAGGCAGAAACTGCTGAAAACGATCAGAGCATGAGCAGGTGAAGCCAATCTGAGGCGGTTTGGCTTTTCCAACATTTGCAGGTCTGGTCTTCTTCAGGTGTCCGCACCTTTAGGTGTCCTCATACCTGCCTGACGGACCGTGATCTGTTATCTGCACTGAGTCTCCTGTATGGAAATGCGGTTATTTTACTCAGATAATGTCTCAGAGTTGCTGTGCCTCAGTCAGGAGTCATAATGTCGAAGGTTGAATCAACTGGACCCGGGCTGAGATCAGAACCACTGGGAGGGCGCTGTGAAATTAAGTGGGAGGAAAACGAGGACCCCAAAACGACTAATTACTGCTAAAGAATAGATGTTAAACGTTTTCCTACCAATAAACTTTCTAGAAATTATATATGTTTTTAAACTGTTAAATATTTCCAGGCCATTTTTCCAGACCGGCCACTAGATGTCAGTATTTGTAACGCAGTGTTGCTTTAAATAACGGGTTTTGCCGCTAGTGCTAACGCTAGCTGGTTTATTTACAGAGGAAAAAGCTGCTTTATTTTTTTTCAATCATTGACGCACTTAAAGCAGGGGTGTACAAACGACTTGTTATGTGGGCCAAAATCATGTCGGCTGCCCCTTTGGGCCAAGAAATGTTAAAAGCTAAAATTACTAAAGATTATGTACTTTTTTTTGCTATTCAACAATAAACCAAGTGTCATATTTTAATGACAGGATTTCTGTAGTAAAGCAACGAGTCAATCACTGTAGATCCAAAAATACCTGCAAGTGTGCTAATTATTCTGGGCTTGATTGAAATAAATAAATAATTACGTTTATTATCAGCAATAAGAAGCAGATCTGTGTCTGAAAATGATAATAATAATATAATTAATGCAGATATTGTGTCTGCTTCTGGGTAAAGGTCACTGCACAGATGGGGTCATATGTACTCTGAAACAACCAAAAGGCCCGGATATTAAAATAATTTGGGTTATATTTAATATTTTCTATTGTGTGAAGATTTTAATTCATCAGGAACAATGTTGCCCTCATTCTAAATAAAAACCTCCATCTAGCCGTGGTGCTGGTGAGCTAATCTGTATCACGGTGAAGCTGCCCACAGTAAAGCAGCATCTGTCCGTAGACGACCTTTGACCCCTGACCCAGATCCAGACCCCCTGTGAACTCACAGAAACACCTTTTGACCTCCTGCTGCCTACCTGCCTACCTGCCTACCTGCCTACCTGCCTGCAAAGCTTCGACAGGTAAAGGTGCATGAGGTCGTTCTGCTGACTTACAGAGGAGAAGCCTCTGCAGCTCTGCTGGGACATAAACGGTGCATTCAGGGGGCTCAGTAATTATTTTGGGCCATGGCGGCTAGCAGAGTGCAGGGATGACGGGATTCTTGGCGGAGACCAAGTGTCAACCTCTGTTTAGCAGCTCTGGGACAATATCTATCTGTCCCCTGTTTTTTCCTGTCCTCTGTTTCCAGTCCGTCCCTGTTTACCTTCCCCCGCTTCTCCCCGTCTCTCACCACACACACAGGACAATTAGGCTAATTGAACTTAATTGAACACATCATTAGCGACATTCCTGAATCCACTTTCATCCGCCTGCACTGGGCTCTAACCTCAGCCTACCCCTCGCCGCTCGGCCCGCAGAATAAGCCCGTCTTTGTTGGGTCTATTCTGGCAGCGGCGACCTGCTCGGGGTCACTCCTCTGACCTCTGACAGCCAGAGGAAGCCGGACGGGAGCAGCTGATTGGAGCAGAGACGCATCTGTCTGACGTGAAGCCGGGCCCAGCTGCAGGTTCTGCTCGTTTATCTTAGTCTGGTCCTGTTTGTCTTTTGCTTCGCTTCTGTTTATTCTGAGTTCCTGTCATGTTTTCTCTCAGTTTGTCATCTGCTCCTCCTCTGCTCTCCTCGCCCCCCCCCCCCCCCCCCCCCCCACACACACACACACACACACACGTCCCAGGGCTTTCCGTGGCGTGGCCTTAGTGTGTTCAAGGCGTGTTTCTGCTTGTTTCCGTGCAGATGGATCTTTTTATTCCTGTTGTGGTCTCTTTGGCTGGGCTGTGCCGTGTGGCAGAGATGCTACGTGTGGACAGATGGATCACTCGATAGTAAACAGCCACAGATTGTGAGCAGACCTGCTGCCAGGGAAACTGACTCCAGTCCAGCTGGGACAAAGGTGGCCCTCGCTTTAACATCCGCCGCTGAAAGTAGTCCCTGGAGGGAGCTTCATTTGCAGACATCATCAGGATGAAGTGAGCAGCAGGGTTTATGAAGGAGTTAGAATGATGCGTGAACGTGTCGGCAGCAAACAGCATGAAGTTTGTTGTGTGTGACAGTGACCTGAGCAGCAGGCCAGATGTCTGAGCAGCTCTCTGACTTTAACAGGTTGCATCCAGTCGGTGACTTTGCAGAAATCCCTCATACTGAGCAAGCATGTAGTGACAGTGGAGAGGAAAACTATGGAATCAGCTGAGCTGTGGACCTCTGCTGGTTCAGTCAAAACTAACTTTTAGCTTTTCTCTCTTTAATTAAAAATGTTTTTAAAAATGTTTTTGCTCGCTGCACAGGGCTGACACTAAAATGTCTCCAGGCGTCTTATTTCTGTTAAAAAGCTTTTATTTCTATCTGGTTCTGAAACCTCCACCACCTTTCAGCAGACAGGCGTCCAAACCAAGTAGAGCGGCACAGAAACACAGCAGAGACCAAACTGATAAATAATTAACTAGACAGCCTTTAATTAAAGACTCAGCTGCTGATGGCACAGAACCGTCAGAAAACCGGGCAGAGTGAGACCTCCCTGTGGCTGCGACGCCACTTTAGGAGGAATCAGGGAGGACAGGAGGGCAGCGAGAGGCGGCGACTTCAAACGGAGAGGGAGGAGATGCTGGCAGCGGGAATTAGAGAGCCCAGGAAGCTTCCCAGCCTTGATAAGGCTCCCTGAGCGGCTCCTCCTGGCTCAGCTCCCTGGAGACGTGTAGTTGTCCCAAACCGCTGTGAGAAACTCCCCGCTGCAGCACAGAGATGCTGATGCTTCCATGCTGGCAACGTCTTGCTAACAGGAAGTGGTTCCGTTAGCAGATTCCTGGTACCGCTGATGTGATTCAGGAGGACGTCCAGCGCCAGGCAGAGAGATGTTCTGGGTAGCAGCTGGCAGTGATGGGGCCCAGCAGGCGGCTGTTTGCAGGCAGGAGAAGCTGCAGAGCTCAGCGGCGTTTAGCGGCTAAAGAGCCCATTATCCTCCCAGGAGCCTGAGTACCAGCCAGAGGCGCAGCAGGTGGAGTTCTGCTTCACTCTGAAGGTCCAGAGAATCACCACCAAAGCTGCTTCTGGTCCTTCTGGTCCTTCTGTTGCTTCACCATGAGCTGCACGGTTCTGATGTGACCCGTTTTACTGCCAGTGCAAATTCAAGCCAAGCTGCCGTCCAGACATGACGGATCTGAGGATGTTTCCCAACATCTATAGAAAGAAGTCCATCAGTAGTTCTGGTTCTGGTCCTGAACACGGCACCTGCAGCCCATTTTAAACTGCGATTTGGTGCTTTGTGGTTCTGGTACTCAGTCTCCAGCGCCTGCTGTGTTCTGCACAGGTTCTGCAGGAGCACCACTGAGCCCAGATGGGGAATATCAGGCGTGCCACCCAGTTCTGGCGGCTCGGCTCTGGTTCTGGAGGTCGGTGAGGCCGTCCTGTCCTGGAGGGTCCAGTAGAACTCACCAGGGCGAGGCGGTTCTGTTCGTCTTCAGCTTGAAACACGTCGTGTTTGACTGAATAACTGTGGGAACAGGCGGAGCTGCAGCTCTGATTGATGTCAGGCCGGTCCGGTCCCCAGAGGTTCCTCCGGTTCCTAGACGAGGCCTGGAAATGAAACCGGGCCTCGCGGTTCTAACCATGACAGATGGTTGTGTAGAAAACAGAGCAGCTGAGGTCGGTTTGATGTTGGATCCACTCCCTGGTGTCTGAAGCCCAGTTTCTCTGCTGGAACCGTTTTACGGCCCGACCCGCCGTGTTCACACAGCAACCAGAACCTCAGCGCTTCTCCAGCAGCTCGACCCACTTCACTTCATCACGTTTGCTCCCAGCAGCTGCAGCCCACAGAACCAGCAGCAGGTCCGGTTCCCTGTGGTCCGGTTCAGTCACCTTTCTGCCTGTTTGACGCAAAGCAGCGACTTTATGGGGAATAAAGAGTTTTAGGTTCAAAACCCTTCAGCTCCAACGAAATATCAGGTTCTCTGTCTCTGAATGTTCTGCTCCGGTTCCCCTGATAAACGGCTCATCGGTTGGTGTCTGTTCCACAGCGTAGAACCCAGAGACGGGACAGACGGCAGCAGGAGTCTTTGCTGAAGCTGATTTATTCAGGAAGCTTCAGTAAAACCTTCAGCCTGGTTCTGTCCAAGTCTGGTTCTGTGCTTCCTGGTTCTATGCATCCTGGTTCTATGCATCCTGGTTCTATGCAGCTTGGTTCTATGCATCCTGGTTCTATGCATCCTGGTTCTATGCAGCTTGGTTCTATGCATCCTGGTTCTATGCTGCTTGGTTCTATTCATCCTGGTTCTATGCAGCCTGGTTCTATGCATCCTGGTTCTATGTAGCCTGGTTCTATGCAGCCTGGTTTTATGCAGTCTGGTTCTGTGCAGCCTGGTTCTGTGCTGCTTGGTTCTCTCTAATCCTGTGGTTCCTCCTTTTCCTGCCACACGTTTTCCTTCCACTCAACTTTCTGTAAATACGTCAGGATCAGCTCTCTGAGAACAGCAGCTGGTTCAGCGATGGCCGTCCTTGGCTCCTCCTCCCTGTGGAGGGAACCAGGTCTGTCTTCTGGACCTCTGTCCAGTCAGCAGGTCCCCCCCCCCATGATGGTACCGCCTGCTGACCCAGACTGAGACCATCCAGAGGTTCAGGAAACCAGGAGTTAATTTGCTGATTAGGACGAGGCGCCAGGAGTTTTATATTCTAGAGTCCATTCTCTGGAGCCAGAATCATCAGAACTTCCAGATTTAAAGGCCCGGTCCACTGGTGGTCAGATTCTGGATGATGGAGCAGATCCTCTGAAGGTGGGACCAACTGATCCAGAACCCAGAGATGTTTCAGAGTCTCTACATATTTCAGGCGCTGGGGTTCGTCCCTGAGAGGACGTGTTGTGGATCGGTGCTGCAGCCGGTTCTGTGTCAGAACTTCTGATTATTCTGTTCGTCTCGGTGGTGAGTGGCCCACAAAGAGTCATCGCAATGATTTAAGGGCAGCGATCCACAGAATCTGCATCTGGAGCGGCTTCAAATCTCCCGCGGCGACGGACAATTATGGGATGCCTTGTGCAGACTGTTTTCATTAAGGCCTGAGCAGAAGTTCATGAGAAAAATGAGAAGCGCTCGGCTCTTCTGCCAGACCCAGCGCCAAGCATTGCTCTGACGCACTTTTATTGTCTTCTGGGTTCCTTTCCTTTGCATTCAGGGCTTTCAGAACCTCGTGGTCCGTTAGTTCCCAGCAGCAGAACGGGTCCGACTGCAGTTTTCTCACTGCTTCTGCTCAGCGGTCCAGTAGTTTGGTTCCGACTGAGCGATAAAAGCCTTCAGGAGCCGCAGAGGGAACATTTTCATGAGAACAGGAACTCAGGAGATCCTGATGTCAAAGCTGAGAGCTGCTCTTCATCATCTCAGAGGTCGGAGGTCATCAGCGATGCTGAACCCGACAGAATAAACTGTTTGCTCTGCAGCAGCAGAACCAGAACCTGGACCCCAGCAGGGCCTGTTCTCAGAAAGGATGAATGAACAGGACCGGTTATTTTCTGCCTGCTGGAGGTGACGATGATCTAAGTGAGATAATCGCCTCCGAACCGTCGCTTAAGGCGCTCTAATGGACCGGCCGCCTCCTCACACACACACACACACACACACACACACACACACACACACACACACACACACACGTCGCCCATTCACACCGTCTAACTGAGCATCGCTGACATTCATAAACTCTGAAATCGTGACTGGAGTTCTGCGGTGCCCACGAGGCAGAGCTGAGAGCGTGGCTGTTAGCTCGCTGCCCGGCCTGCAGCCTCCAAGGAGACGTAAAGCTGCAGCACGTGTGTGAGAGTGAGCAAAGGGTGAAAGAGCGGCAGTAAGCATGCTGCACCCTCAGCACCAAGCATCTCATCCTAGAGCCACCAGAGCAGAGCTGAGCGCTGGAGAAGCTGCTGTTTGCTAACGTTTGCTGACGTCTGCATGTCTGATGCTAAGAGAGATCTCTCTGCTCTAGAGCAGCGAGGAACGTTTCCATCCTGGCCGGCAGGAACGTCGTTAGAACGCTGCTGCTGAGCGTCGACGTTTCCGCGTTTCTTCCTCCTGCGTGATTTAAATGTCCTGAGCAAGTTTTCAGGCAGACGCAGCTACGAGCTGCAGGTTTTGCAGAGGAGGAGGAACGTTCAGAGTTGTTTCACCTTTAGACCTGCAGGGACGACCGCACAGGTCCTGATGGCAACCGCTGCTGCTGAGTCAGCAGGACGTGTGTCTCAGACGTGATGAGAGTGTTGGTGGTGACAGACTCAGGGCCGGCGAGGCGTTCGCTGTTTGAGGAGAAGCCGATCTCTCATCGCTACCAGCAGTTTGTGGGTTTAAACACGGAGATTTCTCTTTGAGCCGCATGTCTAACTTTCTCCTCCGCTCTGCGACTGTAACTAAGGCGGCTCCCATAAATGCATTATAGTCTAGTTGGACCCGCTGAAGGTCGTCCAGCCAGAGCGATGAGTAACTGAGCCTGTTCTCTACCTGTTCCCTCAGGTGACTCCCAGGGCGTGGTGAACTTCGTCCTCTCCAAAGAAGGAGGAGACATGTCCCTGGTGGAACAGGCCAACGTCTGGCTCTTCCTCCGCCTGGCCAAGACCAACCGCAGCCGCGCCAAGGTCACCATCCGCCTCTTCCAGCAGCGCCTCCTCCCGAACGGACGGCCCGCGGCGCCGCAGGACGACGTCCTCCTGGCGGAGAAGACCGTGGACACCCGGCGCAGCGGCTGGCACACCTTCCCCGTGTCTTCGGCGGTGCAGGCGCTGCTGCAGAGCAAGCGGAGCACCACGCTGCGCCTCCGGGCGTCCTGCCCGCTCTGCGCCGACGCCGGCGCCACGCCGGTGCTGGTGTCGGGCGGCGCCGAGGCGTCGCAGCGCGGCAGCCAGAGGGAGCAGTCCCACCGGCCCTTCCTCATGGCCGTGGTGCAGCAGGGCGACGGCGCCGACTCCCGGCGGCGCAGGAAGCGCGGGCTGGAGTGTGACGGCAAGGTGAGAGTCTGCTGCAAGAGGCAGTTCTACGTCAACTTCAAGGACATCGGCTGGAGCGACTGGATCATCGCGCCGTCGGGCTACCACGCCAACTACTGCGAGGGCGAGTGCCCCTCCCACGTGGCCAGCATCGCCGGCTCCACGCTGTCCTTCCACTCCACCGTCATCAGCCACTACCGCATGCGGGGCTACAGCCCCTTCCAGAACCTGAGGTCGTGCTGCGTGCCCTCCCGGCTACGGGCCATGTCCATGCTCTACTACAACGAGGAGCAGAAGATCATCAAGAAGGACATCCAGAACATGATCGTGGAGGAGTGCGGCTGCTCGTAGGGACATCAACCCAGACGGGACGGTGCCAACTGGACTGGGGAGGACCGAGGAGGAGGAGCCCTGGGGGGGAGGAGCCAGAGGCGGTCCTCCTCCGTCCTCCAGGTCGCTCTCTGGGAGAGAAACTCGTCTCCAGACTCGCCGAGTCAAACTCAGGCGGAGTCTCGATGGCACTTTCTGAAAAAACAGAAAAAAAGACTAAAAAAAAGAATATCTAATATATTTTTGTTACAAACGGAGGGAGCGAGGCTTATTTATGTGGCGTTCAGGCACCGCGACCCCAGTCGGACTTCAGAGAGACGAGGTGCCTGAAGAACTGCAGACAAAAAGATCTCAAACTATGCAACTTGTTTCCTGTGTTACATCTGCCTGAACTTTCCTCTGTTTGCTCTGTTTACTGCCGACATGATGGAGGAGCGACGAGACACTTTGATCATTTAGAGAGAGACTGTGTGTGTGTGTGTGTGTGTGTGTGTGTGTGTGTGTGTGTGTGTGTGTGTGTGTGTGTGTGTGTGTGTGTGTGTGTGTGTGTGTGTGTGTGTGTGTGTGTGTGTAGGTGTGTGTGTGTGTGTGTGTGTGTGTGTGTGTGTGTGTGTGTGTGTGTGTGTGTGTGTGTGTGTGTGTGTGTGTGTGTGTGTAGGTGTGTGTGTGTGTGTGTGTGTGTGTGTGTGTGTTGAGATACTTGAACGAAACGAGTTGGCTCGGCTGCTGGAACCAAACACTTCTTTATGTTACCGTGGTAACCATGTTAATTATTAATATTATTATTGTTAGTAAGTATATTAATATTATTAATGTTATTCTTGTTGATAATAATATTTTGTGTTGTTATTATTTGAGTTTTCTATTTTTAAGAAGCGTTGCAAACGTCGTTTTTTTTTTCTCCTGTTTTATATTTTTTGCACTATAGCGAAGTAACGTGTTCAGGTCACAGGTTCGATTCCCGACCCTCCAGGGTCTTTTAGTCGCAGCTTTCTCAAGCCTGAACCCTGCAGCTGGTTTCCTTCGGTGAACCGTGGCCATGGCTGACTTCAGCAGGTCACATGACACAGTCAAAGGCTTCTCATTGGTCCACTGCTGACCACCGTGTTTCCCCAGCAGTTTTTATTTTAAAAATAAAACAGCTTCAATAATGATGAAACAACTTTGGTTATTGATAAAACATCTGTTTCTGTTTGCTTTAGTTTCAGCTTTTCAAGCTCTAAAAGCTTTTAAAGCAGAAACTGGACATTAAGCGCTCAAACTGTAGAAAGCTGTTCATTCTTTCGTTGCTTTGTACTTGTGACAGTGCAATGACAATAAAGTTGAATTCTATTCTATTCTATTATATTTGCTCCCAGCCAATAGGAAGTCATGTTGACGTGAACGCCGTAGGAACCTCCTCTTGGTGGGATAAAACGTTTGTGTCCAAAAGGCAGATTGGGTCGAATCATTTAAAGCTGCAGTAAATTGAGATAAGCTGGCAAAGCTGCAGGATAAAGTAGCTGCTGAGAGGAAAACAACCATTTACTCCTCAGAGAGTCCACTGGGCCGGCTGTCTTCTCTCTCCATCGTTGTTCTTCTCGGTTTCTTTAAGTCTGTCAACATTTCAGTTCAGTTTATTTATGAGGCATCAATTTACAACACAAGAAGCAAACCGGTCCAATTCATGTCCGGTTCTGTAGAATCTAAATTAGTCCAAATGTAAAGATTCTCCTATGATTCATCAGCTGGAATCAGATCTAAACACCTAAAGTTGAATTAATGCTAATTCCAGTACATCTGATGTTAGTTTATTGAAAAGTTTTGTTTCTGAGGAGGTCATGAGTCATAAAGGAGGCTCTAATCAAAGGTTAAAGGTCATTTCCTGCACAGTGAATGATTCATGCAGCCTGTTGGATCTTTCCAGTGAGCAGATAAAGCTCCCGTCTTCCTGCCCTTGCAGCTGTAATCGCTCCGACCTCATGAATCAGTCCAAGCCAAGAAAAAACCCCAGAAACCAACTGATTCTGGACTGAACATGGAATAAAGCCCTGAACACTCAGTTTAGATCTGGACTCTGTGTTTAAAGCTCCAGTTTGGATCCAGCTTCAGTCTCTTAATCACTAAATTATTCAGTCATTGTGTAGAAGAAGGTCAAAGGCCGATGTTTGAATCATGCTTCCCAGTTTCTGGGCGCTTTCAACACGTTTTTGACCCTTATGCACGTTAAAAAACTCCATTTCCCACAATCCTTCACACTTCCATTCGCCCTCCAGCTGCTTGGTTCCAGGTTTAGGTGAAGCAGGCCGCGTGTTCCTGAATGTTTAACACCAGTATTGTTCTCCTGACGTTCTGCGGGGCCTTTTAGATGAAGTCACCTGCTTTCATGCGTTGGTTGTTGCTTTTTCTGCCGTCAGTGGTGGAACGGAGGGCAGCGCCTCTCCGTCTGGACCCAGAGTCCCTCTTCTCTGTATATGGACACAGTTAAAATGTCAGTGCTAAAAAAAAGTCTGAAAAAAGGAAAACGTTGGTAAAAAAAATGGCTGTTTGTGTTTAGATTCTGTTCTTTTCATAAAAAAAAAAATAATAATATAAATACTGACACTGAACAAAGTGGACAAAGAATAAAAAGTATATTTTTTATTCTGTATATATGGAAACCAGACTCCAGTATGATGCTTTGCTTTGTTGTACAAATGAAACGTGCTTGTCATTTTTTTTATTCTTATTTATTTTTCAGTATTCTTTGTTTTTAGGCTTCACTATTAAAGTCTGAAGGATGTACACAAAGAAACGTGTCGCTGTCTTCTTCTGTCCTCTGGTAGCTGGATCTCCTCTCAGATCCACGCCATGGATTATTCTCACATTCGCATCAAGGCGAAGGCTTTAGAAACGGGAGCGGCGACGCCGAGCATCAGAGGATGAAGGTTCAGGGATGCTGGAGCGAATCCAGCCGGGGGGAGAGGAAGCAGTCGCTCCGTGACAGCAGCTGATAGAGAAAGGTCAGAAGGTCGGCCACGCCCCGCCCTCTCTCCTCGCTGCTCGGTTTAACTTTAAAGCGGCTCCGCTGAGATCTGCAGAGGGTGGAAACAACCTGAGAGGGAAGGTAAACATAAATGATCACAGGCAGCGCTGCAGGATCCACGGCCGCCTCACAGCTGATTCCTGTTAGAGGAGGAGAGGACCGGCTCTGCAGGATGTAAAGACAACGTCACCAGGAGCTGCTGCAGGGTCTCCATGAGGAGCACAGAGGTAAACCTCCACATGGAGACTCTTCACAGCTGTTTCTATCTCAGCGTCTTCATTCAGTAACAATAATCTAACAGATCAATCTAGAGAGCATTGGACGGGTTCAGGAGATAAACGCTCTGATTTCTGAAGCCAACGAGCTCCATCAGTTCCTCAGCAGCTCTAACAAGATTTATGTGGGCTCATAAAACACACATGATTATTTAATGACTATTATTATTAATAGCAGCAGTAAGTTGAAGCAGAACATGAGAGCCCTCCAGGTTTGTCTCCACTGGGTCTCAGCTCAGACGGACCACGCATTGTTAGATACGCTCTGGATCCCACAGGCACCTGTTGGAAACATCAGCAATGACCTCAGAGCAGCAGCTGCTGCGCACCAACCTGGGAAGGGTTCAAAGGTCATCTCCAGACCCTCTGGAGTCCATCATCCTCCAGAGAGGAGAACATTTTAGCAGCTTCCAACCTTCCAGGATGGACGTCCAGCAGGTTCAGTCCACGGTCAGAGCAGGAAGCCCAGAGAAATGAGCAGAAGCACTTCAGACTCTACAGGCCTCAGGTAGCAGGTTAAAGGTTAAAGGTCATGACCCTGAACCAGTCTGATTGCTTGGAAGGTTGAAGGAGAAAGAACCAAGATGGCAGCAGGACTGAGGTTCTGGATGAAGGACCAGACTTCTGGGACAACGTCCTCTGGACAGAGAAAACGAGAGATGATGGAGGAACCATGATGGACAGAACCGTGATGGACAGAACCATGATGGACAGAACCATGACGGAGGAACCATGATGGACAGAACCATGATGGACAGAACCGTGATGGACAGAACCGTGATGGACAGAACCATGATGGACAGAACCGTGATGGACAGAACCGTGATGGACAGAACCATGATGGACAGAACCGTGATGGACAGAACCATGACGGAGGAACCATGATGGGCAGAACCGTGTTGGACAGAACCATGATGGAGGAACCATGATGGACAGAACCATGATGGAGGAACCATGATGGAGGAACCATGACGGACAGAACCATGATGGAGGAACCATGATGGAGGAACCATGATGGACAGAACCATGATGGAGGAACCATGATGGAGGAACCATGATGGACGGTGGTGGAGAGGTGATGGTGTGGTTCGTTCTGCAGCCACATTAGCTGGTCACCATCACTGGGTGGACCATGATCTCCTCTGGAGACCAAATAAAGTCCAAACTCTAAAGCTGGTTCCAAACTGGGTCAGCAACAGAACCGTGATCCAAACACAGCAGCAGATCAGGAACAGAGCGGTGGAGAAGAACCAGGGCGGTTCCGGTTTAGTCCACCCAGCAGGTACGGCATGTCCAGAAGCCCCGCTGACTTTAGAGTGGTCCTGAGTTAAAGGAGCGTTACTTTCCCACAGAGCGGCAGCCGTGACTCAGAGCTGTACCAGCGCCAGCCTCCATCATCCAGTCCGAGGCTTCCTGTAAACCTTCTCCTGCGTGAGGCTGCAGCTTCCAGGACTCACCAGGAAGCCCCACAAACAGCCGCCACACGCGGCAGCGCCGCTGCGCCGGTGAGGTCATGGACCGAGAGCTGTGTGTGGCTGCTGGGAGGGAACACGGATAAAACGCTTCTCGCTCTGAGGAAAGTACAGGCTGCTGTTGTGGGAACCCTTTTAAACCGCTCAGTGACTAAACTTCACTTTCAGCCTTGGTTTGAAGGCAGATTTAGCTCTCAGATGTTGGCAGAAGGTTACGCTGCACGCATGGCGGTAATGACTCAGATAAAATCGTCCCGCCGCAACAACGGCGCATCAGGAGATCAGAGACTTACCGTCTGCTCGGGTTGAAGCCGGACGGGATGAGCGGCCTGTACCGGTCCTCAGATGAACCGCAGGAGAGGCGGTGGGAGTGGGTTCAGATGAGCACAGCTGGGTGGAGTCCCACCTTCATGGCCTCCACCATGACGGCCATTCTGACCTCCTTCAAGGCATCCAGACCTGAACCTGAACGCAGAGTTGGGTCTAAAAGGACCTGAGAGGAGCCAACATGTTCCTCATTGCTCCACCTCATGTTGTAGCCTTTGGTTGAAAGCTTGCTCAAGGGTTATCTACCTGCGGTCGACCCCGTCCTTTCTGTTGAAGCCCAGGCTGCACAGACGTCTCCCTTCCTGTGCCGTCAGTCCCGCAGATTAATCATTTCTTCCTGTAGGAAAAGAACTGTAGGTGGTCTATTACTCCTCTGATATCACAGAAACCCGTTCAAATTCATTAACTTTAAAATCTTAGACATCCAGAAGCCTTTACTTGCTTAATGAGAGCATTTTAGCGGTTTTGTGGGCCTGAAATCAGCTGTAAAGTGCCTTTTAGAAAGCGTTTTTCTCTAAACGTGTCATCAGAGGCCAGTTTACAGCAAACATCTCATCCATTATGTTTAATTAAAGCTGTTCAGCTGCAGGAGAGCCTCTCTCTGCCCAGTTAAACCAGCAGCAGGCCAGAATGTGTTTTCAGTCGTTAACGAGCTCGTTTAGCCTCCTATAAAACCTGCTGCTCATTAGCTTCAGAGGTAGCTACTGTGATGAAGAGCTGACGAACGCGAGGAGCGCTGAGAGGAGAGGGTGGGTGGAGACGCTGCGATGTGGCTCCGCTAATGAAAGCACTTCGGGTAATTTAACACGGATGTTTTTCTTGACAAATTACAGACATGGACGATTTGCGCAGGAATAAAATCACTGAGGCCAATTATCACAAATGACGGCATTTTGCCTGTTAGGGTTAGCTTACAGTACGCAGGGTGTGACAGGACAGCCATTTCCCCTGCAGGGATCAGAGGCTGCTGGGAAAACGCCGAGTGCTCCAGGTGGGAGAGGCCCGTTTAGTTTAGATCGGGGATGTTTGCACAAACACGCAGGAGCTGGGCTGCTTCCCACAGCTCATCCCCGGCTCTGGGTCCAGCCTGATGACTCTGCATCAAATCAGAGCTCTGAGGGTTTCACTGCATGCAAACTAAATTCTGGACCTTCTGTGTGATCTTCAGCAGATAGAGGGAAATTCAGACCAGCTGCCGGGGGACATCCCAGAGGACAGCAGGAAGAAATGCTGAACGGGCTTTAAGAAGGTGCTGCCCTCTTCCCAGAGGAGCTGGGAAGGACGACACCTTCGGTGTGGCCCCTGGGAGCAGGAACCAGCAGCATCTCTCAGGTCTGGCCCCGTCTTCCCTGCTGGAGGCTCTCTGGAGCTTCCTCTGAACTTCAGGCATCTCCACAGACGTTCAGTTTGGTTCTGGTCGGTAGCTGTCGTTCCTGCAGTCTTGGTTCTGTTTGGGATCGTTGTCTCACTGAAAAAGTTTCATTTTACTGTCCTCTCAACGTTTCTTCCCTCCCTCGGTTGTCTAAGGTCTGGTAGCACCACAACAATCCCACACCTCGATGTCCCCAGAGGACCAACAAAGAGACGGTTATGCTTTCAACAGTTCCAGGTTCTGGTGTAGGTTCCAGGTTCTGGTGTAGGTTCCAGGTTCTGGTGTTAGATCAGCAGTGTTACCACTTCCACGTGGCCACATGAAGACGTTTAATCCAAAGTAACGTTGATCTTCCATATTTAAACTGGATCCTGCAGCAGCTGTGATGGGCTGAGCATCCTCTGACCAGCAGGACACCTCCTCACTTCTCCTGAAGAACACCTACATGTCATCTGAGCTTGTGATCCAGCCTGACCAGCAGCCTGGTTAACATAGCTGCAGGTAGAACAGAGCCTGGTGTCCGCCTGCCTGCAGAGTCTCCACTGACGTTCCCCAGGAGAACCAGCCAGGAAGACCCTGCACGCTGCAGCAGACCCGCTCCACCGGCTGGAACCAGGATCACAGATCTGCGGTGGACCACTGAGGCTTTCATTATGTCCTCAGTTAACTTCCCTGAAGCCAGACTTGGTCCTCAGCCGCTGAGGAATGTCTGCAGAGCTGCGTTTCCTCAGCAGTTACTTACTTTCGCTGAATAAACGTAAATTTTGGTCCACAGCGAGCCGTCTCGGGTCAGCAGGATCTGATTTGAGGTCAGCGGTTCAGAAACATGCAGCTGATTTACGGGCCTCTGTGGAAAACACGTTCAGCGTTTAAATGAATTAATGAGCGTTCAGCTGGGAGCTCTTATCTCAGCCAGGGTTCAGTGTCTGGTTTCATATCGGTGGAACCGGACCACAAACTGCCTGCTGGTTTCCTCTGAAAGAGGCTGGAACGGTCCAATCAGCAGCTAATTCCTCAGCAGCAGTCCCAGCGCACTGACAGGACGATGAAGACTGTAACCCACGGGTCCTCCCGCTCTCCAGCCGGGCCCCATTAGAGGAATAAACCTCACATACCATCATTCTGACGCTCTCACGTAACAGTAACGCATCAGTGAGTGCGAACGTTCTTTGTTAGTTTCCCCTTTGTGGCTGTGCACTGCTAGTGTTTATGTATCCGGTTAGCTTAGCAGTTAGCTTAGCAGTTAGCTTCGGTGTTTAGTGTTTATGTATCCGGTTAGCTTACAGGCTAGCTTAGCAGTTAGCTTCGGTGTTTAGTGTTTATGTATCCGGTTAGCTTAGAGGCTAGCTTAGCGGTTAGCCGTTCATTGTAGCTCCGCTGCTCTCGCCGTAGACTTTGAACATGGCTGACAGTCGCTAGAAGCGAACCGCGTTCATGTGAAGAAGAGGAAGATCTCAGTAGAAAGAAATGAGACCAGAGAGGATTTAGGAGATTTTTCACACGATCCACCTGAGGAGCGGAAGATCAAGTAATATTTTCTAACACAGTTATTGAAAAAGGGACTTGGGGAAACTTACAGAAACAAATCGCCAACTCTACCTTTAAGACAAAAAGCTGTTTTTAAACGTCTGACACACTGCTGCCTTGCAGCAAAATGGTTCTAGGTT
Source organism: Fundulus diaphanus (assembly GCA_037039145.1). Lineage (NCBI taxonomy): Eukaryota > Metazoa > Chordata > Actinopteri > Cyprinodontiformes > Fundulidae > Fundulus > Fundulus diaphanus. The sequence continues at coordinate 1,158,457 of CM073137.1, read as the reverse complement.
TGAATCCCATCCTGGGGTTTGTGTCTTCTCTCTGTGCCTACATGGGTTCTCCCCGGGTACTTCCTGCCTCAGTCCGAAACTGTCAGGATGCCTGGTCTGTCTGAGCTGTCCTTAGGTGTGATAACCTGCAGGGGAACCTGCAGAAGAACCTGCAGTAGCACCTGCCAAAGAACCTGGAGTAGAACCTGCAGCAGCACCTGCAGAAGAACCTGGAATAGAACCTGCACAAGAACCTGGAGTAGAACATGACGAAAAACCTGAATTAGAACCTGCATGACAACCTGCAGTATAACCTGCAGAAGAACCTGAAATAGAACCTGCAGAAGAACCTGAAATAGAACCTGTAGTATAACCTACAGTAGAACCTGCTGCAGCACCTGGAGTAGAACCTGCACAAGAACCTGGAGTAGAACATGATGCAAAACCTGAATTAGAACCTGCATCACAACCTGCAGTAGAACCTGCAGAAGAACCTGAAATAGAACCTGTAGTATAACCTGCAGTATAACCTGCAGCAGAACCTGCAGCAGAACCGTTCACATGTGCAGCAAGCTGCTGGGCAGAAGGTCCTCCTGGGAACCCGTGCTGGCCTCGCTGAGGGAGTCTACATGAAGTGAATAAACCAAACAAAGCGAACCAGAGACGACAACCAACATCTTTATCTGGGACAAACCAGCAGCTGTTATTAAGAGAAGAAAAACGTCACTTTAAACATTAACCCCTGGTGGTTTAGAACGTTGGGACTCGTTGAAGGATCCAGAAAGACGTTCTTTGTTCTTCACCGTGTTCAATGTCGGAGCTCATTTGTTAAATGAGTCGTCTGAAGGCTAGAAGAACGGAGATCCGGGGAAATGTTCTGTTCCTGGTTAAAGCTGCTCCTCTCATGGTCACGGATCAGTTTAAAATTACAATAACGAGGAGAAAGGCTGTGAGTTTGGTTCCAGGTGGCAGAAATCTTCTCCATCCTTCTGGAAATATTTTACAGCTGCTACAACATATTATAGCAGCTGGTCCAGCAGAGCGGCTGTAGGAGGTTCTGAGGAGCTTCAGATCCTCAGGGATCGGACCTCTGGTCCTCACGTGGTCAAGGTGTTTCTGATGCTAACTCCTGGTCCTCCATGTTTCCACACCGAGTCTCCAGCTGACGTCAACACCAACCAAAGGTCCAAAGAGACCTGAGGGAGAACTAGGAAAGGAGCTTCCTGCTGCCTCATGCCGCTCCCGGCTGCTCCCATCCATGAGTCCATGTTCGCTGCAGCGCCCCACTGGTCAGGAACTCAGGTTCTGATGGGGTTCTAACAGGATTCCTCCTCAGGTCGGTCTCATTGAGATCAGAAAGCAGAACTTTAATGTGAACAACATGGCTGCGCACCAGAACTCTGGATTTGGGTCATCTGTGCTGCTGGTTGGGTTCTGCAGGAGGGAGTTCAGAGGGGGACAATCCAAAGAAAAACCAAACACGGGTCCTAACAGAACAAAAACCATTTTACCTGAGCCTTGGTTCTGGTTCTGGTTCAGTCTTATAATGCAGCTGGAAACATTCAGTTACAGTGATCTGGTGAGACCGGTTCTGGTACTGGTACCAAGCTGTTGGGTCAGGACCCCGGTCACAGGTCTTTAACAACATTAAAGCAGTCATTGCACTAATGAATGACTCTCCTGAACTTCGTCCTGCTAACTGGAGGCCAGGGAAGGAAATGTGGCTCCAACATGTAACTTTGCTCTAAATTAATAACTACGCTGTTAATTGTTCTGGGTTCTGGCCCAATTGGACCAGCAATGACCAGGCTAGCCTCATGCTATCATCCAGGTCTAGTCTTTAGTGACCAGCGGACCTGAAAATGACCTAACCCAATAACCGGGCCGCCTCAGGGTCCAGACCCTGCAGAGCTGCTGGTGCTGTTATCCACTCATTCTTCATTTATTCACCATCAGATTGACTTTAGTTGTTCCCAGAAGCACCTGGTTCTGATCCGTCCCAGCTGGTCCCGTCCTTCTTCTGTTTTGCTGATTTCTGCCTCAGCTTCCTGGTTTTTAGTGAACTCAGCCTCAGATTTGGATCAAATTAAAGCCGATTTCATTAACCTCCGGTCTCCAGAGCAATAACAAAACCAGAACCCTAGGTTCCCAGTCTTCCCTCCCTACCAGCCTGTGATGTAAATGGTTCTGAAAACGAGGAGCTGTGATTGGACGTGGTGGAACGGTCCCCACACAGATAGATTCCTCCCTGCTCCGTCGGTGTGTGCCGTCTGTTTCATTTCCTGCCCTCGTATCGTTTTACGCTGCAGTCGTCCCCACAGGATTAGAGCGTTTAATAAAAGATGATTGTCACCGTGAGGAAATTACTGCTCAGACTCTCACAGATACGGTGCAGCACCAGGAGGCTCAGCAGCTCCCCTCAGGATTAACAAACACCTGAAGGACCTGGATCGCTCCCTGCAGCCGACAGCACAGAACTCTGCTGGCTGTCCGCTCTGAGAATCTCTGCAAATGTTCAGCAACGCTGAAGCCGAGGCCTGGTTCTGATGCAGAAATGGATTTACTGTTGACCCAGAGGAAGGTCCGGTTTATGTTGTATTTCATGAATTTACTTCAAAAGATTCGGACTTATTGGCATAAAACTTGACCTGTTCTGTGCATTGTTTTGATCAGGGTGGTTAAAATAGTTGAAGGTTGGAGTTTTTATCACTGGACAAAGTTCCATGTTTCTCCATAAAACAGGATATTCTGTCATCGTCTCAAATCAGACTTCATTCAGCAAAATGAAAGCAGTCCATTCCAGACAGGCCTGGTGACGTTCTGCTGCACAGCCAGCCCAAGGCATAACCAAACTATGCAGCTGCTTATGGCCTCCAGGCCATCAGAGGGCAGGATGACCACTAACAGAAGATAAAGCTGAAGGCTTGAATGTTTCAGGATTCAGTTTTAAATTTAAAGTTTTCTTCTAGTTTCTTCTTGCTGCACACTTCTAGTGTTTATGCATCCAGTTAGCTTAGCGGTTAGCCGTTCATTGTAGCTCCGCTGCTCTCCCCGTAGACTTTCAACATGGCTGAGAGTCACAAGAAGCGAACTGTATTCATGTTTATGAGAAGAAGAGGAAGAAGGCCTCAGTAGAAAGAAAACCAGAGCGGATTTAGGGGATTTTTGCACGCGAACCCCCTGAGGAGAGGAAGAGCAGGTAAGACAGTCTTGCACAAAGAAGACTGTAACCCACGTTCAGACACATGGGCATTTCTCACTTACATTTCCAGAAAAATCGCAGACTGAACCTTTAACTTCATACAGTGGCTGATTTTCTTCTGAAGGAGCCATGAAGTCTCCGCTTCTGTAGCTTTTCTGACATCATGTGACACTTTTGCATGTTTGCAGCAAAACACAAACACTAGACGTGCGCATGCGGAGCCAGGAAGCAGAAACTAAACTGCTTCTTGTGACTCTGTCATGTTCAAAGTCTACGGTGAGAGCAGCGGCGCTACAATGAACGGCTAACCGCTAAGCTAACCGCTAAGCTAACCGGATACATAAACACTAGAAGTGGGCAGCCAGGAAGCAGAAAAAGAAGGAGCGAGCTGCACACTGGCGTTATTTTTTAACCTCCTTTTTCTGAATACTTAACGTATTAACTACTGTCAGGATGGAAGGACAATGTTACCCAGTATAATAAAATGTGTTTCTGAACAGGATTACCAACTATAGTCATTCAGGTCCATGTGAAGTACAGCATGTTACATTACATTGGAGGGATTATGGGGACACAATGCGCTGCTTTACTGTCACAAACACTGAAATATACCATTCAGTTCAGTATTATTCAGACTCAGGAAGAAAGAAACTCTCAAAGACTTCCTCTTCTGTCAGGGAGAACCAAAATGCTCCTTGCTGAAGGTCCATTTATATGACACCACTTGGCTTTTGGACCATCTGTGAACTAAACATGTTTATTTGTTAAAGTGTAAAAGTCCTGTTGATGCACATCAAAAACAATCATTTTTCCCTTTGAGTTCGTCTCTAAAAACTAAACCTTGTCTCCTCCATGGGGTCACGCTGGATGAAGGACTGAACGTGATGTTCTGAGAGGTCCACGTCTTCTGCTCACAGGTCTCTAGCTGGAGGAAAGGGTGACAACCAGCCCAACAGAACCTGATGATGCCAGTTCACAGCCCACACAGAACCTCAACACGGTTCTGAAAGGTCAGCGGTTACATGCTAAAAATAAAGACGGCTTGGGTTGCTCCTGCAGACTGGGGTCCACCACAGAAAGCTCCCACCATAAACAAACCAGAACAATGGTTCATCTCACTCCCATTCATCTGGACCGAACTGTGACACGTATATAAACAGTTCTGCCGGGCCCACACCCTCCTCCAGAGAACTGTGGCGTGGCAACAGGGAGCACCACGCTGCTACGGGGCTTGGTGGAGCTGAACACCACAGCAGACCTCCAGAGGTCCAGACACGTTGGGTCAGAACCTGACCGAGGCTCTGTTGGATCAGTGGCACATTTATTCTTCTTAAATGTGACCTCAGACATGGATTTTAATACCAAACATCAATGAGAACCACAGAAGAACCTAAAGACAGAACCATGGAGGGAAAGCGATGAAAACAGCAGCTGGAGCTCTAATGTGACGAAGGCAGGCGTTAAAAACGTCTCCAGTGACTGAAGATCGAGGATATTTGCTCAGCCTGCAGCCCTGAAGCTGAAACCCGTGCGACCCGGTCCTGAGCAACACTCACACATTAACAGGCTTTCAGAACCGCGCTGCTCTGCGGAGAGCGAGGGAGATAATGACCAGGACCAGAGCAAAGGTCTTCATCATCTCCACATCACGGTGACGCAGACATGAACCTTCCTCCCATCCAGGTAATTACAGCCACCTGTCCATCATTTCACAGGAAACGGTTTCATCTAGAGAAACTCTGATTTCATGGAGGCTGAAGTCTCTATCATGCTTCCAGGAGATGACAGCAGTGCATCTAAAGGTGAGTTTTACCGGATGGTTTCAGTCCGTTGTGTCGCAGAAACACGGATAAAGTCAGAAATTTAACCAGTCTGACAAAGTGGGAGAAGAACCTGGAAAAGATGCAGGGGAGAAGAGACTCAGAGGAAAGGTTTGGGGGATTAAAGAACCACAGGTGGAGGGTTTTATAATCTGGAGCCATGAAATGAAGAGATGAAGGCTGGGATGAGAACGCTGCAGCTCAGTGAGCTCCTCATTGGTTCCTGCTCCCAGATCACTCATCTGCAGCAACGTTCTGATGGAACCGGGTTTCCTCAATAACGGCTGATGAGGCCAGGAAATGGAGCATTTACTGACACCACCTGGGTGCTGGTTAGTCCGGGGGGAGGTGTGGCTGCTTCTGCTGCTAATAGAGTGGACAAAGGGCATATCTCTGTGAGAAGACCTTTGCTGCCAGCTCTGCATGGCAACACGGCCCAGAATCAAAGGAACAAAGGTGGAAACTATTGCAGAGCTCAGAGCGAGCAGCCAGAACTGACAGACTCCTGGATCGGCGTTGAAACGTTTTCAGAAAGACCGAGAGAACATCCGGTTTCCTCCGATTTAAGCCCGTTTGCTGTTGCCGTGACCCGCATGACTGAGAATTTGCACAGGCGTGAAAACTATTCAGCTTCCAGAAAGCTCCTCCCTGCTCTCCGGGGTTCTGGTTGCACATTAGGGTCTGATGCTGCTGAAGGCCCACAAACCAAACCTGAAATGCGGCTGCAGGTGCTCCCAGCTCAGAGAGAAGCATTTCAAGGTGTTTGAGGGAAAGTTTCTGTGGGGTGAAGCTGTGAGAGCGTCAGCTGGGATGAACTCAGTAACCCACCTTCACTCCGGTGTCTGCGCCACGTTCCTGCAGTCCTCCTCGCACCAATCAGAGCTCTGGGTGACTCACCTTACAGATGATCATTACTGCTGCAGATCATAATGACGGCTCGAGACCTCGGACCGGAGCGACGTGAGGCTGTTATTACCAGGGTGATGAGACAGGAAGTCAGGCGCGTTGTTTGACAGAGTCCTGAAATAACAAGGTGTGTGTGAGGGAACGCACACGCAGGAGAGCTGACGTCAAACACCTTTAATGAGCTTCTGTTGTGGTGGACGTCTTCAGAGCCACGGAGTTCATGTCCGATCGTCTTCTTCATTCTCCTCTTCATCTCTCAACTCGTTTTCTTCTTTTCATTTCCTGCCGCAGCTCTGGGTCTTCAGCGCTGACTCCATTAATAACGGCTTTTCAGCTGCTATTAATCACGCTCATCTTGATTAGATTCCCTGTTCTCTGTCGCCGGACACAGAACCAAACGGTACCGACACGATTCCCTGTTCTGGAGCTGGAGACGTGAGAAGGTCCTGCAGCAGGAGAATCCTCCGTGCTTTCACTTGCTTCTGGGAACAATTCACTCCGACCTGAGTCTCCATCGCTCAGAGCTGAAAGAACGTGGCAGGGAAAATGATAAAGACACGATAAACCTGTAATTTATGCAGAGTTCAGATGCTGACTGCTGCCAAGCAGTACGTGAGAGTAATAAAGCTTTATTTCTGCAGCGCTTTGCGCAGAGTCACAAAGTCACAGTAACGAAAACATACAATATGAGAAGAATACAAAAGGTGGTACCATTGGGTCGGCTAGGACTGGGTGTCCGTCTAAACCAGCAGCTTTTAAGGAGCTTTTCAAACACATCTGAGTCCAGAGAGCGCAGCTCTAAGGTGGAGCAGCAGCAGGTAAACTGTCGCTGAGAATCAACGCATCCTGCAACCAGGAAGAGAAGAAATGTTCCATATCTGGAGAAAGAAAAAGACATCAACATCAATCATTTTAACAAAGGTGGAGGTTTGCTATTAACAAATAATACCAACAGTTACATAATGTCGCCATATAATCAGGGGTGGGCCTGTATCCATGGGGTTTGCAGGAAGTGGGAGGGGCTGATGGCAGCACTTCCTGCCCCTCAAGAGAATGACCATTAACACAGAAAAGTCCAAACATCTGTCAGTTTTATAAAAATTAAAAAAGTTGTGTATAAATATAGCAACAAAGTCGCTATAATGAGCGAAGCTAACGTCTTGTTTAGTGGATTAGCTGTTTCACTAACTCTGGAAACCGTTAGCGCCCCGTTTAGCTTCTGTCAGGTTAGTAGCATTTAGAAATAAACAGAAGCAGAGACAAGAGTCTAGGATTATTAATAAATATTAGCAAGCTTACAGACAGTGCACCAGGAATCAAACAGGGGTAGGCACTGAGGTAGCATGACGGAGGACCTGACAACTGCTTATAGCTGAGCTGACTGCATATATAGGAGGCCAGATGGGAGGAGCAGCAGGTGGAGCAAATTAACACAGGTGAGACGATTAAAAGTTAATTAAGCAGAAGGAGAGGAGGCAGTGAGCTGACAGGGCCAAAGGGAGGGAACATTTTACTTTATTTAGTGTCCAGAACACGCTGGTAGGCTGCTGGACTGGAGGACTTTAGACCTGCGTGTCGACATGCTAGCATGTCGACACGCTAGCATGTCGACATGCTAGCGTGTCGACATGCTAGCGTGTCGACATGCTAGCGTGTCAACATGCTAGCATGTCGACATGCTAGCGGCTAGTAGCGCATGTGGTGGATTCCTGTTTTTTCTCAGCCTGCAAAACGACGCCGGCTGATCAGGTTTGCACCTCGTCGCTCGTCTCACATCTATCAGGGCTTTGGATACGTTCCTACGCACAAAGGTAAGATCAGTTTATTGTTGTTATGCAATGTGGCCAATTCATTTTAAGATGATCAAAATGTTTTATGCCTGTGTGAGACAGATAAATGTTAGCTTGCCCTCAGCACCTCTTTCTGATACCTGGCAATGAGTCCATGACATCTCTGGAGGAATCTGGACCCTGGCTTTGCTGAAATGGACGGCTTTCTAGTATCAACAGCCTGATTAAGGTAACACAGCATCAATCAGATTTAGGGCCAGACTTTGACTAGACCACTCAAACAACTTCATCTTTTTAATGTTCCTGTTCTGGTACTGAATGAACCAATGGAGCTCTGAGCTCTCAACTGATGGTTCTAATTTTGGACTTCCTGCTGTGGTTCCCTCAGTGTCAGCAGTTCATCCTGGTCCTGAAGCAGCAGCAGACCCAGACCATCACTCAGCCACCGCCGTGTTCGGCTGTAGGCCTGTTAGCTGTTAGCTTTACACCAGACGTAACGGGACATTTATAATCTTTCTATGGGCTACGATGCAAGAGGGGATCTATTTTCCCTCAGGCTAGTCCAGGGTTTGCTCTCAGTGGATTGTGCCTGGAAAACCTGCATTAGGAGGCGCCCAGGAGATGTCCTGGTCATACAGCTGGACAACCTCTCCTCACCTGCGATAATCTAAAATAATCAAATCTACTCTATGCTATGATGCAGTATGAAGCTGAAGCATCAGCAGAAAAGCAACGTTTTGCTGGAGGTTCCCCCAGGTTCCCTCAGGTTCCCCCAGGTTCCATCAGGTTCCCTCAGGTTCCCCCAGGTTCCCTCAGGTTCCCTCAGGTTCCCTCAGATTCCCCCAGGTTCCATCAGGTTCCCTCAGGTTCCCTCAGATTCCCTCAGGTTCCCCCAGGTTCCCTCAGATTCCCTCAGGTTCCCTCAGGTTCCCCCAGGTTCCCTCAGATTCCCCCAGGTTCCCTCAGATTCCCTCAGGTTCCCTCAGGTTCCCCCAGGTTCCCTCAGGTTCCCTCAGATTCCCTCAGGTTCCCTCAGATTCCCCCAGGTTCCCTCAGATTCCCTCAGGTTCCCCCAGGTTCCCTCAGGTTCCCCCAGGTTCCCTCAGGTTCCCTCAGATTCCCTCAGGTTCCCTCAGATTCCCTCAGGTTCCCTCAGATTCCCTCAGGTTCCCCCAGGTTCCCTCAGGTTCCCTCAGGTTCCCCCAGGTTCCCTCAGGTTCCCCCAGGTTCCCTCAGGTTCCCCCAGGTTCCCTCAGATTCCCTCAGGTTCCCTCCACCGCAGAGAAGCAGCGCTTCAGTCTGAGAGACAGAAAACTGCACATTTCCAACAAAGATGCAGAGAAAACCTTCATCCCCACAAACCCCCGGGGTCTCCTACAAGGACGGGCAGCGTGTGTGTGTGTGTGTGTGTGTGTGTGTGTGTGTGTGTGTGTGTGTGTGTGTGTGTGTGTGTGTGTGTGTGTGTGTGTGTGTGTGTGTGTGTGTGTGTGTGTGTGTGTGGTGGATGTTTTACGACTTTCACGTTGACATTTAAGAGGGAAAGTCTCTAAAAAGCGTCTCTGCAGTAAAGTGGGATGAGAAACGAGGGAGGAAGGAGGAGAGGAGGGAAATGTTCTCACCACAAATCATGAAAGCAGATGGTTGAAGCTACAACAGAGAACATCCATGGCACAGGTCCAGAGATGAGGAGAACCACACCAGAACCGGAGCAGAACCCATAGCTTTGATCTGGTTCCTCGGCGTGTTCCTCCAGAGACGTGACGTGTTCTTTCATCTGGATGCTTTTAATGGGTCAGAACCGTAACTGGACTCATTCCTTTATCTACAGAAATACGGGGACTGGTCCGGGTCATCTGACACAGAACTTCACACATCCGGTGAGGACAAGCACAGACTCACCTCTGTGAAGGAGGAAGGTGTTCCCTGGACTGTAGACCACCGATCTACGCCGTGAGAACCCGACTGGACCAGAACCTGCCAGACGAGCCTCAGCTGAAGCCTTCAGCTACTGTCCTCCATCATTAATCAGGAAACAGAACCGGATTTCTCCGTCTTCATCAGCTGGTCTCTGTAGACGAGGTCGACGGTCCAGTCGGACCCCTCGTTACCTCAGGACCGGTCCGTTCGTCTCTGATGACGCCTCCTGCTTGTTAACACATGCAGGAACCACACATCGGTCTCACTCTCCGGTTCTAAAAGGCTTCTTTTAGGAACAATTTACCAGCCATCCTTTTAAAACGGCTGGTTCTGACCCAAACGCTGTGGTTTTAGCCACGGCTGATCTGTGCCGTCATGCTGACGGGGTTTTCTCTAGCAGGCTCTTTGGGCTCGTGTTCTGACGGCTCGGACCGGTTCTCTGTGTTCTACCAGAGCTGGCTGAGATCACACGTGTGACCCGGTGGTCGCTGACGCTCTGACGGAGGTCCACAGGCATCATCAAACACTCAGCTGTCAACACGGCATTCCTGTGAAGGAGCAGAGCGTCAGATACCATCAGGCTGATGGGCCGCGGGCAAACCCTGGATTTCCCATGAGGCCGTTGGCTGCCGGCGATCCCACACAGACAGGAAGCGCCCAGACCCAGGGTGGGCGGGTTGGAGGGCGGAGAGGTAAATGAGCATCGCACCAGACCAGCGGCTGGAGGGTGATGGGAAAGGGTGATTAAAGAGTCCGCCAGCTGTAAATATTTGTCCCAGCTTCCATCTATTGATCGTTGCTTATCAGCTGCGTTAAAGGATAGTGGCGTTTATGACCCATCAACTAACTTACCTCCATCAGAACCAGGAAATCTACGTTTCTGGAGAACCAATAGCTACACTCGTCCAGAACGAGGCAGGCAATTTAAATATTGATCTAAAAGTAATATTTAGTGAAAGGATCAAGTTCACCAAACCTTGTAGAGGAGAGAATCACATCCAATATGAATTAATTAATGACTAAAACTAACGCAGCGTGCGGTCACTGTGGTCTGTAGGACAGGAAGACGCGTGTTGCTGATCAAAAGGTGAGAAAACGAAGCAGATTCCTTAGAAGATCCACATTTCTGAGATATCTGTGCTGCTGCGTCAGGACTAGACTCTCCTGTTGAGACATGATCGCGTGGCGCTCCGCAAAAAATCATCAAACCTGTTGTAATAATAACAACATGTTTAAAATAACCATCCGTGGAGCTTATTAGACAGAAGCAACCCAAAAACATCCCCTTTCTCTCTGGTCTCCATGAAAATGAGTTCCTCTGAGAATCTGGAGGAAGATGGAGAAGTTCTGCAGACTTTGAGGATCTTTGGTTCTTCTGATGACTCTTCCTCTGGAAAACCAAACTCTTCATGATCATCTGGATCAGTTTCCTCTGGAAACTCTGAGCTTTTTCATGTTTTTAGGGGTTTGCATCAAACAAATACGGCATGTGAAAACGGAACTGAAATAAGTTTTACTCTAACAGAATTTAGGATGAGTCCAGGTTCTGTATGCGCAACGGAGAATTGGTCCTACGTTAAATTTGCAGCACAAGCGGTGAAAATGACGTTTATTTTATATATTTTTAAGAGGAACGCAGCTTTGACTGATTTCTGCAGAAACTTGCAGACACAAGTGAAGTTTCAGGGATGTTGGGAAAATACGCCTCTAAAAATAAAACCAAATTAGTCATTATTGATTTTGAAATTTAATTTTAATTTGGTTTGATTTTTTTCATGTTTATATTGTTTTAAAAAATAGCTTTGGTTTATATTGTTAGTAACCAAAATAATTTGGGTAAATTCTGAAACTTCTTTACGGAAGAGGATTAGGGCCATTCAACAAAAAAAAGTCTTCAATTCTGATTTTAATCTCAGAATTCTGAGATTAAAGTCAGAATTGAAGACTTTTTTAATGGTCCTAATCCTCTTCCGTAGTTCTTCTCCTCTCTTGGATGGAGTTGATTTTTTTATTTATTTGATCTACTTCAGATCCACTGGCTCTGCTGAGCTGATGCAGCAGAACATCTCGTTTCCTCCTTGTGAAGTAAAACTCTGTTGGTCAGAAGTCATAAAGCCTCCGCTGAGTTCTGGCCCAGAAGGCCCGGTTACCTCCGAGCAGCTGCAGGTAGTTCCTCCGCAGAGGAGCTTTTATTTTGTAGGGGCTGTTTTCCGTGACCTGCTGAGCATGCCTGGGTCCGTCCTCGCTTCCCTGGGAGCTTCAGAGTTTCTAGGTTCTCTGTCGGAACCACATGCTCGGTCTGGCCATCTGGGCCGCCTGGCTGTTTGTTGTGGTGTGACTGGATCACATGTTGCTGCTCAGATGGTCCGTCTAGACGCGTCCTGGGCGCGTTCCGCCCGGATCAGACGCAGACATTCTCCAGGTCAGATGAAGCGTCATTAAAGGGATCATCAGACCCGGTCCCGGCTCTCCAGAACCAGCAGCTGGACCTCCAGCAGCATCTGACGGTCCTGACCCGTCAGACGGGCTGTTCTTGGACACGTCCAGCCTTACCTCGCGTCGGCCCACGCGGGTGTCGTCCCGCCCACGCGCAGCGCACCACGACACGCAAACACACACAGGCTGACGACGCACACGTGTGAGCCGTGAGTAATTGTCTGAATCACCCCGAGAAAGTCGGAGAAAGAAAGTGTTCTTGTGCTCTCTGCGTGTGATGCTGGGACTCGCTGTTCAGAGAGAAGCAGCAGCTCCAGAGACCTTCTGCTGATTCACTGCTGGACTTCTGGGCTCCAGCAGTGAATCAGGTGGACCCCAGGTGTGGATCAGAACCATAAAAGCACGCGCTGCCTACTCAGGCCCAGGAGCTGCAGGAACACCTGGAGACCATGTCACCGTGGTGGGCAGCGTGACGTCCACAGCAGCGTGCCCACCTCACGCTGACTCATCAGGAGAGTCTCTGTAATAAAACTCTGACTGCTCCCAGTCAGAGAGACACCTGCAGGAGACAACACCCCCCCCCCCCCCCCAACGCTGCAGCTGGGCCGGCTGATAACTGACCGTCTCTGCTCCTCCACACCTAACTATGGGATGTCTGTTCTTAGAGGAACAGGTTCCTCCAGGGTTAACGGGATTAGCAGCGGGTCGCTGAAGGTGGCTGCAGGTCAGCAGGTAGAGCTTCCTGATCAGAGCCTGAGGACATGGAAGGAGGTCGTGTGAGCCTTGACCTCTGAGCTGGACTGGATGGAGTCTGGTTGACCTCAAACCCTGTGGAGACTAAAGTTCACTTGGATCAGCCCCGTCACTGACTGCTGGAACGGACCTCAAGGTTCTGTAGAACCAGGGTCAGGAGATGGAGAGGTGGCTGCAGGGGTATGAGGCCCTCAGCACCTGCTGGGACACAGCCAGAGTGGGTCCCTGTGGGTCCCTGTGGGTCCCTGTGGGTCCCTGTGGGTCAAAGCTTTACCTGTCACAAGGCTGGTTCTGGTTCTGGTCCAAATAGAACTTCAGGGATGTAACTCCTGCTGTTATTTGTCTGTAACTGTTGAATATCAAACATTTAAAACAAATAAACCTTTATTTGGACAGGAGCGGACTCTTTGCCGTGTCCCAGACGTCCCCCTGAGGACTCGTGTTGCACCGTCGGCCGGCAGCAGACATCTTGCTGTACGTTCTGGTTGAGTCTCACCTGGAGGATAAAAATAGCAGCTGAGCTCCTGTAAACGTGATGAAGCTCCCTCCATGACGTCTGCTGTGTCTGACCTGCGGTGAGACAGACGGGCCGGCGGTGCCATGAAGCAGCAGATGATCGACGCCACGCCTCCAGACGGCCTCTGTTAGTCACGCCGCGTGTCTGTGTCACGCCCTCCCCGTGAAGTCTGGGGGAATCCTGAGGACGCAACAGCGGCTGTTCAGACGCTGGGTGGGTGAAGCAACATGACGGAGACGTAAATAAATCTGGTGGACGTGCTGCGACCTGCAGCTTCATCAGAGCGTGCAGACACTGCTGCATGCTCCTGTGCTGCAGGTCACGCCTTTGTTGTTGCTACCTGTTAACCAGGAGGAGAGTCCTGATTGGCCGCAGGCTCCTGACCTCACGTCTGAGCTGCAGACACCAGATGATCATCATAGAGGCATCAACACCGAACCTCACAGCTCTGATGTTGTCCCTCTGATGCAGAAGATCTGACCTCCATGTACTTTAGGCCTCTGAAGGTTGTGAACATGAGAATAAAGACATTAAAATGTGAGCAAATGTTTTCATGACAGTTTGGAGTCTGGCTGCAGAGATTCAAACCTGCTGGAATGAAAAGAGCAGACTCCATTGTAACATTTAGACCAGGATTTCTGGGCCACCAGAACCATAAGACTGAGGCAAACCGGGTATCAGTCAGGAGGAATTTCAAAACTTTCTGGCCCACCCGACGTTTTATGACAGAACCAAGCCTGCTGGGACCCGAGGGCTTTGTGGGAGTGATGAGCAGAGAGTCGTCTGCATACCGGTGGTTCTGAATAAGCGGGCCTGGAGGGAACATACAAATGTTCTGACTGAGGCCCACACAGGACCCCCGTGTAGACAGAAACTTATCTGAGCCTTTTACTGCAGTACTGATCAAACGTTGGCATTGGTTCTGTTGGAGCTGTGAGCAGACAGAGAACTTCTGTTTAAAAGGTTTATTTTAAAGAACGATGAAGCCCTGGTGCAGGCAGACGGCTCTGGGCAGAGGTTCTGGGGCCGACCTGGGCAGGTGCGCCCTGGCAGCTCTGGGCCTCATTTGGTGAGAACAGTCCAGGTCCAGAAGACAGAAAGCCAGCGAGGTGTCCGAGAAGGGCAAGGCGAGACGAGGGAATCCACACGAGAACCTTTCAGGGAAGGAGGAACGCTGCACGTCTGGTCACTGAAGGTTTCACCAGTCTGGCACCGGCTGACTGGGGAAACCCAGTATGGAGGAGGGACCTGGATCCGGTTGATGCTGCAGTGGGAGGAGGATCACAGGTGTGGCGTATCACTATGACAACGAGGAGCAGGAGGAGGGATCAGACAGCCGGGCCAGAATCAGAACCTCAGCCGGAGCGAGATGCTCCAGTAACTGATAGCGGTCCAACTATCTGCTCTCTGTGGTCTCGTTATGAAGTCCCTGGTTACCATGATGACGTAGAAGCGGTCCCCTTCTCAGCTCGTCTCCTGTCTGAACACAAAATCCTGAAAACAGACAAAACACCGTGATGATGTGGAACCGAGGTTCTGTTCTCCAGACAAAAGGGTCTGAGGAGGTATCAGGTCTCCCACCTAAATAATGTCTGGGTCCAGATTAACGGTGAAGAACGCTGGAGGCTGCTGGAGAAACATCTCAGTTCCTCATTCAAGTCTCCATTAAGGTCTGCGGGCGGAGGTTAGACCTTGGAAATATTAGTCGGTGGTGGTTGGTCAATAGGGGGCGCTGAGGAGCCACCCCCATCAGGACTGGGAGGGAGAAGCTGTAGGCAGTGAGGAAGCTGAGTGGAGCGTGTCTCAGTTTTATGGTTCACACGTGGAAGATGGTCTACTGTCTTCAGGCTGCATGGGTGCTCCTACAGGTTCTGTAGGAGCACCCATGCAGTGAGAACCGTTACACTCTGGATGAAGACGACTCTGTGGCTTCTTCTGTCTCCATGACCCATCAGAACGTGAGAGGACCACACCTGAGGAACCCGGATCATCATGACGTTCCTCTTACTATCCTGCACCCTCACCACACGCCTTCCCTCAGCAGCACCTTCCCACATTGGTCCCACCTCTCACCGACAGAACCACACCTCACCCTGACCACTGACTGTTGCAGGATGCTGGTACAGGATCCAACAACACCAGAACCAGCCCAATGCTCCGGACCAGCACCAGCTCCTTTGCCTCAGCAGGGACGTCCTGTGGCATTTCAGCAGCATGGGACGATGGAGGAGAAGTCCTTCTGAGCAGAAGCTCCACCATTATGGGAACGGGTTGTTCTGGTTCTGATGGGTGGAAGCAGCTCAGGGCGGCGCTGTGTTCATGCAGATCCTGGACTGGTTGTCTAACTTCCTGTCAGCGTGGTGTGGGGTTCTTGGTGTGAAGGAAGACTTATGTAAGTCATTTATCATTCAGAAACGGCTTGTTTCCCGTTACAAAGAAGCTAAAGTCATTCCTTTACCTAAAACTGGGAACAGACGTCACTTCACCAGCTACAGACACGTTTCTGCTGCCACAACAATCAAACGTATTGGAGAAGTCGTTTGATGATAGGCTGGAATAATTCCTGATAAACTGATTGGTGGAAGCCAGAACGGGTTCAGACCACAACGGCCAACAACATCCGCCGTATGGGAAGCTGTAGAAGAAGTTACATCTGGAATTGATGATAAGCAGCTTGTTGCTGGAGTATTTCTAGATATCAAAAAGGCGTTTGATACAATAAATCATAATTTATTGATACATAAACTGGAAAGATATGGAATTAGAGGGACTGTGGTGAATTTGGTCAAAAGCTACTTGGAAAGCAGAAAACAGTATTTACAGATGTGGGGTTCCTCAGGGGTCACTGTTGGGGCCTAAATATTTATCATATGCTATGTGTTAAACAATATGAACATTGTGTTATTTGTAGATGACACTAGTGTATATGTTATTGGAGATGAGCTGGAACAGCTGCTTAGTAAGTAAAACAATGAATAAACTGGTATCATGCTTTGATGAGAATAGGTGCTCCTTAAATATGACCAAAACAAACATTTTGCTATTTGGGAATTGCGGATCAAATATAGAAATCAAAATGCAGCTAAATGGGGTAAACACTGAAAGAGTACATCATTACAAACCTCTTGGGGTAATTACTGATGATAAAATAAACCGGAAACGTCACATTAGATGTGTTCAAAGTAAACTTTCAACAGTCTATTTATATTGACTAAAGCTAAACACGGAGAAACAGCTTTACTGTTCCCTAGTTTTCTTCATTTCAGTCACTATGCAGAATTATGGGGTAATAACTATATAAATACATTACAATCATTGATAATAGTGCAAAAACAAGCTATTAAAATAATCAGTAATGTTGGTTATTTGAATCACACAACACACTATTCAAAAAATCTAAATTGTTAAAATTTGCGGACATAGTGGAATTACAAACAGCTGTTGTTTTGTTGAAAGCCAAAAATAAATTGTTACCTGGAAATATTCAAAAGCATTTAAAAAAAGAAAGAATATAAAACACACAGAACCACAAGAAGGAGCTTCTGTGTTTGAAGATGTGTGGTGAAGCAGTGGAGCGCTTTAAGCGTGGAGATAAAGCAACGTCCTAAGATAAAACGGTCTAAAATGTTAATTATGAAGGTGGTCATCACTGCATAGGAATATAAGAACTAATTACTCAGTTCTTGCTGCTATTATTGTTGTCATTGTTGAAATCTTTAAGTGTAACAATGGTTATTTTTGTTACTGTGCATTGACACCTTACTAATCGGACAGTATTGATGCTTGTTTATAATGACATGTAAACAAGAAAGCATTTTATTATTTGTAGAATCTAGTTGTGAGGAAAGAACGTTATAACTAGTGTTAGGAATCGACTGAATTATGTTGCTGCTGGAAAAGGAGCGGCTTTAATACGTTTATACTTCTACCCACTCCTTTCAGCCTGTATTCTTATCCTTTATTTATTTTTATTTGATGTTTTTCTTGTCTTTATAAATGTATTTTCTTGTACTATAATACATTAAATAAACTCAAGGAAGAGAGGCAAGCCTTCAAACGGTCAGCCTCCAGGTCCTGGTTCTGTACGCGGGCCCGGTTTCATGGACCCGGTGCCACGGTTCCCATCATACTCCACCCAGGAACCTGCTGAGTTTATGCCCAGAACCGTCAGAACCGGGCCATCATGCACGATGCCGAGCTCACGGGTTCCTGATCTGGTGTGAAGGCACCGCCAGATGTTTCCAGGGTTTCTGACAGCAGCGTCAAACCAACCGTTTGGACCCGAACCCAGATTCCTCCGGGCTGAACCGTCCCAGCTTTGTGAGGATGCAGCAGAAAGTTCTTGTTAGCAGCTGTTGTGTCTGTAACGGAGCTGCTCTGCAGGTCAAATTCAACCCGGATCTGCAGAGCTAATCCTCCAAGAGAAGCTGGCACACGCCAGGATGATTCACCTCCTTCTCAGATCCATCTGGAACCGGAACCTCCTGATAACCAGCTGTTTACAGCCAAATATGACCTCAGCGGCTCTTCCCTGGACATCTAAGAGCGGCGCGCGTGTTTCCTGTTATGGACCTGCTGCTCTGCGCTGAGGCTGAAGAAAGCTGCTCAGGATCAGGCCTGACGTTAACATGAAGGGTGGAGATGTGGCAGTAATCCTTCCTGTTCGCTAACCGCCTCCATGTGAAGGCGTCGGCCAGCATTTCTCCCCGTTTTCATCTCTCCGTGTGCCGTCTTTGATCAGAGGAGGAGGAGAAAGCCAGGCCTGTGTGTCTGAGCTCAGCGTGGAGCGGGAGGCCCTCAGAGACGACGTCGCTTTAGCTTTCTGCTCTAAAACGTGACGCAGACCTTCAGCTCTCTGCTGAAACCTTAGATGCTAACGTCCTCAACAATCAGGCGTCAGCAGGTCCCTCACTGGGAGGTCTCCTCATCGCCACGCCGG
This sequence comes from Fundulus diaphanus, assembly GCA_037039145.1. Classification (NCBI taxonomy): domain Eukaryota; kingdom Metazoa; phylum Chordata; class Actinopteri; order Cyprinodontiformes; family Fundulidae; genus Fundulus; species Fundulus diaphanus. The sequence continues at coordinate 1,140,198 of CM073137.1, read as the reverse complement.
GACCTTCTGGGTCCTGTCAGGAGAACCGGTACCTCCCCGGTCTCAGAACCTGCTTCATACAGCAGAGAAAGCTGCTGCAAAAGCCTCTTTGTTTTGTAATATTAGTTTAACTGCTATCAGGAAGTGACGTAGGTATAAGTTCAGTGCGTTACTCTATCACTGTTTGCAATCCCAAACATCGATGCTCCCAGTGTTAAGTTAATGACTGAATACTACTGGCAACGCTGAGGGAGAAATAAACCTGCTTGACAGCAACAGTTAATGAAAGCCTCTTTGTCTTCCTACCTGTATCCTGACCCATAGACCATCTTATTGGCTGTTAAGAACTGAAACAACTAGCCTCCAACCTATTACTCCCTAACAAAAGCAGTCTGGTTACCTTTCTCTACGAAGAACATATTCGCTGTAGAAATAAAGGCGCAAACATTTCCTGCATGTTGGATCCTGAGGATTCATCAGAACCGATGTTCCTTCAGTGATTCTGAAACAGAACCTTTTAAGGTGGATGTGCTGTGGTAGGGCTGGACGATAATTCAGTAACGATATGTCATTACGTCCTCCCAGCCAATCACAACGCAGACCCAGGAACCAAGCTCCGCCCCCTTCAGAGAGTTCAGCGAGCACACGTTATTTTTTCATTTTTTAAAACTTGCAGTTTTAGTAAAAAGTTGGTTGAATTCAGTGTTTGTGTCTAAATAAGTTGCTAAAACATGTTTTTAATTTGTTGATAATTATCGATATCGATCAATATGATTTCTATTCTTTTTTTTTATATCGTCCAGCCCTATGCTGTGGTCCATGCAGGGTCAGAACTATACATACAGCTCCCCCTGGGTGTAACGTGTCGCTGCAGGTTGACCTCTGACCTCATATTTCTGCTGCTGGCATCATTCTGACCTCCAGGTGTTTGGTGGGGATCGTCGTGCTTCTTCTTCTCCTGTAGTCCAGCCGCTGTCTGCTCTGCAGCCGGACCTCAGCATGATGCTCCCACCTCCGTGTCGGTGCTCCTCCTACCGTTCTTCTCTTCACTGTGTCCAGGCTTTGCCTCTTTGGCGGCTGCAGCTGAAGGTTCCTGGTTTCCCTGGACAACGCTGGTGTCGTCCTGCTGTTTCCTGTTCCTGGCTGACTCCAGCCTCGGTGCCTCCTCCATGTTGAGTGGGATGGTCACCAACGCTGCAGGTCCTCACTGAGACGGAAAAGCTTTGTTTGCTTGAGTCTGAAAGGTCAGAAATGATTAAAAATTCAACTAAAACCCGGAATATTCTGACCTTTATGAGAGGCTTTTATTAATATGGCACATTAGCCCAGAACTGCTCACCGGTTGCTCGGCTCGGTCTTCAGAACCAGCGTGCCGCTCGGTGCCTCCATCATGTGAGCTTTTGTTCTGTTAAATCTGTTCCTGGGTCAGTTTGTGCACACCTGAAGACGCCTTCCTGGTGAGACATGAAAGACTTCCCAGAAGGACGTCCAGCTGAGCTGCGCTCAGGCCTGAGGGATTAAAGATGTCGGCGGCAGATCATCTCCAACGAGGCCGTAATTCTTTAATTGGTGTTAAATCCTGTGAGCCGCGCGAGCCGAAGGCCCGGGAAGCCGAAGCGCCGATGAAAGGCAGCGGACCTCTGAGCGTGTCTGAGAATTTCTGGGTGAAATTCCTGCAGCCCACATCAGGGATGCTGTGCTAGAAGACAGCCGGAGCAGCGCTGCCTGTGACACATGCGTCCATGTGTTTGTGTACTCTGTCTGGGCTCTAATTACCCCGAGGCTCTGGGCTGTTCTGACGTTTGCATGCGAGGCTGTGTGTGTGCGGAGAGCGCAGTTATTACCCTCAGTGACTCATCTCTGGTCAGAGCCGACCCAACACAAGAATTTCCACATCTTGCTCTGGTTTTCTCCTCCTAACTGAATGTCTTTGTCTCCTCGCCGAGCTGGAGAGCAAACACTGAGCCGTCCTTTGTTTGTCTTTAAAGCAGATCCATGTGGACCGACACCAGGTTCTGGTTCAGCTCCCCAGAGTAAAGTTTGTCTCTGAGAATCAACAAGTGGTTTCCTTCTAGGAAAACTTCTTCACCGTCTGAGACAAAGTTCTGAGCGTCTCTCTGGTCCTCAGCAGAATAGATCCGTCCACCTGAGGAACCCTTCACAATGTTCTTCAGCACCATGAAGTAAGAAGGTTCTGGAAACAATGGGCCTAATTGGGCCTGGGATCTCTGGGTCCTGCATCATATTAGAACCTTCAGATCGATAAACCGCTGCAGAGTTTCTAAATGAGGTTCTCCGCCCTACAGACGGTTCTGTGACACAGAACAGAAAGCTACTAGAACCTCGTCCAGCAGCAGTGGTCCTCTCTGATCATCATCAGAGGAAGATCTTTGGTCCACTCTACGTTTCTCACTGAGCTTCTGGAGGTCCAACCATGGCGTTTCTCAGCAGGTGACGGAACGCAGCAGAAGAAGAACTCTGCGGTCCTCAGGACTGTGAGAGGCCACAGAATCAGGTGAAGGTCTGAGGTCCAGAGACCAATGGAGGTAATGGAGGCCGCCTGTCTAAAAAGATATTTCATCCTGTTTTTATTTATTAATTTATTAAATCTTAAGGAGAAAGGTGGTCTGCCTCTCTCCTCTCCTCCCCCAACAGCGTTCTGACTGCTGACCCAGTGGAAGGTCAAGGAACAGGAGCTGTTATTAACCCCTTAACTAAAAGGTCTCTGTAAAGGTAACACTTTAGGATTTTAAACTCTGAAGTCTAATGTGTTTTTATGGCACGCTGCTGCCGCGGTGATTAACATTAGATCTGGAGGGACTGGATCAACACAGTTGGTCTAAAGTGTTTCAATCAAAGGAGGAGGGCCTAGATCACCATCTAGAAACAAGAGTTTTAAAGTCTACAGAAGAAACTACATGACCATAAAGTCCAAAATATGTTCTGATGGGTCACCGCTGACCGTAACCAGTTAAGGTATTCTGATGGAGCGACTGATGTCTCTAAAGCTTTTAAATGGCAGCCAGAAGGTTTTCCTTCTGAGCAGCTATGAGACATCCTTCAGGTTCTAGGTGAGTCCGAGGGTTCTGTGAGGGTTCTGTGAGGGTTCTGTAAGGGTTCTGTAAGGGTTCTGTGAGGGTTCTGTAGGGGTTCTGTAGGGGCGTCCTTCTAGATAAACTGTAGTTCTGGTCACTAAACAGAACATAGACTCTTTTCTTTCTGATGATATTTTTCTGAAGGCCCTGGGGAGACTGCAGGGGTCAGTGGGGGTGTTGCAGGGTCACATATAATCCAGAGGTCGAAGGTCGTAGGTCAGAGGGATCTTTAAGGAGCTTCTTGAAGAGTTGGACCAGTCCTCCTGGTTGGTTCCAAGTTCACCTGATGTTTCCTGATGTTGTGTCACATGACCCGAGAGAGCGAGCTGGCAGCCAATCAGAGGTGAGTATTCTGGTTGGTCTGATCTGCTGCAGCAGCTGAGAAGGTGGAAAAAAGTAGAAGCAGAGGTCCTTTAAAAACATCCTGCTGCTCTCACACCGTCGGTGTGTGTGTGTGTGTGTTACTGTGTGTGTTATTGTGTGTGTTACTGTGTGTGTTACTGTGTTAATCCTGGTATTAACTGTGTCTAGACTTCAGAGTCTCGGAGGTGCTGCCTCTGCAGGGTCGCCTCCTTCTCGCCTCGTTATCTCTGCTCATGTTTCACTCTTGTTCTTTCTCTCCAAACTGAGGACTTCTCTGTTGTTTTTCCTGATAAACCGTCTCCAGTTCAGCAAAGTTCAACTGCGAATGTTCCCGAACGGCAACTGTGCCGTTATAAAAACAGCAGCTTGCTCCTTTAAGGCCCCAACGGCCATCAGCATAAATCAGCTTGGACAAATGGCGGTGAAAATCAGCCGGATGATCCCCGAGGGGGTCATGTGACCTCTGATGCAGCGCCGTCACGTGACCACATCAGTTATTTAGCTTTATTTCATAAAGGAGGGCGAAATAAAAACAGAACGCTCCCTTCCAGGGTGAGATGAGGTGAAGCGTCCCATCTGAGCGTTCAGCTGCTCTGAGTAAGTGTAGCGCACACACCCTCCCAGTGATGATCTCTGCAGAGCCTCACTCCGCTGCTTCCTGATGGGAGCGCTTCCAGCGGCACAAACTTTCCAGCTCTGTTGTTTGAGGGGATTCCTGCAGAGGACGGAAACCGAGCTGCGGTCTGAAGAGGAGCGACGGCTGCAGCCAATCACAACATCTGGCTTAGAGGAGACACCATTTATTCCCGTGGATTCGCTCCAGCTGATATTAAACATGCTCAACGTGAGCAGAGTGGATGTGGTGTACTTTTAAATATTCTGGTTTGTTTTCTTCTATTTAAACTGTGTGATTAAAATGTGTAAATGAGCCGTCTGCAGGTCTGTCTGTAGGTTGATGGTTCTATCTGGTTCTATCTTCCTGCGAGGCGAAATGTTCGGTGATGCAACCAGAGAAGCAGGTGGTGGGAGTAAAATACGATCATGGTGGAGACGTGGACCAGATGGCTTTAAGACGAGCAGGAATGCAGCGGGAATAACTAAATAAATCATCTCCCTGAGCAGATGCACAGCGCCACCTAGCAGCGATGCTCAGGATCACAGCTTCCCTGCAGCTTCCTGGTACCGTCCAATCAGACGGCAGGAAGTTATCAGTAGGAGGAGCTTTGGAGTCTAAACAGGAACCAGCAGAAACAGGAACTTTGACAGAGAACCATCCCACAGCCCGGCAGGTCGTTATTGATAAATGTTTCAGCCAATCAGAGTCAACCTGCTGATTACAACAGTTCCTTGGTGATTAATGTTTCTGCTTCACTCCTACGACTCAGGAGCTGATGGGACTCCAGATCCTGAAAGCTTCACCCCAGGCTGGACCTTTTCCAGGAGATGGTCCTGCAGCAGAACCCTCCTCAGGGCCGTGGAGGTCCGATCAGCTGCAGGGAGACTTTACGGCAAGAGGAGCATTTAGCAACTCGAATCATAAAAACATTAAAAAGTCTTCATCCTGGTCTCAGTCCAAGTTGCTCCTGAAGCCCAACAGACTCAGTGAAAGCTCACATCGTCACAGTTAGACTAAAATGTTCCCTGAAAGCCAGGCGGTGTTTTTATGACTACTAGAGAGAGACAGCAGCAGTAAAGATGTTTTAAAGCAGCAGAACGAGAAGAAGGATGGAAACATAAATAGAGCTGAGCAACAGGAGAAGAGTGATGAAGAGGAGCGATGCAGAGCGGCAGTGAAGGCTGCAGACATGTAAACCTATCCAGAGGAGCCCAGAGAGGACAAACAGAGCTTTGCTTTAATCCTGCTCCTCATGAGCAGGACATGAGGACATCCTCAGCTTCCTGCAGGAGGTTCACACCTCCTGAAAGCACAGACAGGAGCAAGGCCTCCAGCACGGAGATCCCTGCTGGCTGGGCCGAACCAGAACCAGGACAGCTGCACCCTGGAGAACTCAGCGGATATCAGGGTTAGCCTGTGACCAGCTCACCCGCTGACTTCCTGGACTGGTCTGGTAACAGAACATCTAGAGGGCTGTGAGAGCAGCTGTAGCTTCACAGTAACCACAGAAACAAGACAAGAACCCAAAGGCTCTCCAGATGTGGACCACATAGGACCTTCACACAGTAGTTTTATAGTTTATGGAACCTGAAACACGGTGGTGGCAGCATCATGCTGAGGGCCGGGGAAGCTACTCAGGGTTGGTGGATGGAGCTAAAGTAGGACAATCCCACAGAAGACCTGAGACTGGGCTGGAGGTTCTCCTTCCAGCAGGAGAACCACCCTGAACCTGCAGCCAGAGACACTGGGATGGTTTAGATCAGAGCAGATTCATGGGTTAGAACGACCTAGTCAAAGTCCAGACCTCAATCCTGCTGGGAATCTGTGGCAAGACTAGATGTGAATGAGCTGTAGATGTTTTATGAAGAGGAATGGAGAACAGTTCAGTCTGTAGAGGTCCAAATCTGGTGGAGACAGAACCCAGAAGACCTGCAGCCAGAGGAGGTTCTACATATTGTCTCACACAGAACCTTTCTGCACATTTAAAAATGTCTTTTTCTGGTTTGCTGCTAATTTCCTGACAAATGTCACAATGTTTTTATTAGTATTTTTTAATCTATAGGGTTATATTTCATGATTTCAGTTCTTTATATTCTATATTTATCTTTGTAATGTTTCTCTTTCGTCTTGTTACTCGGAGCTTTGCAATGAAAATTTACGTTTTTAACGTGCTGAATGACAGTAAAGACTAAGTCTACAGAGGTCTGACTCAGAGGCGCTGAATACAGAAGCACTCCACACTTTTCAGACTGGAATCAGTTAAACAACCCTAGAACCCAAGAACCGTTCTCCACGGCCCAGCGGTGCTGCCCGGTCTGTTCACCCGTCTCATGAAAACGCAGGAAAGCTGAAGCTTCAGGTTGGGGAGTGGCCGAAAGCTGAAGACCTGAAACTGATTCTTCTTGATGGTTCTGGACCTTGGTACCTGTTCTGAATGAGAGATGTACCCGTCCAAACATGGACCGTGAACTGGAACTGAAGCTTTCAAACCAGCTGTAAGCTTCAGAACTCAGCGGGTTGTGAGTTCTGAAGCTTACAGCTCTCCTGTGGAACCAACTCCCAGTTTTGGTCCGTGAAGCAGACACCCTGTCTACTTTTAAGACTAATCTTAAAATTTTCCTTTTTGACAAAGCTTCTAGTCAGAGTGGCTCATGTTACCCTGAGCTACCTCTATAGTTATGCTGCTATAGGCTTAGGCTACATTAGGGCCTATTTCTCTCACTCTGCTGAGTTCTCCTACTGCTCTCTAATCTGCATTTTTTGTTGTTATTTCATCTTTTGACTTTTTGTTCTCTGTCATTTTTCTCTTCATAGAAGGTACACCTGGTCTGGTGTTCTGTTAGCTGTGACATCATCAGTGGAGGCAGATCATCCTCTATCACCATCTAACATAGAAAGTACTCCTGGATCAATGTGAGCTTCTGAGCTTTCTGTGTCTCTGCTCTGTCTTCTCTAAGCCCCAGTGGGTCGAGGCAGATGAGCGTTCACACTGAGCCTGGTTCTGGTTCTGCTGGAGGTTCTCCTCCCTGTTAAAGGGGAGTTTTCCTCTCTACTGTCGCTTCATGCATGCTCAGTATGAGGGATTGCTGCAAAGCCATCAACAATGCAGACGACTGTCCACTGTGGCTCTACGCTCTTTCAGGAGGAGTGAATGCTGCTTGGAGAGACTTGATGCAACCTGCTGGGTTTCCTTAGAGAGGAAACTTTCTGACCAACCTGGAGGATCTGATGGATGAACTTGAGATGACGTGTTGTGAATTGGAGCTGTGTGAATAAAACTGAATTGAATTGAATTAAAAAGTCCAGAAAAGTTCTGGGGAAACCGCCCTTCTCGTTCTGAATGAGAGGAGAAGGACTTCTGTGAGTGGAAACCCAGTGAAGGCGGAGTTCTGGTCCACTGGGAGCGCTGAGTCACCAGGTTCCCTGGCTGACCCGCTGCTGGGAGCTTCAGGTCTGGGAAACACATCGGAACCGACGGCCGCCGCAGACTAAAGGCCTCATCCGGGTCTCACATGTGATTCTCATCCCGACAGAGAAAGTTACACTTTCACTCGTTTCCTGGAGCCTGAACCTGAAACCGGGTCCAGGGCCGAAACCGCAGTGATTCACCGGACCGGGAGGTCCGCTGCTTCTGCAGAGACAGCTGGGTGGAGGGGGGGGGGGGGTCAGAAGAACTAAAGGTCCTTCTGCAGATGTAACACCTGAGATCCTGGGTCAGGCTCCACCTGGTGGGCTTCAGCAGATGTTTGCAGAGGTTTGAGCTCCTCCCTGTTAACCGAGGACCTGGAATCTAAATTTACCAGCTGGAATGTGTCCTCCTGTGTGGTGGCCTGTTTGGAACATCTCCCCGTCACGCTGTTCTCCTCCCTCCAGCAGATGTTCTCCTCCCTCCAGAAGCTGTTCTCCTTCATCCAGCAGATGTTCTCCACCAGATCTCCTCCATCCAGCATCAGGGGTCCAGACGGGCATCCATCAGCAGGAGACGAGATGATTGCTGAACATGAAGCCTCTGACTCCGGAGTCACTAATGAGCATCAGAGTGAAACAGGTTCTGTTTGGACCTGCTGCAGGTAGATGGACCAGGAGGCTGTGGTCCAGCATCTGCTCACTCATCTGAGAGCTCCCATCTTCTGCTGACGTATGACACTGTTCTGAGACCCTCGGTTCTGATTGGATCTCTGGACCTCCAGGTAAAATACCTCCATGATGTTTGGACCCTGTCCGTTTCAGCACCTCAAGGTTTTAATGGGACCAGGGTTCTAGAAGATGCTGAATCATGGGACTTTATATCCTGTTGAGTTTCTGATCTTTTCAGACTGGATCAGAACCAGAACCAAGGACCAGCTCCTGTTCACCCACCCACTGATGATCGGTGCTGCCTGCTGTGGGAAACCACCGAATGGAGGAGAAAAGTTCAGCAAGAACAAACAGAACAGGGCGGGTTCTGCTGTCTCTGGTCCAGTTCACGTCCAAGTCTGCTATTCTGGGGATTTCCACAGTTTCTCCAGAACTCTGAGGTCCGACTGGTTCATGATGAACATTGACATTAAACCCAGAGAAGATGTGAACTCACAGCTGACCATCAGGAGATGAAAACCAGAACCTACAGGTTTTTACCCAAGAACTCAAAGAACAAACGCAGAACCCAAACTCTCTGACATGAACGGGTTCTGAGATTATGTTAAAGGTTTGGACCTGTCGGAGGAAGTTCTGGTCTGGCTTTGACAACTGATCCTAACTCTGATGCACGGAGATGCTGGAACGGGTTCTTCTCCCAGCAGGTCATCCATTCTCTGTATTGTACAAGAGCCAGTTGGATCAGAACCAAAGAAGAGCAGAATCAGCCTTTCCTGAACATTTAGCTGCAGCTTCTGACCAGGGGCTCAGCACCAGGTCCAGGTCGCTCAGGTGAGTGGTTCAGGTCGCCATGAACAGCCAATCAGCTTCCAGAGTCCGCCCAGATCCGCACCATGCAGACGGGCTTGTTTGTGCAGACAGACAGAAGAACAACACGTCCAGATGAGAACAAACAGAACCAATCTGCTCCGTCCTCACAGCTGCTCGCTCTGATAGCGCCGCAGCCCTGATTTCCCATGGTGCATTGTAAACCGGACACACCCGTCCGCCTGTGGCAGAACTTCACACACAGCTGAGGCCGGTCCAGGCGCTGCTTCCTGATCATGTGAAGCAGGCGGGTTTATGAGCCACGGAGCGCTCGCTGACCTTAAAGACTGCGAGCAGATCCTTCAGAATGAGGCTGGACCCGGAGAGGCTGGAGGAGAACCGCAGAAACCAGGAGACCCAGCTGGTTTCAGGCCGAGCGTGTGCAGAGGAGACCGCTAGGAGACAGAAACTAGAGGATTCAAAAGCATACTGAGGCAGTGAGAATCCACAAGAATTCCCCCTAAATAAACCAGAACCACGGTGGGCTCCTCCTGGCCCAAAATACACAGATCAAATGTTCTGTAAACATCTAAACCACCATGTGGTCCATGTTCTCTTCTGCTGTCATCCTAAAGATGTCCTCCATTAGCCTGAGCAGCTGGAGAAACAGGAGGAGAACCTGATGACCGTGAAGAAACCGTGATGATGTTGAAGAACGTCAGTTTGGAGACAGAACCACATCAGCTCCAGACTCTCAGCTCTTCAGGTTGAAGGTTCCAAAAGTGACTCTATGGTTCTGGTCAGAAGAAACTGCTGCACCAGCTTCTCATTTCCTCTGGAGAGCAGCGGCGGTTTCCTGCAGAGCATCTGGTGTCGACGGGCCAGTCGGTCCTGTCAGAACCAACGCTTCACCGCAGACCCAGAACCCACAGGAGGAAATAAAGAACTAAAGCAGCTTGGAGATCCTCTCACATCTTCAGTTTATGGAGGTCAAGAGTTGAAGCGGAACCGGATTAAAATCTGGACTTTATCGAAGCGGCTCAAACAAAAAAAACATAAGACACAGAAAAATCAAAGTAATGGTCCTGAAACAGGAAGTTATTTCCATATATGGACGGTACCTCCACACTCTCTGGTTATCTCGAACTGGGATTTCAGAAAGGACGTATTTCTTGTTGAATCAGACATTTTTTATGAGCATATGCTCCTCAGCCATCAGAAGCCGCCTCGCTGGAGGAACCACACGACAGCCAGCCTGAGCAGGGAGTCAACAGCCAGACCATGTGAGCACAAAGTTCAGCCCTTTTACATGAAGCCATCAGATAAAGTAAGCAGCAACAATCTCACATTCAACCTCATATTCAGTAAAATCTAGTTCTGATGAGGCCCGTTTGTCAGATTTAAAGAACCTTTTGAAAACAACAACCTTTTATCATCATATTTTAATTATGCCCAGTTTGCTGTATCAAAATAATTTTGTATTGATCAGATGTAATATTCTGATGTTAAATGTGTTTTAAGTTGCTGGAAACAGAAACTCATGATATTGAACAGAAATAAAGGTTTAAAAACATCGATCTGTGTGAAATGTATCTATATGATGTGTTTAGTGATGGAGCTACTTAAATAAATGAACTTTTCTGTAATATTCTCATTTATTGAATATGACTAAGTGGTGCTGCTCACTCATTCTTTCATCTATAGCTCTGACTGATCTTAACGGACTGGCATTAAGTGACCCAGAATCCAGTTCCTCAGACAGAACCATGTTGTTCTACCAGCTGCTGATGGGAGTCCGGAGGAAAGAGGAAGAGCAGCCGGTTCCTGCAGCTCTGTGATGGTACCTGGGTCGTCTCAGAGACGGAGGGTTGGGACGGCAGCATTAATGCAGAAAGGATGAAGGAGGACCAGATGCTGCCTTCAGGGCCACCTGGAGTTTATTATTATCTCTGTTTTCTCTCGTTTTTGTTTCATTCGGGGTTGTACTTAGTTCATGGAGATGTAAGACAAATAAAATATTTTGATTTTTTCTTCAAACAGACAAACTTTTCCCGGACCTTTGGAACCTGTAGGACAGCAGGGAGGGAGAAACAATGGAAGCTGTGATGGTTGATGTGTAGCAGCTGTGAGTCCTGTCAGACCTCACTGAGGGCAGAATGGCCCACATTTTTCTGCTCTGAACCAAACAAAAGGTTCTGCTGACCTCAGAACAGACCCAGCAGCTCACAGGAGGAACTGACTGGACCATCCAGAACATCCGCCTTTAAAAGAGCAGTAAAAGTTTCCACAAACTCCTGAAACCCACCAAGAGCTCAAAGGTCAGCACTTCACCGCCTTGCTCCAGGGCACTTCAGCAGGATGAAGCCGATTCCTGAGAGGAAGCCAGGAAAAGCTATGAAAGGCGTAGGAAAGTGAAATTAAACCCAGAGACGCTTCAAGGATCATTTTACACGTGCCTCCTGACACTAAGACCGTTTGAATCAGTAAATATGAAGCTGTTCTGCAGATGTTTCTCTGAGCTCCTCAGCCAGGCTCAGATGACAGGCCGATGTTACCTGGAGGTAATCATTAGATAATGAGTCTGAAGCTGCCACTAGAGTGGCTTATGTTGCCCTGACCTACCTATGGGGATGTGCTTCTATGGGCTTAGACTACTGGAGGACATCAGGATCTAATTTTCTCACTCTATAGAGTTCTACTGTTCTTCAATTAAGCATTGCTTGTCATCATTTCTGCTTTTAACTTTTTGTTCTCTCTCTTTTTTCTTCATAGTAGGTACACCTGGTCTGGCGTTCTGTTAACTGTGACATCATCCAGGGAGGACAGATCACCGACTATTACCATCTAATGTAGAACAGATTACTGGATCAATGTGTGCTTCTGTGCTTTTTGTCTCTCTTGTTGTGTCTCTGCTCTGTCTTCTCTAACCCCAGTGGGTCGAGGCAGATGACCGTTCATACTGAGCCCGGTTCTGGTTCTGCTGGAGGTTTTCCTTCCCGCTAATGGGTGTTTTTTCTTTCCACTGTCGCTTCATGCTTGCTCAGTATGAGGGATTGCTGCAAAGCCATGGACAATGCAGACGACTCTCCCTGTAGCTCTACGGTTCCCCAGGAGTGAATGCTGCTTGTTGGGACTTTGATGCAATCAACTGGTTCCCTTATATAGGAACATTTTTGATCAATCTGTATAATATGATTGAATTTGACTTTGTAAAGTGCCTCGAGATGACATGTTTCATGAATAAATAAAATTGAATTGAATTGAATTGAATTGAACTGTTTGGTCCTGCTGAGCAGTTCGGTGAAGCTCCAGGGTGCTGATCCCCCCTCAGGTCGGTCAGGATTTGGTGCGTCTTGTGATGTAAATTCATGTCTTTCATCCTCAGGTTAGACTCTGATCCGTCCAGTTCACTCCTCAGTTTAGTTTGTCCAAACTTCTAGTTCCTAGAACTGGACGTCAGACCGCTAAAAGAACCCATTTTTAAATGACCTTCCTGACTTGTGTACAGGCAAACCAGTCGGGAGCCTTTCAAGTTTATAAAATATCTCTGGTGGCTTCTCAACCTGCTTTTTTCATCGGAAACATTGACCTGCCTTGCCTGTAAAGTTCAGTTTGGGTTCAGGGCTTCTTGTCCTATGCTTCAGTGACTGTGGGAACCAGGAAGTTTTCCATAGTTAGCTGCCCTGATGCTGAGTCAGAGGATCTATAAAATACATTACCTACACAGAGGAACATACATGAAAACATGTGAAAAACCTTACAGAACTGTTTGAAAAAATACGTTTCTCTGTTCAAAGGATGGATGGATGGATGGATGGATGGATGGATGGATGGATGGATGGATGGATGGATGGATGGATGGATGGATGGATGGATGGATGATTATGGATGGATGGACAGACAGACGGACGGATGATGGATGACGGATGGATAGATGAATGGATGATGGAGGGATGGATGGATGATAGATGGATGATAAGGGATGGCATCCCTCCATCATCCATCAGAGGCGAGCTGATGGAGGTCTTCAGCATTTCTGAGCATGTGCAGTGATGTCAGCACAGAACCAGCACCTCTGCTCTTCTTCTTCAATCAGACCTACTGATAAAGAAGTCCTCGACCCGTTGGTGTCACACCCTTCCGAACCTCTGGTTCTGAAGGAACCAGTAGTCCTGAGATGATCACGCCTGTTTTGTGAGAAACTTTCTGGGCTGGTCTTTAAGTTTGGATAGAATCCAGATGGTACCAGAACCAGCTCCACCTGGGAGAGGCGTCACCGATGCTCTCTGAAACACCCAGAAGCCTCGAACCGTCTGTGAAGGGATGAAGATCAAACTAGATGAGGTCTCTCACACCCATTCATGTTTTCCTGACTTACTAGGAGCCGTACATCGACTCATTTTCTACTGATTTCTATGGCCTAACCCGGACCCTACCTGTAAACCTGACCTCTGACCCAAGGACAGCACTGGACCAGGCTTTGGTCCCCATAAGAACCAGGGGTCCTCACAGCGCAGTGTATGATGGGGAAATGGTCCTTAGACTTAACAAATGTCGGAACACACACACAGGGACCAGTCTTCTCCAGAGCTGGAAATGGACGAAGACAGTTAGCACCCGGGGAGCGCTGACCTTTGACCCCACAGCTGGCTAAACTTTTATTGGTGTGTGTCGCCTCCAGCTGTGGAGCCGACACACATGGAGCCCATTAACACCCAGACAGCTGGTCCTGGTTCTGCGAAACTGATACTGTAAACATGGATAGATCATCTTATCCCTTGTGTAACCGCATGTCAGCAGGTACCGGTTCTGCTGTCAGTACAGAACATCAGAGGCTGATCCAGAGGTCTGACCTGTGACGTACCTGAAGTTTACGAGACGGTTCTGGTTCTGTCGGACTTTAACTCCTGTTACTTTACTTTAAAACTGAGGCCTGACAGACCCTAAAGGACACCAACAACCGGAGCTTGTTCTCAACAGAACGCATCAGATCATGTTTAAATTTGTGAACAATGATGAAGAACTATTGGCCCCTGACTGATTCTGATTCCTCAGCTGAGGTAGAACCGGGCTCATGCTGGACCGGGTCCAGGACTTTCTCATCCAGTCTGGGTTCAGGTCTACAGAGAACCGTTTCCTGTCTGTGTTTTTATGTTCCTGACCCGCTGTTATGTGGAGCCCACCTCATCAGTCAGTGTCTTTCCTTGGTTCTGCTACAGGAGGTCTGCTGTAGAATTCAATTCAATTCAATTCAATTTTATTTATATAGCGCCAATTCATGAAACATGTCATCTCGAGGCACTTTACAAAGTCAAATCAATCAGATTGGTCAAAAATGTCCTATATAAGGGAACCAGTTGATTGCTTGTCCCGACAAGCAGGATTCACTCCTGGAGAAGCGTAGAGCCACAGGGAGAGTCGTCTGCATTGTCCATGGCTTTGCAGCAATCCCTCATACTGAGCAAGCATAAAGCGACAGTGGAAAGAAAAAACACCCATTAGCGGAAAGGAAAACCTCCAGCAGAACCAGAACCAGGCTCAGTATGAACGGTCATCTGCCTCGACCGACTGGGGGTTACAGAAGACAGAGCAGAGACACAACAAGACAGACAAAAAAGCACAGAAGCACACATTGATCCAGTGATCTGTTCTACATTAGATGGTAATAGTGGTGATCTGTCTTCCCTGGATGATGTCACAGCTAATAGAACGCCAGACCAGGTGTACCTACTATGAAGAGAAAATGACAGAGAACGAAAAGTTAAAAGCTGCAATAACAACAAACAATGCAGATTGGAGAGCAGTAGGAGAACTCAGGAGAGTGAGAGAAATAGACCCTGATGTCCTCCAGCAGCCTAAGCCTATAGCAGCATAACTATAGAGGTAGCTCAGGGCAACATGAGCCACTCTGACTAGAAGCTTTGTCACAAAGGAAAGTTTTAAGATTAGTCTTAAAAGTAGACGGGGTGTCTGCCTCACGGACCAAAACTGGGAGTTGGTTCCACAGGAGAGGAGCCTGATAGCTAAAGGATCTGCCTCCCATTCTACTTTTAGAGACTCTAGGAACCACCAGCAGACCTGCAGTCTGAGAGCGAAGTGCTCTGTTAGGAACATACGGGGTAATCAGAGCTCTGATATATGATGGAGCTTGATTATTAAGGGCTTTATACGTTAGAAGAAGAATTTTAAATTCTATTCTTGATTTAACAGGAAGCCAATGAAGGGAAGCTAAAACTGGAGAAATATGATCCCTCTTGTTGATTTTCATCAGAACTCTTGCTGCAGCATTTTGGATCAGCTGAAGACTTTGAACTGCATTTTGTGGACTTCCTGATAGTAAAGAATTACAATAGTCCAGCCTTGAAGTAACAAATGCATGGACTAGTTTTTCAGCATCACTCCTGGAAAGAATGTTTCTAATTTTGGCAATATTCCTGAGGTGAAAAAAAGGAAACTCTGGAAACCTGTTTAATATGGGATTTAAATGACATGTCTTGGTCAAAAATAACACCAAGATTTTTTACTTTACTACCAGAGGCCAATCCAGGCCATCCAGATTAAGTGATTGATTAAGAAGTTTATTTTAGTATTTTGTCTCCTATTATTATTCCTGTTTTAAGGTCAGAAACAGAACCTCAAACAATCAAACCGTCTCTGTGACCCACCGGGCTTTGGTTTCAAGATATGTTCTGGATCATGAACCTGCTTCTGACTCGTTTGGTCCATCCAATCAGTTTGACTTCAGATGGTTCTGATTAAACATGAACAGTGACTGTTTGGTTTTGTTGCCACAGCAGGTTCAGAATCTGGACCCACCCTGTTCTGCAGTCTGAGCCATGATGGGGAAGTCTATCTCACAGATTTAGCTCAACAAGCTCGACCCAACTGGATCTGACTGGTCAACAGCTCAAGTTCACCAGATCGACAGGAGCCGCTCGGAACATCAGCTTCAGCCTCTCTGTGGAATCGGACCAGAATGTGGATGGGGATGTTTTGGAGGCCTCCGTGTCCAGCCCCCTGTCTCGGTCCTGGTCCATGCCGGCTCCCGGTGCGGGGTTCACCTGGGAGGAGGGGTTCCGGATGGCTCGTGCAGGCTGGCTAGGGTCCCCCCCTTTTTTTTTTTTTTTTTTTTCGGGAAAGCCAGGAGGCTTGGTGGGTTGGGAGGGTGGAGGTGTTGGTCCTGGTGGGTGGTTGGCTCATGGGCCCTACCGCCTATCCCTGGCCCCCGGGCTATGGTGGTGCTGCTGGCAGGGCCCCCTTCTCTGGGTGGGCTTTCGGGGAGCGGGGGTGCCTATTGGAGTCAGTATGGGAGCTGGCTCCCTCGGACTGCAGTAGGCTCCCCAGTCCTTTTCTCTCCATCCCCGGACTCCTCCCTCTGCCTGCTCCATCAAGCTGCCACACATGTAGGTCCTTGGGGAGGGGGGCGTTACTGGAGGTTGCCACTTTCTGATGATGTCCCTCACCCCAACTTTATTATGCATTTTAGACACTTTCACTCAAAGCATTTTCACAACGCACATACATGTAGGCCATTGTATGGGGCGGTGGGGGTGAAGACAACTGGGGGGGGGGCTTATGTTGTGTGAACCTCGCCTCGGGTGCCTCCCTCCACCCCCTCTCGCATTTAGACATTGACGGTTCTGGGCAGTTGCTTGGAGGGGTTGAGCTGGCACCAGCTACCTTCCGGAGGGGGGGTGGACTGTGCCGGGCACCCCCTTCGGTGCTCCCAGTTTCAAGCACACTTGAGAACAACATGCAACAATACAACATCTGGGGAGGATCGGGGTCTTTCCCACACCCCCGTTCTCCGATTGCGGCACGGAGTCTGGGGCCTGGAGGAGGAACGGGCCACTGGGTCCGGGGTCTTGGCGGAAGGTTGCCGTGGGGCCCAGGTGGCTTGCCGGGACTGGGGGTGACACCACTGCTCTCCCCAAAAAGGGGTGAGGGGGAGGGCTGGCTAGGGTAAGGAGGGGGAGGGAGTGGGTTCATTAGGTATTTGGGGGGGAGGGGGGTTCTGGTTGGGTGGCCCGTACGGGTCATGTTGGCCCCCCTCCCTGGGGGAAGAAGAACAAAATTACGTGGCCTGCACCGGGGGGCGTCTGGTCCGGGTGAGGGATGGGGGGTCGGGAACGAGCAGTCGGATTGTGGTGCCCCCCCCCCACCCCCCACTTGGGATTGTTGGATGTGAGTGTTATGTGGAAATGTGTGTACGGCGTCCTCCTTTTTTTTTTTTTTTCTGTGTGTGCTGAGTGGGGCACTAGGGTGGGAAGGTGTGAAGTTACAGGTACTAAGCGTTGACTTCTATACAGAAAGCCTGTAATTTATTTATTTATTTATTGACTTTCTTTTCTCAGCTATCACATTATACATGTCAGTTAAAATAATAATACATATAATTTAGCAATGGTATCAAGGTGTTACTTTATTGTATCTGTTATACTATATCCGTTGGTTGTGCTGTTCTTTTTACATCTCTCTTTCCAGGTGATGAAGCAGACTGAAAACGTTTTATCATTCTTTCCCTTTTATCTCTTCTTTCTTTCACCTTTTCTCTTTCTTTTTTTCTCTTCTTGTTCTTCCTTTACTCTCCTACTTTCCCATTGTAGTGTCCATATAATTTGAAATACTCCCCGCAGGAATCACAATAAAACTATTTACATGCATAAATCAAGCGGAGCACTATGGCGAAAGCTGATTGCTCCACTTGGGAAAGTAAAATCTGTCGAGCTCTATTTGACATTAAGACATCAATTCTTATTGCCACATTGCCAGACAGGACACTGGGGAAAAAACAAAAAAAAACATCTCTGCTTCTCTGAGACAGATTTTCCACTGAAGTGGGTCTGAACCCGCCTCAGTCAGAGGAACTCATCTGTTTTCAGATACACTTCTCAATGGACCTGCTGGAACCAGGGGAGGGAAACAGAACCGCAACAGGAAGACAGAACCATCAGAACCTGGGTTCACTTGAATCCAGGCAGACACCCATGTATTATTTCACATTACCAAACATGCAGTAACTACCTGCAGAGATGTTCTAAACTGGAGGAAAACCTTCAAAACAGAAAAAGAACCGACCCATCAGGAAGGAACCCAGCAGAACATGACCCATAATAAATCCATCTGGCTTCATGGTACCAAGCTTCATGGGTTCCACCTTCAGCATAAAGGTTTGACAAGAAACAAGCTTCTCTTAAACTGTCTGGTTCCTCTGGTCCAGGTCCACTAGAACTCTGTTGGCTCTTCAGTTACAGCTGAAGCTGAGACCCAGTTCTGCAAGAACCAGTTCTGATTGTTTCTGTTCAAAAAACAGAACGGTTCATCTGTGTTAATGAGAGTTCTGGTTCCTCCTGACCTGTTTTCCTCTGGGTTAGAGGGGATGGGGGGGGTGACCCAGACTGACCCCCTCTGCCCTCCCTCGTCCTCAGCTGCTCTATCGGTACTTCCTGTGGTCCAGTTCTGGAGGTCAGTGGGTTTCCGACGGTCACAAGCTTTAACACTGGCCTAGGTTTGTCCTGCTGAGGACCCATCAGAACAATTTGGAGCGTTTTAATAAGAATCCCTTTCATCATGTTCAGGGTTTGGCTGGACAGCCTGTGGAGGTCCAAACATCTTCTGACCTTCAGCCATCTTCAGCAGGACACATTAGGAAGGTCAGAGTGTCATGATGCAGCCTGTCTGCTGCACCATGCACAGACTCTAGGCACTTTTTACCTTCCATATACCTCAGTCTCCTCTCCACCTCAGTAATCATCTACACCTGTCAGTCACTAATCAGCCAGCACTCAGCACACCTGTCAGCCTCCCTATTTTAGCTCCCTGCATTCAGTCCTCCCCTGTCGGTTCGTTCTGTTGGTTTCTGCCCGACTTCCTTTCATCTCCGCCCGCCTGCTGTGGTTCTGGTCCTGCTCTCTCTCCGGTCCAGCAAGTATTCACCAGTCGTGCTGTTAATCCTGTTGTGGTTCTGGTTCCAAGTCTCCTGTCTGCTGTGATTCTGGTTCTGCTGCCTCCGTGCTCTGGTTCCTACCTGCTTGCCAGTGCCTGCCTTCACCATGCTCCTGCTTCAGCTCAGTACAGACTCTTGGTTCCTTCCTCCACAATCCACTATTTCAATAAACTGTTAAATTTACTCTGTTGTGGTGTGTTCGGGTTCAATAGCAAATCATGACAAAGAGGTCATCACTTTTAGTCTCTATGGAGGACTTTTAGTCTCTGTGGAGGGATTTTAGTCTCTGTTGAAGACTTTTAGTCTCTGTGGAGGGCTTTTAGTCTCTGTTGAGGACTTTTAGTCTCTGTGGAGGACTTTTAGTCTCTGTTGATGACTTTTAGTCTCTGTTGAGGACTTTTAGTCTCTGTGGAGGACTTTTAGTCTCTGTTGAGGACTTTTAGTCTCTGTTGAGGACTTTTAGTCTCTGTGGAGGACTTTTAGTCTCTGTTGAGGACTTTTAGTCTCTGTTGAGGACTTTTAGTCTCTGTTGAGGACTTTTAGTCTCTGTGGAGGATTTTAGTCTCTGTTGAGGACTTTTAGTCTCTGTGGAGAACTTTTAGTCTCTGTGGAGGACTTTTAGTCTCTGTGGAGGACTTTTAGTCTCTGTGGAGGACCTTTAGTCTCTGCAAAGGACTTTTAGTCTCTGTTGAGGACTTTTAGTCTCTGCAGAGGACTTTTAGTCTCTGTGGAGGACTTTTAGTCTCTGCGGAGGACTTTTAGTCTCTGCGGAGGACTTTTAGTCTCTGCAGAGGACTTTTAGTCTCTGTGGAGGGCTTTTAGTCTCTGTGGAGGACTTTTAGTCTCTATGGCGGACTTTTAGTCTCTGTGGAGGACTTTTAGTCTCTGTTGAGGACTTTTAGTCTCTGTGGAGGGCTTTTAGTCTCTGTGGAGGACTTTTAGTCTCTGTTGAGGGCTTTTAGTCTCTGTGGAGGGCTTTTAGTCTCTGTGGAGGGCTTTTAGTCTCTGTTGAGGGCTTTTAGTCTCTGTGGAGGACTTTTAGTCTCTATGGAGGACTTTTAGTCTCTGTGGAGGGATTTTAGTCTCTGTTGAAGACTTTTAGTCTCTGTTGAGGACTTTTAGTCTCTGTGGAGGACTTTTAGTCTCTGTTGAGGACTTTTAGTCTCTGTTGAGGACTTTTAGTCTCTGTTGAGGACTTTTAGTCTCTGTGGAGGATTTTAGTCTCTGTTGAGGACTTTTAGTCTCTGTGGAGAACTTTTAGTCTCTGTGGAGGACTTTTAGTCTCTGTGGAGGACTTTTAGTCTCTGTGGAGGACCTTTAGTCTCTGCAAAGGACTTTTAGTCTCTGTTGAGGACTTTTAGTCTCTGCAGAGGACTTTTAGTCTCTGTGGAGGACTTTTAGTCTCTGCGGAGGACTTTTAGTCTCTGCGGAGGACTTTTAGTCTCTGCAGAGGACTTTTAGTCTCTGTGGAGGGCTTTTAGTCTCTGTGGAGGACTTTTAGTCTCTATGGCGGACTTTTAGTCTCTGTGGAGGACTTTTAGTCTCTGTTGAGGACTTTTAGTCTCTGTGGAGGGCTTTTAGTCTCTGTGGAGGACTTTTAGTCTCTGTTGAGGGCTTTTAGTCTCTGTGGAGGGCTTTTAGTCTCTGTGGAGGGCTTTTAGTCTCTGTTGAGGGCTTTTAGTCTCTGTTGAGGACTTTTAGTCTCTGTGGAGGACTTTTAGTCTCTGTGGAGGACTTTAGTCTCTGTGGAGGACTTTTAGTCTCTGTGGAGGACCCGGGGTCTCTGTGGATGACTTTTCGTCTCTGTGGAGGACTTTTAGTCTCTGTGGAGGACTTTTAGTCTCTGTTGAGGACTTTTAGTCTCTGTCGAGGACTTTTAGTCTCTGTCGAGGACTTTTAGTCTCTGTTGAGGACTTTTAGTCTCTGTGGAGGACCCGGGGTCTCTGTGGAGGACTTTTAGTCTCTGTTGAGGACTTTTAGTCTCTGTGGAGGACTTTTAGTCTCTGCAGAGGACTTTTAGTCTCTGCAGAGGACTTTTAGTCTCTGTTGAGGGCTTTTAGTCTCTGTGGAGGGCTTTTAGTCTCTGTTGAGGGCTTTTAGTCTCTGTTGATGGCTTTTAGTCTCTGTGGAGGGCTTTTAGTCTCTGTGGAGGACTTTTAGTCTCTGTGGAGGGCTTTTAGTCTCTGTGGAGGACTTTTAGTCTCTGTTGAGGGCTTTTAGTCTCTGTTGAGGGCTTTTAGTCTCTGTTGAGGACTTTTAGTCTCTGTGGAGGACTTTTAGTCTCTGTGGAGGACTTTTAGTCTCTGTCGAGGGCTTTTAGTCTCTGTCGAGGGCTTTTAGTCTCTGTGGAGGACTTTTAGTCTCTATTGAGGGCTTTTAGTCTCTGTGGAGGGCTTTTAGTCTCTGTGGAGGGCTTTTAGTCTCTGTGGAGGACTTTTAGTCTCTGTGGAGAACTTTTAGTCTCTGTGGAGGACTTTTAGTCTCTGTTGAGGGCTTTTAGTCTCTGTTGAGGACTTTTAGTCTCTGTGGAGGACTTTTAGTCTCTGTCGAGGACTTTTAGTCTCTGTCGAGGGCTTTTAGTCTCTGTCGAGGGCTTTTAGTCTCTGTGGAGGACTTTTAGTCTCTATTGAGGGCTTTTAGTCTCTGTGGAGGGCTTTTAGTCTCTGTGGAGGGCTTTTAGTCTCTGTGGAGGGCTTTTAGTCTCTGTGGAGGACTTTTAGTCTCTGTGGAGAACTTTTAGTCTCTGTGGAGGACTTTTAGTCTCTGTTGAGGGCTTTTAGTCTCTGTTGAGGACTTTTAGTCTCTGTCGAGGACTTTTAGTCTCTGTCGAGGACTTTTAGTCTCTGTCGAGGACCCGGGGTCTCTGTGGAAGACTTTTAGTCTCTGTGGAGGACTTTTAGTCTCTGTGGAGGACCCGGGGTCTCTGTGGAGGACTTTTCGTCTCTGTGGAGGACTTTTAGTCTCTGTGGAGGACTTTTAGTCTCTGTTGAGGACTTTTAGTCTCTGTCGAGGACTTTTAGTCTCTGTCGAGGACTTTTAGTCTCTGTGGAGGACCCGGGGTCTCTGTGGATGACTTTTAGTCTCTGTGGAGGACTTTTAGTCTCTGTGGAGGACTTTTAGTCTCTGTGGAGGACTTTTAGTCTCTGTCGAGGAGTTTTAGTCTCTGTTGAGGACTTTTAGTCTCTGTGGAGGACCCGGGGTCTCTGTGGAGGACTTTTAGTCTCTGTCGAGGACTTTTAGTCTCTGTCGAGGACCCGGGGTCTCTGTGGCGGACTTTTAGTCTCTGTGAAGGACTTTTAGTCTCTGTGGAGGACCCGGGGTCTCTGTGGAGGGCTTTTAGTCTCTGTTGAGGACTTTTAGTCTCTGTGGAGGACCCGGGGTCTCTGTGGAGGGCTTTTAGTCTCTGTTGAGGACTTTTAGTCTCTGTGGAGGACTTTTAGTCTCTGTGGAGGACTTTTAGTCTCTGTGGAGGACCCGGGGTCTCTGTGGAGGACTTTTAGTCTCTGTGGAGGACTTTTAGTCTCTGTGGAGGACCCGGGGTCTCTGTGGAGGACTTTTAGTCTCTGTTGAGGACTTTTAGTCTCTGTGGAGGACTTTTAGTCTCTGTCGAAGACCCGGGGTCTCTGTGGAGGACTTTTAGTCTCTGTGGAGGACCCGGGGTCTCTGTGGATGACTTTTTGTCTCTGTGGAGGACTTTTAGTCTCTGTGGAGGACTTTTAGTCTCTGTGGAGAACTTTTAGTCTCTGTGGAGGACTTTTAGTCTCTGTTGAGGGCTTTTAGTCTCTGTTGAGGACTTTTAGTCTCTGTGGAGGACTTTTAGTCTCTGTGGAGGACTTTTAGTCTCTGTCGAGGACTTTTAGTCTCTGTCGAGGACCCGGGGTCTCTGTGGAGGACTTTTAGTCTCTGTGGAGGACCCGGGGTCTCTGTGGAGGACTTTTCGTCTCTGTGGAGGACTTTTAGTCTCTGTGGAGGACTTTTAGTCTCTGTGGAGGACGTTTAGTCTCTGTCGAGGACTTTTAGTCTCTGTCGAGGACTTTTAGTCTCTGTTGAGGACTTTTAGTCTCTGTGGAGGACCCGGGGTCTCTGTGGAGGACTTTTAGTCTCTGTTGAGGACTTTTAGTCTCTGTGGAGGACCCGGGGTCTCTGTGGAGGGCTTTTAGTCTCTGTGGAGGACTTTTAGTCTCTGTGGAGGACCCGGGGACTCTGTGGATGACTTTTAGTCTCTGTGGAGGACTTTTAGTCTCTGTCGAGGACTTTTAGTCTCTGTCGAGGACCCGGGGTCTCTGTGGCGGACTTTTAGTCTCTGTGAAGGACTTTTAGTCTCTGTGGAGGACCCGGGGTCTCTGTGGAGGGCTTTTAGTCTCTGTGGAGGACTTTTAGTCTCTGTGGAGGGCTTTTAGTCTCTGTGGAGGACTTTTAGTCTCTGTGGAGGGCTTTTAGTCTCTGTTGAGGGCTTTTAGTCTCTGTGGAGGACTTTTAGTCTCTGTTGAGGGCTTTTAGTCTCTGTGGATGACTTTTAGTCTCTGTGGAGGACTTTTAGTCTCTGTGGAGGACTTTTAGTCTCTGTGGAGGACCCGGGGTCTCTGTGGAGGACTTTTAGTCTCTGTGGAGGACCCGGGGTCTCTGTGGATGACTTTTTGTCTCTGTGGAGGACTTTTTGTCTCTGTGGAGGACTTTTAGTCTCTGTGGAGGACTTTTAGTCTCTGTGGAGGACCCGGGGTCTCTGTGGATGACTTTTAGTCTCTGTGGAGGACTTTTAGTCTCTGTGGAGGACTTTTAGTCTCTGTCGAGGACTTTTAGTCTCTGTTGAGGACTTTTAGTCTCTGTGGAGGACCCGGGGTCTCTGTGGATGACTTTTAGTCTCTGTTGAGGACTTTTAGTCTCTGTCGAGGACCCGGGGTCTCTGTGGATGACTTTTAGTATCTGTGGAGGACTTTTAGTCTCTGTGGAGGACTTTTAGTCTCTGTCGAGGACTTTTAGTCTCTGTTGAGGACTTTTAGTCTCTGTGGAGGACCCGGGGTCTCTGCGGAGGACTTTTAGTCTCTGTTGAGGACTTTTAGTCTCTGTGGAGGACTTTTAGTCTCTGTCGAGGACTTTTAGTCTCTGTTGAGGACTTTTAGTCTCTGTGGAGGACCCGGGGTCTCTGTGGAGGACTTTTAGTCTCTGTGGAGGACTTTTAGTCTCTGTCGAGGACTTTTAGTCTCTGTTGAGGACTTTTAGTCTCTGTGGAGGACCCGGGGTCTCTGTGGAGGACTTTTAGTCTCTGTTGAGGACTTTTAGTCTCTGTGGAGGACCCGGGGTCTCTGCGGAGGACTTTTAGTCTCTGTGGAGGACTCTGGGTCTTTCTGCGCTGCAGGTTGCAACTGGTCTTCGTTTCTCACTGTTTGCCCCTCCTGGTTCCTGCTCTGTTCTCAGCCTGTGACATACTGAATCCAGAAGACATTTGTCTCAGTCAGTGTCCCATCAGAACCACGGAGGACGGGCTGAAACGTGACCAAGCCGAGCGGGGACAGACTCTGCAGCCAGGACCGCAAGGTCACAAGCTCTCCATTGTTCACTCGACAGCACCGCTTCTGATCCCAGATCCTGGCTGTCAGAGTTCAGAATGGGGACAGGGGGGTCGGGGTGGACCGGCAGGGCCCCGGGGGGGTCGGAATGTAAAGAGTGGAGGCTTATAATTGGACCGGGAGTCACGGCTGATGCCCCGACTCAAAGAGAGAAGAAAAACAGATGGAGAAACTGATGAAGGGAGAGAGCGGAGAGGCTGGTGGTGGTCTGAGAGTGAACTGAACCTGAAAACATCAGGATGAAAGAAGAACCAAATTACGTGGAAGTCCTGTGATGTTCAGCTGGGAGAAGAACAACAGAGTGGGTCAGAACCAGCACCAGAACTGTGAGACTAAAACAAGCAAGTGAGTCTCTGGTGGAGAGCCAGAAACTTCCTGAAACATCCTTTCAGAGCAGGAAAAATCTGACCAAACATCCAGAACTTTCTGGTTCTTTAAAGTTTTAATTCTCCTTCTTTTGTTCCATTTTGATTAACCCATCTTCTGCTGTCTGTCCTGAGGTGAATCAAAGCCTCTTTGAGATGTTCTCCAGACTCAGTGAGCACCTGCTGATATCAACACTCAGAAGGTTTGTCCTCTTCTCTCAAAGTGCCGACCCGATTATCTTCAGACAGTTCCTGGTGGAGTCCAGAAACGAATTTGGTCCTGTTGCACGATCCAGCTCATCTTCAGCGTTATTCAAGTGGAGACGGGCTCAAAGATCTGCCTGGGTCTGTGCTCACCTGGCCCAACCAGGACCAGAACATCATGGGCCCACAACAGGAGGTTCTGTAGCTCAGAGCCCATGGGATCTGAATCACATGGTGGGAGATGTTCCTGCTCCAGGAACCCTTGATTTTTCCCAGATGTTCTCCTCTTCAACTGAAGCTCGTCTGCTCCTCTGCTGGGATTCTGGAGACTCTTTAAACTGGAACCAGTCTGCTGGGATGATCCAAACTGGACCAGTCAGCAGCTGGATGAACTTTTTGGTTCTTTATTTAATCTTTTCTCATCATCTCCTCCCAGACTCATCAGTACCTCCAGCCTGAAGGCCTCAGCAAGCGTTCTGATTCTCCTCATGAAGAACCTGAAACCAGGATGAAAGCAAACAAACATTCCTCTAAATGTGACCCGGTTCTCCTGCTGGGATGACCTGGAACACCTGAAACCAGGTCTACCTTCAGCAGTTCACCTTCCACCCTGATGAAGACTGAGTTTACAGACTTTAAATAGGACCTCCTGAAGTCTGGACCACGGTCAGAGGCATGACATAAACTGATTATAAGAGAACACGAGATGCTTCAGCACACAGGTTGGAGAACACAGAAGAACACAGATGAATGGAAAGAGATGGAGAAGACATCCGTGAGGAAGAGGAGGGTGAGGTCCTCAGCTGAAATCAGAACCAGTGAGTCACCTTCAGCTGGACCTGCTCAGTTAAAGATGAGTTCAGTTTCAGCAGCAGGTTACCATCTAAACATCTAAAACTGTGGTTCCTGTCCAGAACTCTCATCCTTCCAGAACACTCTGGGTCTAACTGGACCTCCTCCAGGACTGACGAGATCTCCAACTTTAGAGAGGAAGCTCCGAGCTGAGTCCCGATGTTCGATGTTTTCCTGCTGAGGGAGGAGGTCCACAGAGAGTCTGAGGACAACTGAGGGAGCAGAAACATGAAGCAGAAATGGGGGAAAAGGTCCAAAGTTCTGCAGGACACATCTCAGATGGACCCGAATCCAGGATTCTGCTGGTCGTTAAAGTTTCTCTGATGTGTTTCTGCTGCAGGTTGAACCTGAAGCAGCTCCAGCATCTCCAGCATCTTCAGCAGCTGGGTCCACTGGGACCAGCAGATGGGCCGGTCCTGGTCTGGACCCAGACTCTGAGCTGTCAGCTTGTTCTGCCCTCTGTAGGTTTAACAGACATGGACCACGAGTCTATCTTAAGAACCCAGGAAGCTCTGAATCCTGCAGTCTGTTGGAGGGCCAGCAGGGGGCGATAGTTGCTGTTGCTACGACAGGTTTATAAATAACGCCCCAGTTTGACTTCCTGTGTAAAGAAGCACGAGGAATATTCAGTGTTTAAATGGAGCTTGTTCTGCACCATGAAGCTTTTGGTCACTGGACGAGAGGCGGGGTCCACCCTGACAGGTCAGCAGTCACAGGACAACACGGAGACACAGGGGACAGACGGCCATGGACATACTCACACCTGAGAGGTCTTTAAGTTACCTGAGAGCAGCCAATGATTCTGGACTGTGGGAGGAAGCCGGGGTACCCAGAGACAACCAGGCATGTAGAGGGAGCACATGCAGAAAGGCTACAGTGCTGCCAGCTGAGCCGCTGCGGTTCTGATCCACATCTGGAGCAGCTGACTCAGCATATGGAGCTTCTGAGCGCTGATCAAACCAGATCATCTCCAGGTGACCTCCTGCTGGGAGATGCTTCACTGCTGGAGTCCTGAAGCTGCCTCACAGGAACCTGACATCGCTGCTTAAACCTGAAACATCTGGATCAAACATCTGGATCAAACATCTGGATCAAACATCTGGATCACAGAGTCACCAAACTACTACTACCACTGCAGACGCCAGGAACTGAACTCTGATTGGCTGACGATCAGGAAGTTCACCACCTTCTCATTAAAGATCAGATGGTTTCCATTCATCCATCTTCTAACACGTCTATCCCTGCTGGGGTCCTGAGGGGTGCTGGTGCTGATCTCCAGCTGCCAATGGGTGAGAGGCGGGGTTCACCTGGACAGGTAACCAGTCCAGACGGTTTCCTTTCCATACGTAAAAAACGCTTTTAATGTGAATGAACTTTAAGTTTAATCTAACATTTTATGTATTGTTAAACAGATTTTTTTGTCTTTTTCAACTTTTAGTCTTTTCCCATCTCCAGACAAAGGCAGACTGAGGACAGGTTCCTGTCCGTCTGTCCCTGTCTTCAGGTCCAGCCTCATGTTTGGTGGGTTTCTCCAGCGGGAAACGTTGGGCAACATGGTCACTGGTTCTTGTTCTCCTGAAAACACCTGAAGTGTCCTGGAGCAGTTCAGGCACAGTGCTGCCCCCCTCTGGTCGGTAGTAGAGACTGAACCTGTTCTCTGCTTCAAACCAGCATTAATAAATGTATAAATGCTGGTTTCTGGCTTCTAGAATCCATCCTAGAAGAATCTTCTGAGATCTGCTCAGCCCAGATGATCTCCACCGTGGTGCTGGTTCTCCAGCTTTCTGCAGAGGTTCAGAGGTTCTCTCTAGGGTCAACATGGAGAACAGTACGGTGGCCCTGGAGGAGGAGCAGAGAAAACTCTCAGCAGATGACGGATCCATCTAGGAGCTGCAGCGCCTCCTCAGGGAGCTCAGATCTGTCAGCCTCTGTTTTCTTTGGGGTTTTCCAGGGATTCAGAAACAGGAGCGAGCCGGGCCTCAGAACCACTTAGTTCTGTTCACCGCTTTGGATCCCGCCTGCGTGACCTCTGTATTGTCGCCAGCGAGCAGCCAATCAGAGCAGAGGATGTCAGGCCCTCAGAGGTTCTGCTGGATCCATCTTTGTCTCGGTTCCTCAGACACAACAAGAGAGACAGGAAAAATAAAGGAGCTGCTGCCGTGGCGACGGAGCCAACACATCCTGCCCAAACAGAGCGCCGCGCTCCGATTGGCTGCAGCGGTGCCTACGTTGATGGGAAACGCAGCTGCTGCAGCTGCTCCACACGTCCATCCGGGTCGGATCAGGAAGAGGTTTCCTCAGAAACTCCCTCTGGACGTCATACGAGGGAAACCTGAGCGCGTGTGTGTGCAGCTGTTCTCCTGCATGTGTGTTGCTCTCATGAACTGCTGGCTCACTCTGCTCACTGCAGCGGAACCCGCAGCAGAACCGGCAGCAGAACCGGCACCAGAACCGGCACCAGAACCGGCAGCAGAACCGGCAGCACGTCCTTTTCTCTGTCAGGCACTGGGTCTGTGGACCTGGAGACTCATGGTTCTGAAACTGCAGGTTTAAATCTGCAGTTTCAGAATCAGTGCGAGAACATCACACTGATTCTGTCCAGAGGAGGAAGAAGAGGACCTCCTCCTCCTCCTCCTCCTCCTCCTCCTCCTCCTCCTCCTCCTCCTCTTCCTCCTCCTCCTCCTCCTCCTCACAGCTGATCGCTCTCACCTCCGTCCATCTTGAAATGATGGCTGTTCAGGTTCTGGCTCCAGCTGACAGGAGGTCCAGATGAAGGTTCTGGTGGCTTTACTGAGGGAGCAGGTTGATGTCAGAGCTTCAGGGTGAAGTTCTGTGGGTCTGAAGTTCTGTGGGTCTGAAGTTCTGTGGGTCGGCGCTGACCCACAGAACTTCAGACCCACAGAACTTCAGACCCACAGAGCTTCAGGGTGAGGTTCTGTGGGTCGGCGCCGGCGACCCGAGCAGCTTTACAGCCACACTGACTGCGTATAAAACGAGCCTCTAACCAGAAAAGGATCCTTCATTTCCTGACGTGAGCTCAGCCGCCCAGCGTTACTTTGGACTCGTATAACCGGGTCTGGGTTTGACATCAGCGCCGAGCTTCCTGCTCACAGTCCAGATGTTGGGGAATAGGAGCCGGCGGGTTACGTACATCCGAATTTCTCTCTCACAGCCCGAGTTCACGGCGGAGGCAGCCAAGAGGAGCGCAGCGAGGACGGGGAGGGAGGAGGAGAACCTGCAGCTGCAGGACCAACAGAACCGGGCTGAAGGCCCAGAGCTGCTAGGCCTGCCGGAGGAAGGCGGTCTGGTTCTGCCCGACCCAGATCAGGGTGCAGGTTATAGAACATTGGTGATGAGCAGGGGTCACCAACATGGACCACATGTGGTTCTGGACCCGGTTCCACCAGGAAAACGTTGTTCTGTAGCTCCGCTTCTGTAATCACACATTTATACAGAATTTTAAAAAGGACAAAGGCTAAAAAAGAGCGTTGCTAACATGTTTACTGGTGCCGACTCCTCTGGGTCAAAGGTCAGTTCTGGGTCAAAGGTCACTTCTGGTACCGATGGAGTGGCTCCCTGTTTCAAGGCTGGTGACCCATGAGCTAGAACATGAAGAACCTTCCTGGGATGTTCTCCACAGACCTGAAGGCCAGGAGGAGGAACATCTACTGGTGGAGGAGAGGAGGAGGGAAGGAGGGGAGGAAATGAAAGGAGGAGAGAAGGAGAAGAGGAGGGAAGGAGAGGAGAAGGGAAGGGAAGAAGAGGAGGAGGAGAGGAAGAAATTAAAGGAGGAGAGAAGGAGAAGAGGAGGGAAGGAGAGGGGAGGAGGGAGGGGGAGGAGGATGGAAGGAGAGGAGCAGAGGAGGAGGGAAGGAGAGGAGGAGGAGAGGAGGGAAGGGAAGAAGAGGAGGAGGAGGGGAGGAGAGGAGGGAGGGAGAGGAGCAGAGGAGAAGGGAAGAAGAGGAGGAGGGGAGGAGGGAAGGAAGGAGAGGAGGGAAGGAAGGAGGGAGGGAGAGGAGGAGAGGAGGGAAAGGAAGAAGAGGAGGAGGAGGGGAGGAGAGGAGGGAGGGAGAGGAGCAGAGGAGAAGGGAAGAAGAGGAGGAGGGGAGGAGGGAAGGAAGGAGAGGAGGGAAGGAAGGAGGGAGGGAGAGGAGGAGAGGAGGGAAAGGAAGAAGAGGAGGAGGAGGGGAGGAGAGGAGGGAGGGAGAGGAGCAGAGGAGAAGGGAAGAAGAGGAGGAGGGGAGGAGGGAAGGAAGGAAGGAGGGAGGGAGAGGAGGAGGGAAGGAAGGAGAGGAGGGAAGGAGAGGAACCCAGGCAGCTGACGGCGTCACTAACCTGCGGTTCTCCTTCAGATTGATTGACATCAGACGATGTTCTCAGAACGTCTCTGAGGAGGAACCAGAAGTTCTCTGAGACGCTGCAGTCCGTGTTCTTCACATGTTCCTGACACGTGTTCAGCTGCTATCATGGAGCAGGAATGATCTTAGCTACGTCATGGAGGCAGGTCCCACGTTAAATGTGCTGCTGGCCGGCTCCATTAGTGGGAAATGAGCCCCATAAACAGTGAAGAGCAGCTAGAACCAGAACCAGGCTGACAAACGGCCCCAGCAGGGAACCGGCTCATGTCCCAGGGTCCCGGATCAGACCAGCAGAACATGTTTTGGTTTCATGTCTGCAGGTTTCTCTGGCTGCAGCGTCTCACATAAATGACACCAGAACCTCTGCGGTCCTCCTTCATCCAGCAGAAGCCAAACAAACCCGTCAGCCTGCGGTTCCCCCGGCGGTTCCCCCGACGGTTCCCCCGACGGTTCCCCCGACGGTTCCCCCGGCGGCCCGGCCACATGTCACCTTCCTCCGGCTTCAGTAAACACTGGATGGAGCCGTTCTCCAGCCGTTCTCCAGCCGTTCTCCAGCCGTTCTGCAGTCGTTCTCCAGCCGTTCTCCAGCCGTTCTCCAGCCGTTCTGCAGTCGTTCTCCAGCCGTTCTCCAGCCGTTCTGCAGCATCCATCAACCAGCAGGAGGACGCGCCGCTGGCTGCTCTCCAGCAGCGATCAGACGTCAGGAGGCCGAGCTGCAGCTCACGTTCTCCCTCTGAGTGCCCAGAACCCCGACTGGGTCAGGACCCCTTCCTCTGCAGCCAGGAGGCCTTTACTGATGACACACGACAGCTTCCTGTCAGCGGCCTGTCCTGAGAGCCTGCAGCTGACCCAACCCTGACCTCACTCTGAGGTCAAGCTCCGAGGAGGCCAGTCTGGGCTGACTGCGCGGTAAGAAGAGGCTGAAAAGGTGACGGCGCTCCAAGCGTGGTGTAAATGGTAAACGCCGTGTGCAGCGCTTCAACGAGTCCGACGACCATAAAGAGCTTTACGCTAAGATCAGTCAGTCCCACCCTGACGGTGGTGAGCTACGCTGGCAGCCACAGCTGCCCTGGGGCGGACTGACAGAGGCTTCTCACTCAAAACCTCTATTTTCTGATGATGAAACCTTTACAGCTGCTGTTTTACTAGTTCAGCCGTTATAAAAACACCTGAGAGCATAAAACAATTGCTAGGCAACAGGATAATCCATATGCTAATTATGGAATGACATCATGACCTGTTCATATCTGGGTTTACTTTCAGACAAACTATAAATGCCTCATTAGCTTTGATCAAGCCGTGGTGCGTTCAATGACTCTGAAACATGTCAGAAACCCCGACCACAGAAATCAAGCAGCGAAGACTCTAAATGTGTCCATTTATGAAAATAATTTATTCAGCAGCAGATTTACAGTGGTAGAGCAGGGAGTGTTGGCCCAGCTCTGCAGAACATGGACGGTTTCTGAGGTTCTCCTCCACCGTGCTGCAGCTTACAGAACAATGCATCACTGAAAGCGGAGTCACCGCAGCAGCTTCATCAAAGGCTGCGGTTCTGATCCGTATTCTAAGCCTCTGATTGGTTCTCTGGCAGGCATCTTCGCCTATCAGCTTCTTCTCTTTCAGCCAATCAGGACACCTCATTCTGAGCAACTGCCCTCGACTCCAGCAGCTCCTTGATGACATCATCACTGCAGGACAAGGTGTCTCTCAGCACCTGGACCGTGTGCTGGCCGATGAGGGGCGGCGGTGTCGGCCCGCTCAGAGGGAAGCTGCTGAAACGCACGGCTGGACCTGAGAACAGACACAGGATGAGTCCGGCTGGCGTCAGAACCGGGTCATCAGAAACAGAACCTGGTTCCTCTCATGTGTTCTGCTAACCCGACTCTCCTCAGACGGGTTTTGTTTCAGGAGGAGGGGCCTCATAAAACATCCTGGGATATGATTGGATAAACCACATGTCCACCATCTTTACTACTTCAAACCAACCCGTGACGCTGAGCAGAGCGACGCAGGGAAAACCAAGGCAAGGAAAGTTAATCTGTATAGCAAAATTCAGTAATAAATGAATAAAAGCAAGTAGGAATAAAATGTAGAAATAAAATAAAACATGGGAGAATAGAAACTAAAAGCAAATATTAAAAACAGTTGGACTACAAAGTTGAACTATTGATGTTTCAGTAAAACAGTTTAACTAGAACAGTCAAAGGCAATCCTAAACTAATGTGATTTAATCTTGATTTAAAGGAACTCAGGCTTTCAGCATTTTTCCAGTTTTCTGGAAGTTTGTAGATCAGTGGAGCATAGGAACTAAATGCTGCTTCTCCATGTCTGGTTCTGGTTCTGGTTCTGCAGAGCAGGCTGGAGCCAGAAGACCTGAGTGGTCTGGAGGGTTGATGCCCTGATAACAAGTCTGAGATGTATTTAGGTGAAATGACCGATGTCATTTACCGAGAATTACCCGTATTTTTCAGACCATGAGGCTCACCGGATTATATTATATTATATTATATTATATTATATTATATTATATTATATTATATTATATTATATTATATTCATTATATTATATTATATTATATTATATTCATTATATTATATATGATATTATATTATATTCATTATATTATATTATATTCATTATATTATATTATATTATATTATATTCATTATATTATATTATATTCATTATATTATATTATATCATATTATATTATATTCATTATATTATATTATATTAAATATTCTTCCCATATCACTCCTCCCTCCGCGGACGCACATGCTACCTGAGCGGGAGAGCTATCCGTCTCTGTCAGAGGACGGTTTTTAAGTACAGTATCGCAGACTTTTGATCACAGCCAAATCATTTTATGTAGGTTAAAGCCCGGCTACAAGCGCTGAGTAGTTCTCTTTCTCTGCCATGGAAAGCTCCGCACACACACAGAGGGGCGAAACAGTTCATGATTAACTCAAAATGCTGAAAACATCCAGCCACGATTTTCACATTTCATATCCGTTATGTGCAGATATCCCCACTAACTCCATAAACCCTTTATAGTGACTTCTCAGCATAATGACCATGATCCAGTCAGCGGGTATTCACAGACTGCCTGGCCCAGTAAGAACGCAGCAGCAGCCGAAGCAGAGAAGTACCGGGTCAGTCGGGGGACCAAAGCCCCGGGAAAGTAAAGCGTGGGTAAATGAAATTAGTCGGGTAAATGTGTCTGAAATGCTACCCGTGATTTGAAAAGCTCCAGACTTTTGAGTGGCAGTGGAAGAGGGGGATATTGTTGCTGCTTGCTTCCTCGCTGAGAGCCGCCATTGTTGTCTGAATCCAAACAGTCGCCTCTCTGGTACGTCACAGCTAAGGAAATCCCACCCAGCGATCCTGATTGGCTCGTCCTTTTCATGAGCCGTTGAACGCTGCTATAGGCTTAGGCTGCTGGAGGACATCAGGATCTATTTCTCTCACTCTGCTGAGTTCTCCTACTGCTCTCCAATCTGCATTGTTTGTTGTTATTTCAGCTTTTATCTTTTTGTTCTCTGTCATTGTTCTCTTCATAGAAGGTGCACCTGGTCTGGTGTTCTGTTAGCTGTGACATCATCAGGGGAGGCAGATCATCCTCTATTACCATCTAACATAGAAAGTACTCCTGGATCAATGTGAGCTTCTGAGCTTTCTGTGTCTCTGCTCTGTCTTCTCTAAGCCCCAGTGGGTCGAGGCAGATGGCGAGGCGTTCACACTGAGCCTGGTTCTGGTTCTGCTGGAGGTTCTCCTCCCTGTTAAAGGGGAGTTTTCCTCTCCACTGTCGCTTCATGCATGCTCAGTATGAGGGATTGCTGCAAAGCCATCAACAATGCAGACGACTGTCCACTGTGGCTCTACGCTCTTTCAGGAGGAGTGAATGCTGCTTGGAGAGACTTGAAGAAATCAGCTGGGTTCGCTTCGATAGGATTTTTTAATAGATTAAAAACACTATCATTTGTCTTTAATGTCACTTTTTGGATGTCCTCATCCAGTCACTGTAGTCCAGTTCAGTCAGAATAAATTAGACTCATTTTATGATGCCAACTGGTCAAAGGAAGCCCAGCTAATTGCATTGAGTTACTGACTTCGCAGCAATCCCTCGTAACCAGCAAGCATCTGACGAAAGTGGAAAGGAGGAACAAACCTCCAGCAGAACCAGGATCAGAAAACAGGGCTACAGATCCTGTGTGAGTGAGTCTATATAGAGATTAAACACAGTTAAAGAGAGTGATGATGATGATGGCTGTTAGGCTCCACCTCCTCCCTCTTCATCCTTTCTTATTTGGATCCATATTTCTGTTCTTGTGGTTCTGTTTTTGCAGTAGATCTGTTTCTTTTCTGGGATCTTATGGCACTGGTGGTACACTGAGCAGAACCTTTCTGACAGAACCTGGTCGAAACAGGGTCCACTGGACCGCGTCTGACCTGAAAAAACAAAACTACCTTGAGTCAGGTTTTGCTTTGAAGTTGAACTGGACCGGCCCGGTTCTTCCTCCACATTCCCGCTGATTCTCCGTTTGGAGGAAGAGGAAGCGGAGATGAAGATGAAGCCAACAGGCGGTTTATTTCTGGAAACGGCCGGACAATCAGCTGCTTTTAAAGATCAGCGCTAATGAGCCCGGCTCTCACTGGGTGTGTGTGTGAAGGTTCACGTGCATGGTCCTGGCCCAGTGTGGGCTGTTTTCACCGCATAACAAACTTATTATCCTCTTCAATGAGCCTCA
Organism: Fundulus diaphanus; assembly: GCA_037039145.1. Taxonomy (NCBI): domain Eukaryota; kingdom Metazoa; phylum Chordata; class Actinopteri; order Cyprinodontiformes; family Fundulidae; genus Fundulus; species Fundulus diaphanus. The sequence continues at coordinate 1,105,220 of CM073137.1, read as the reverse complement.
GCGTGCACACCGCAGCGAGTGTGTGCTCGTCAGGGTGTCAGGGTGAATAATTAATGAATCATCTTACGTAATCCTTTCATTCATCCGTCACATTTCTTCCTTTATCGGCTGCTCCGTCCATCCAAGCAGCTCAAAGCTGATAGCAGCAAGGAGGGAGAGGAGGACAACCGCAGGAGGAAGAATGTTAATGAAGAGAGGAACCCAGCAGAAGCTCAGAGACCAGGAAGCAGATGATGGAGCAGGAAGCTGAGCTAGAGAAGGTGCAGCGTGCTTCTGTCCAACAGACATCAACCTGCCTGGTTCCTCTCAGCAGCTCCTTCCTCCCTGATCACACAAACACCTTTACCTGCCAGTGTACCTGTAGCCCCGCCCCTTTACCTGCTGAACCTTCTCTGATGTCTTCATGATGTTGCTGAAGGTGGAACCGGGTCAGGTTCTGGATGCAGCTCCATCCACAGATACCTGCTGGTGGTCTGTGGTTAGGATTTGATGTCTCTCACTGCCTTTCAACATGTCCCTGAACTGAGAACATGGATCTGGAACTGGGAATGTTGGGAACACTGGGAACAGCTATTGGCATCCAACCCAATAACCGGTGTGAATTTAATTTGATTTAATTTATATTGCGCCAATTCACAACACACCTCATCTGAAGGCACGTTACAAAGTCAAAGCCTGCAGGCAGATTGGATCTGGACACTAAGCTGCAACGTTCCTCATCAGCTGGTTCTCTTGTCTCTGGTCCAACTTCTGAGTGCAAAATCAACACATCACAATGCCTGTTGATGCATATTTGATTCAAACCAAGATCAAATTGCAAGCGGTTTGCTGCCATCTAGTGGTTGGAGTTCTGCTCAATTCTGCTTAAATTGACCAGTTTGTATAATAAACATCAAGGCTGGACAAGAACCGGAACTTTTGAATCCTCCTCTGACTGCTGAGAAAGTTTGGGCCTGAAGCTGAAGTCCAACAAGCATCTGCTGGACCTGACCGACGTGTTCTCTCGTCTTTCCCATTTTGAAGATGATGTTCCTCCATATTTAAACCCACAGAGAGACAGAAAATTAAGGATTGTTGATTAGAAATTTAAACTGAGAAAACATTCCAGCTCATTTGTTTCAAAGACATTTTAGGTAATCAATAATTTTGTTCTTTTATCTATCATTTTAGAATAAATGTCCTAAAATTAAACTTTTTTCCCTTTTTTCGACTGAGATTCTGCTGCATAAAAAATAGGAATTTCTTTAGAAAAGCATCAATAAGAGAAAACTTTGCTGCTTTTTATGCTGATTATTTCATTTTTTTCCACTTAGCTGCAGATTATTGTGGAAAGGTTTTACACAGGTAATCTAGGAAATTAAACATTTCCCTGAATGTTTAGAAAGAGATTATGAAGCATTAGTCTGAGTTCATCTCAGATAAAATGCTCCAGATTATCCTCAGATTATTATAACATAACTGATCATATTTTCATCCTAACTTGAACAGCTAATTATGGATGATCCTGAATAATTTGTTCCAGATTATTGAAAGTTAATATTCTGAGATTACGCTGAAGAGCCAGTTTTGATAATGCTGGATGGTTGGTTACCGATTCCCAGATTGTTTAGAACTGTGGCGGCTGGTGAAACAAAATCTTGGTGGGGCTGGCCAATAGATCTCCCTGCCTAACCCAGTACATGCATTTAAATTAAAAGTCGGAAAATTACTACGATTCCACAATAAGCATTTAATTCATAAAAAAACATTGTTCAGAAAAGATTAATTTGGTGTTTTTGTCTTATTAATCCTTTTCACAGACTCATGCCAGAGGGTTTGCATACATTGTACATGTACGTATATTATTACAAAACGAACGTTTACGTCTTGACTTAAATATATATCCTAATTTTTTATTTATATAATAATTTAAGTAAAACAATGACGTGTGCAAAATTAAGTTGTATTTACTGGAGATGAAGTGTAGACTGCAAATTCTGTCGTGGTATGATGGCTGCTACAGTCGATTGGATCCTTTTCATTGAAATTTTCCATTTCTTTCCTCTTTCTTCGTCCTTCGGTAAACAAAAGAAACGTACATCCGACGATTTGGAATGCCTCTGTGTGCAACCGGGAGCACAACAAGTCGTAGGCATTGTTTAGATCCAAAAAATAAACTAAAAGTACGCTCTAATTCACCTGTTTTGTCACGCTGGTAAGCGAAAACAGTCCTGTTTTTGCCGACCACCATGACCCGGATGTAGCTCATGACGTCACGCGTGAAGTGCACCTATCACTGTGGAGCTACGACTCCAGGAGCCCCAAAGCCATTCATTTAGGCGATGCTGATTGGCCAAATATTTATAAATCTTCCCTAGCAACAGTATACGATTGGTTATTTCGCTACACTTGTGGGGCTCCTTCAGCGGCAGCCCCACAAGTGTAGAAGAAGTGAAATGATACGTTCTGTTGGTGGAAATGCACTGTTATATGAGAGTCAATTAGTAGAAGTGTTTTAATAATTCTTATTGCATGTAGCCACGTACTATTAAGTAAAAACTGACATTAATAATACTTTTAAAATCTATATATATTTTGACTTTTCCCCTCCACATCTAGGGAGGCCAGCGCCCGAGCGCCCCCTATGGGCCAGCCGCCACTTGTTTAGAATATAATTTCTTATTAAGATTAAAGATAATCCCCAACAGTTAATTATTTGCTAATGAACTGTCAACAGGGACGTCTTCTAGCACTGTTTTCATCATCCGGTTATTATTTTGACAATTTAATGCACACTTGTTGAAATCCTGCTTTTGTGTGTAAAGCCGGCTGTGTGGCGCCCTCCGTAGGTTAATCGTGTGCACTGCATGCTAATTTTGAATCAGCATCGCCATTGGCTCAGATATTGTGATGTCACCCAGAAAAGCTGACGTCAGCAGTTCTGCTGCTGCGGGTTATGAAAGTGGCTCCGTTTGCCTCTGTAACGAGTTGGAACAGCTTTGAGATCTTTCTATGGATTCTCAGGCTAGCAGTTTATTATCTTAGCATTCAGTTAGTATATTTAGCATTTATTTACCTTTGCTCCAGTAGCCCAGACCATGCCCACCCTCACCCCGCCCCCTGGTGCGCCTGACTCCGCCTCCTTTAGGGTGCAATTATTCAGTTACTAGATATGGGCGGAGTCAGGCTCTGGTACGGGGCTTAGAAGGTCTTTAAAGGATCCAGATCATTAGTTCCTAACCCGTATCTACAGATTATTATGGTTAATTATTATCAAATAATCCTGAGTACGGTTGGTTAGAGAATATCTCGTTGTGTTAATAATTCCAGAAGATCCCAGATGATCCTGCTCCATCTGATCTTCAGTCCATCCTCCAGTCTTTATAAACCAACACTCCTGCCTCTGTTCCCGCCTGCTCTCCGCCTCCGAAGTGACACAATCCCGGACAAAGGATCACCGCGGACCCGTCTGCCAATGGATGTTCTGAGCTGCACGTTTTTCTGCTCAATTAGCCTCCGAGGAACCGACACGCACACGAACAACTGGTCGTGTTTGGTAAACAGAGACGGGCAGAACAGGAAGGTGCAGAACAAAGAGGCAGCCCTCACACACACAGGCCCGCGGGTCTGAATGCCTCGCTGGGAATCCCAGCAGGGAGGAAAACGATGGAGCCTCCCGGGATGTTCTGCTCCGGGTCGGACCCGTTCTGCGGTTCTACTGTGGGAATCAAACTGGCTCTGAGAACCAGCAGATTGAGACCTTCTGGAGGAACCACTGCAGGCGAGAACCTTGACAGCAGATGGAACCTGGATTGTATGTGTCGAGGGAGAGGTTCACATGGAGACCAGTGGTTCTGTTAGAACTGGGTTCTGTTCCCACTCGCCTTTTTTAGTGAGAAAGAATCTTTCTCTCATGAAATTATCCAGAATGTCTCTGGGTTCTTCCTGGAAGGGCAGAACAAAAACAAACGATTTCTGATCCCCGACCACTGAGCTGCTTCTAGCTAGCATTCATGCTAACAGCGGTAGCGCTTCCACGTTCCCAGCATGTTGGTGGATCTAAAGCAGGTGGATGAGTCCGAATGTGAGGAGCTGAAGGTCGTGTGACATCACGTTCCGTCATGTTCTGTCATGTTCTGTGTGTGCTGGAAGAGGTGTTCTGCTGAGTCGGGACTGATTAAGTTTCCTTCTCTTTTTATTTATTTTCTGTTTTGTTTTATAACCAAGTGGGAATGAAAGTTCATGGCAGACCAGCAGCGCCCCCAAGTGGACAAATAGAAATTAGCTGATTTAATCAGAAAGTGGGTCAGGCTGCTCTCAGCTGGAGCCACTCCAAGCGTCCAGCATGCTGAGGTGAGCGAAGACAGATCGCCTGCATGGTGCAGCTGAAATATGGTCATCTTATCGGGTTCAGCAGAACTTTCATGAGTTCTGTAGCAGACCTGCAGGTTCTGAACATCCAGCATCTTCAGCTGAGCCGCTGGTTCTATGGCTGCCACTTCAGCTGGAGATCTTCTGGGTTTGTTATGATGTGTAATCTGATTTATAAGATTTAGGTGTATTCCTCCAGGTTCGTGATGTTCTGCAGCCTGAGGAACATCTTCCTCTCATGGTTATCACACTGGACTTCTGAACATCTTTTCTTCTTAGATATATAAGCTGTAATAGATCGACTCATCAAAATGGATCTGATGGAGGTTCTTGTCCAAAATCTTCCTGATTTGTTCTCCGTCCATTCACGACTCAAGTCTTCCTAAAGAGAGCAGTGAAGCAGCTGGAGGACGTTCATTCCTGCTGTTGAAACCAGAGGTGAGGTTGTACCGTAGGACAAAGAACAGGTGGGCTTCAGGACGGGAACCGGTGGAGAACCGGTGGCTCAGAGGAGGATCCGAGAATGAAGACAGAACCAGAGAGATCAGGTCCTGAATGGAGGGGTGACAGGTGGGCTGAACGAGAAATCAGGACAACTGAAGGAATGTTGTCCTGAGAGGAAATAAACCAGGAAATAAAACGACTCTTCAGAGAAAACGAGGAGAACCGAAGGAACCCAGGAGGTTCTTCAGCTCATCTCCAACCAGGACTGTTTCTAAAGCTCCTCTTGCTTCTTGTCCCTCCAGAAGTATAAATGGACCTGTTTTTCCTCCCTTCTGTTTCCTTTCTCTGCTAAATGGAAAGCCAGAACCAAAGAGAACAAAGGAAAGTTGTCTGACATGTTTGGAGCCGTTCCTGGGTTTTCCTGGATTATTGATGCTTTGTTTTCCAAACTCTGTCAGGAGGGATTTTCTCCTCAGACGGCAGTTTTCACACAGCAGGAGCCAAACATGTGGCGCTCAACACGTTCCTTAAACGGTAGTGAAAGCAGGCCCGGAGCGGTTCCCAAACATCGGATCAGAACTGACACATTCCTCAGTCCGGCTACCGAACCGCCTGAGGTCAGGAAAACATCGGAAAACATCCGGAAAATCAGGCAGGGCCCGTTCAAAACCGGGCATGAGGCGTGAAAGTGACAGGAAGGAGACGAGCTGTGGGAGGAGGAACCGACGTGTTCAGAACCAGGAACCAGGAGGACTGAACACGCGTCGGGTCAGAAGACGGATTGGACTGTAAATTCTGAGCCGGGGACAAACAGCTTCCTCTGAGTGGAAACGCGCTGAGATCCATCAAACCCGCCGTCCCTGTGGACACGCCTCAGCTGCACGCTGCGGTTCTGATGAGAAATATTTGTTTGTGGGTCTGTGGCGGACTTGGGGGAAAAACAGCGTTCCCAGCGGAGCGTCTGTTCCTGAGAGCCGACGCTTCACGGAAAAATGTCACGCAGTAATTTAGAGTCTCCAGAACCAGAAGAATCCGGGTCAGAGCTGGGAGTCACACCGGTACCAGTTCAAGGAAATAAACAGCCGCGAGGAACCAGTTCAACCAGAAGAGAACCGGCATCCTGGTGTTAACAGAACATCTCCAGAACCACGGGTTCTGGAGATGTTGGTGGGTCTGAAGCAGAGATGAAGGCCAAGTTCTGTAACGTTCTGCCATGTTCTAAAGGAGTCTCAGTCTGAACAGAGTATGTGAGCAAGAACATTTCTGATCATTTTACCACCAGAGTGAGGACTCTGATGTAAAGTGAGGACCTGTTTTGATCCTAGAGGTTAGATTTAGGACTAAGGTGTCAGGTTTAGGTCAGGGTCAGAGGTGAACCTATAAAGGCCAGAGTTAGACCACAGGTTAGACCACAGGTTAGACCACAGGTTAGATTGTGTGTTGTTGTGTAGTGTGTGTTGTTGTGTTGTGTGTTGTGTGTAGTGTGTTGTTGTGTAGTGTGTGTTGTGTGTAGTGTGTGTTGTTGTGTAGTGTGTGTTGTTGTGTCGTGTGTTGTTGTGTAGTGTGTGTGTTGTTGTGTAGTGTGTGTTGTTGTGTCGTGTGTTGTTGTGTAGTGTGTGTGTGTTGTGTAGTGTGTTGTTGTGTAGTGTGGGTTGTGTAGTGTGTGTTGTGTAGTGTGTGTTGTGTGTAGTGTGTGTTGTTGTGTAGTGTGTGTTGTGTAGTGTGTTGTTGTGTAGTGTGTTGTTGTGTAGTCTGTTGTGTGTAGGGTGTTGTTGTGTAGTGTGTTGTTGTGTAGTGTGTGTTGTGTGTTGTTGTGTAGTGTGTTGTTGTGTAGTCTGTTGTGTGTAGGGTGTTGTTGTGTAGTGTGTTGTTGTGTAGTGTGTTGTGGTGTAGTGTGTAGTGTGTAGGGTGTTGTTGTGTAGTGTGTTGTTGTGTAGTGTGTTGTTGTGTAGTCTGTTGTGTGTAGGGTGTTGTTGTGTAGTGTGTTGTGGTGTAGTGTGTTGTGGTGTAGTGTGTAGTGTGTTGTTGTGTAGTGTGTTGTGGTGTAGTGTGTTGTGGTGTAGTGTGTAGTGTGTTGTTGTGTAGTGTGTTGTGTAGTGTGTAGTGTGTTGTGGTGTAGTGTGTTGTGGTGTAGTGTGTTGTTGTGTAGTGTGTTGTGTAGTGTGTAGTGTGTTGTTGTGTAGTGTGTTGTGGTGTAGTGTGTTGTTGTGTAGTGTGTTGTGTAGTGCGGGCTCACCAGGCACGGCGATCCGTCCGGCCGTAGGATGCTGCATTTCCTGGATCAGTCCGTTGTGTTTCACCTGTAAACAAACAGGCAGAGGGTGAATTGGGCCGGCGTGTGTTCTGGTTCTGGTTCCGGTTCTGGTTCTGGTTCTGGTCGGGGTAAAACAAACGAATAATTGTGTTCCTGCTGCTGATCTGTTTACGTTGTGTGGGAGGAGGATCCGCTCAGAGCGCTGCTTCTTTGTTTGTTTGTTTGTTTGGGTCTCTGTGTTCTCTGGTGTGGGACGCATCAGAACCAGAGTTCTACCGGCCCAGTTCAGCTGGATGGACCCGGTGCTAATGAACAATTTCTGAACATGAATTAATTCCCTCTGCAGAATATCCAGAACATTGTTGAGTTCTGCTGCTTATCCAGAAGAGAAGACCTGCTAGAACTTCCTGTGACAGAACATCAGTTTCTTGGAGGAATAAGTTAGCACACCCCCAGGGAACCACGTCGAGGCCAGAAGGCCAGTCTGAGGCCTTCCGGAGGATGAGCTGCTTCTGCTCTGGTCAGAAAGTTCTGAAATCAACGGTTCCACTGTACAGAAGATCCGTCTATGAAGGAACATTCAGAACATCTGCCAACACCCAGCCCGGTCCTGCTGCCTGCAGGTCCACCCTGTTTAATGTTCTGTCCAATCAGGAAGAGAGCGAACAAGACAGATATGGAGGCCCGGCAGAACCAGCCATGGACCAGGACCTCAGGACTGATGTTCTGCTCCCGTGTTCCCAGAGATCTTCAGAGCCTCTCAGAGCTCCGATCTCAGCCTAGAACTTCCAGCCGAGGAGTTTCAGCCTCAGAGAGACGATTCAGCGCTGCTGAGAGCGACTCTGAGGAAGGAGACGACAGAAAGGTTTGTCTTAGTGAGGAGGTGTGGTTGACCCCGTTGCTAGGTGTGGTTGACCCCGTTGCTAGGTGTGGTTGACACCATAGTTTAGCAGTTAGCTTAGCGGTTAGCTTAGTTGTTAGCTGTTCATTGTAGCTCCACTGCTCTCACTGTAGACTCTGAACATGGCTGAGAGCCACAAGAAGCGAACCGTGTTCATGTTTATAAGAAGAGGAAGGCTTCAGTAGAAAGAAAGAAGAAAGAAGTGGATTTGGGAGATTTTTTCTCACGCGATCCCCCTGAGGAGCCAAAGAGCAGATAAGACGGTCTAACGCTAGGGTGACCAGACGTCCCCGATTTCCGGGGACTGTCCCCGTTTTGGACCACCTTTCCCCAGCTAAAGCTGTCCCCGGAAATGTCCCCGATTTTACCGAGGGGGAAAATGTTGCGTGTAGACTGTTATTACGGTAGAGCTGTTGCGCTCAGAAACAGGTGTTACGGTTCCTGGTTGCGCTGTTGTTAACATAAAGATGAGGCTCAGAGCTCACCACTAGATGGGCGGTAACGATCCTTTTGGATGTCAGCTGCCATTAAAACACGAAGAGGAAGAAGAGCGCACCACTTTTAAAACAGAAAAAGAAGAAGAAGTTCGTTGTCAACCAGTGGCAACTGACGGGGAGCTGCTGTGTCAGGGTAAGTGTGTTAATCGATTCATTTTATTTGGATCGGGCTGATCCTACAGACCCGGCGACATGAGCGGGCGGGCACGGCCCCCCAATGCCCGCCCGCTGAGCCAGCCGTCCCCGCCCTGGACTGGAAGCTGTCTTTTCTTTTTTTTTACCTAGGAGTGGCCATCGTTCTATTAGTACTATCTTTGATGTGTTCAACCCATCAAATCAACGACTGAAGGCAACATGCTGGCCAATCACAGCTGGAGAGGGGCGGGTCGCTAGGTCAGACGTTCAGCCTGAGAGACGCCGCGGCTCGGCTGTGGTCCCCGTCGGTGTCGGTAGAGCGGGATGGAAATTCGGTCTGATTAGATGACCGTTCATACTGAGCCTGGTTCTGGTTCTGCTGGAGGTTTTCCTTCCGTTAATGGGGAGTTTTTCTTTCCACTGTCGCTTCATGCTTGCTCAGTATGAGGGATTGCTGCAAAGCCATGGACAATGCAGAAGACTCTCCCTGTGGCTCTACGCTTCTCCAGGAGTGAATGCTGCTTGTCGGGACTTTGATGCAATCAACTGGTTCCCTTATATAGGAACATTTTTGACCAATCTGTATAATCTGATTGAACTTAACTTTGTAAAGTGCCTTGAGATGACATGTTTCATGAATTGGCGCTATATAAATAAAATTGAATTGAATTGAATTACCAAACAATTACAAGAAGAGACAACGAAGCAAACGAGAGAGAGCTGGAAGCAGCGCTATTAATTTCTGTTTGAAACGTCAGCATTGAAGTCAACACTGGAGTAAACATTCAGGCTAGGAGGGTTAGTTAGACAGCTAGGAGCACTAGGAGCAGAACCAAGCAGGAGAACTGAAGAAACTTGGGTTACTTGCAGGCAGAAGGAACTCTGCTTTGTTCTGCTCCTTGTTCTCCTAGCTGCTGTAATTACAGAACCTCTTCTAGTCTGAATTGTTGCTTCAGTGTTCAGCCTGACACCAGCGCTCATGTTTATCAGCGTGTAGCTTATGCTGGACTTTTGAGTCAAGACAACGCTGTACAGGTTGTTGTATCTCACTGTTAGCTTCCAGCCCAAACCAGCATAAAACCTGCCCAACTAAAAAGAAAAAACAAACCCAAACTTTAAACTCTCTCATGTTAAAAGCACAGAACTATTAAACACATCAGAACATGCCATTAGCGCACAACTGCGCTGAAGCAAAGAAAAAAACTTTGTCCATACGGCTATGGATTTTTCAAAATTTATATGAATACATGTCTTGTGTCCTTCACATTTGTAAATTTAATTTTATGTTTGTTTTTAAAGAGTATTATTACGTTGGGCTACGCACAAAATGTACAATCAGACAACCAAGTAACACACAAGATCACTTTAACAATCATGATATATCAACTGGAAAAAAGCTTTAATCAATAGCTTCCCAACATGAGTTGTAAATCTAGCTTAATATAAACTTAATATCTCTTACAGAGTATGGCTCAATCAAACATTTCTCTTTCACAGCCTCTCTATCAATAGACATTGATAACTATTTTGTTATATTTTGTTGGTAATTCTTTCTAAATGCACAACTAATGTGAAAACCTTCTCAAATGTTTACAACCTGCCCATAATCTATTTTTGTTCCAGCTCAATGTGTTCAAAAGAAGCCTAATTGGGTGAAAACCTGCCTAATCTGGTAACACTGAATACACTATTTATTTTTGTTTATTCGTTTTTTTAGATTTTGGGATTTTGAGAATTTCTTTCTCAGCGCTGTAGGAGTAGTCACAGAGCCACTGTTCAGCCTGAAGCATAAAAAATGTCTTTTAAAAAAGTGTGCCCCCCTGAAAAAGTGGAATGCCCCACCTGTAATTTGTTTCTGCAGCCGGGTCTGCCCTTGACCCCTCCACTCCCACCCCCACCACTCTGCCCCAACCCAGAGACACAGTTCTAGTTTTCTATTAATAACACTATTGATGTATTCATTTTATTAATCTTAGGATATACTAAAGGTGTGGAGAGGCACATTCCTGCTTTTACACTTGATTTTTTTGTTTAAATATTAATAAATATGTAAAAATAAATGAAACCATTACTGTCCCCGTTTCCTAATTTCATCTTGATGAGATGTATTGATTTTTATCCACGAGCAAGAAATGTCCCCAGATTTGATTTCATAAATCTGGTCACCTTACCTAACGCAGTGATTCAAAAAGGGACCTGAGAGACTTCTGGGGAAATCAGCAACTCTAGCTTTAAAGGAGGTGTCTGCATTTGACGTTGAAGAGCTCAGACATCAGTTTTGGTCAACAGACATCGCTACACTGCTAAAGATGTATGAGACCGTTCTCCACCGGTCACGTTCTGTGGAGAACATCAGCAGTGAATGTGCTGTGCATGTTCTAGAACATGAAGCTAAAACAAGGATCAATCAACATCTTCTCAGGTCCGGTGGCTGCAGCATTTAGACAGGAGGTGTAAATTCAATTCAATTCAATTTTATTTATATAGCGCCAATTCATGAAACATGTCATCTCAAGGCACTTTACAAGTTAGGTTCAATCATATTATACAGATTGGGTCAGATTATACAGATTGGTCAAAAAATGTTCCTATATAAGGAAACCAATTGATTGCATCAAAGTCCCGACAAGCAGCATTCACTCCTGGAGAAGCGTAGAGCCACAGGGAGAGTCGTCTGCATTGTCCATGGCTTTGCAGCAATCCCTCATACTGAGCAAGCATGAAGCGACAGTGGAAAGAAAAAACACCCATTAGCGGGAAGGAAAAACCTCCAGCAGAACCGGGCTCAGTGTGAACGGTCATCTGCCTCGACCGACTGGGGGTTACAGAAGACAGAGCAGAGACACAACAAGAGAGACAAAAGGCACAGAAGCTCACATTGATCTAGTAATCTGTTCTACATTAGATGGTAATAGTCGGTGATCTGTCCTCCCTGGATGATTTCACAGTCAACAGAACGTCAGACCAGGTGTACCTACTATGAAGAAAAAAGAGAGAGAACGAAAAGTTAAAAGCTGAAATGACAACAGTAATTTCAATGTAATGCAATGCAAATCTGGAGAACAGTAGACTGGAGAACAGTAGAAATCAGTAGAGTGAGAAAAAATAGACCCCGATGTCCTCCAGTAGCCTAAGCCTATAGCAGCATAACTATAGAGGTAGCTCAGGGTAACATGAGCCACTCTAACTATAAGCTTTGTCAAAAAGGAAAGTTTTAAGATTAGTCTTAAAAGTAGACAGGGTGTCTGCCTCACGGACCAAAACTGGGAGTTGGTTCCACAGGAGAGGAGCCTGATAGCTAAAGGATCTGCCTCCCATTCTACTTTTAGAGACTCTAGGAACCACCAGCAGACCTGCAGTCTGAGAGCGAAGAGCTCTGTTAGGAACATACGGAGTAATCAGAGCTCTGATATATGATGGAGCTTGATTATTAAGGGCTTTATACGTTAGAAGAAGAATTTTAAATTCTATTCTTGATTTGACAGGAAGCCAATGAAGGGAAGCTAAAATTGGAGAAATATGATCCCTCTTGTTGATTTTCATCAGAACTCTTGCTGCAGCATTTTGGATCAGCTGAAGACTTTGAACTGCATTTTGTGGACTTCCTGATAGTAAAGAATTACAATAGTCCAGCCTTGAAGTAACAAATGCATGGACTAGTTTTTCAGCATCACCCCTGGACAGAATGTTTCTAATTTGGCAATATTCCGGAGGTGAAAAAAGGAAACTCTGGAAACCTGTTTAATATGGGATTTAAATGACATGTCTTGGTCGAAAATAACACCAAGATTTTTTACTTTACTACCAGAGACCAAGTTAATGCCATCCAGATTCAGTGAATGATTAAGAAGTTTATTTTCTGAGGACTCTGGTCCAAAGATTATAACTTCTGTCTTGTCAGAATTTAAGTGCAGGAAATTTAAAGTCATCCAGCTTTTGATGTCATCAAGACATGACTGCAGTCGAAGTAATTGATTGGATTCATCAGGATTTATGGATAAATATAGCTGAGTGTCATCAGCATAACAGTGGAAATTAATCCCATGCTGTCTGATAATTTTGCCAATCGGAAGCATATATATATAGTAAAGAGAATTGGTCCAAGGACTGAACCCTGTGGTACTCCACAAGTGACCCTAGAGCTTGAAGAAGATTTATTATTAACATGAACAAACTGGAATCTGTCCGACAGATAAGATTTAAACCAGCCTAATGCTTTCCCCTTAATCCCTACAGTATGCTCAAGTCTTTGTAGGAGAATATTGTGATCAACTGTATCAAATGCAGCACTGAGATCTAACAGGACAAGTACAGACACAAGTCCATTATCTGAGGCCATGAGAATATCATTAGTGACCTTCACCAGAGCCGTTTCAGTGCTATGATGTGATGAGCTCTGAAGCCTGACTGAAACTCCTCAAGTAGGTCATTACTTTGTAAATGTTCACAAAGTTGATTAGCAACTACTTTCTCGAGAATTTTAGATAAGAAAAGAAGATTAGATATAGGTCTGTAGTTTACTAGCTCATCTTGATCAAGAGATGGTTTCTTAAGTAAAGGTTTAATAACAGCTACTTTAAAAGCCTGTGGTACATATCCATTTACTAAGGATAGATTAATCATGTCTAAAATAGGACCACTGATCAAAGGGAATATCTCCTTAAACAACTTGGTTGGGATTGGGTCTAACATGCAGGTAGAAGGTTTAGATGAAGCTAATATTTTAGATAGCTCAGAAAGCTCTACTGCTTCTAAACAGTTCAGACACTGTGCAGGTTCTAAAGATTCCTCCAACGCTGCCTCACTTACTGAGGACGAGGTAATCATGGTTGGGAGGATGCCAATTATTTTATTTTTAATCGAATCAATTTTATTTATGAAGAATCCCATAAAATCATTACTGCTAAGAGCTAAGGGAATGGATGGATCAACAGAGCTGCAGCTCTGTGTAAGTTTGGCAACTGTACTAAAGATAAATCTAGGATTATTTTTATTCTCTTCAATTATTGATGAAAAATATGCTGCTCTAACTCTGCGAAGGGTCTTGTTATACAACAATAGACTGTCCCTCCAGATTAAGTAGGATTCCTCTTGGTGTGTAGAGCGCCATTTTCTCTCCAATTTCCTAACATTGTGCTTCAAGGAACGCAGCTCTGAATTAAACCAGGGAGCCAGCTTCCTGTGAATAATCACCTTCTTTTTCAAGGGAGCTACATTGTCCAATGCAGAACGCAATGACGAATTCACATTGTTAGCAAAGGTATCGATTTGTGAAAGGGAAGAAACAGCATTGCTGCCATCTACAGGGCATTTCTGCAATACTGAGGATATTAAAAGGGGGACAGACTCTTTAAAGTTTGATGCAGCATTGTCCGATAGAGATCTACTATAATGGAACCCTCTTTTGGGGGTGGAGAACTCAGTTAGATTAAACTCAAATGTTATTAAAAATGATCAGATAGGACAGGGTTGTGAGGAAATACTGTTAATACCTCACAATCAATGCCATATATCAGTACAAGGTCTAAAGTATGGAGCCAAGAGTGCGTCGGTTTATGCACATTTTGAGCAAAACCAATTGAATCTAGGATAGTTTTAAAGGCTACACTAAGGTTATCACATTCAGTGTCAACATGGATGTTAAAATCACCCACTATAATAACCTTGTCAGTGTTTATCACCAAATCAGATAAGAAGTCTGACAGCTGATCCAAAAACTGAGTGTAAGGGCCTGGTGGACGATACAAAACAACAAACAGAAGAGGTTTTATTGCTTTGCAGTTTGGAGGGAAACTGAGGGTTAAATGCTCAAAAGAACTGTAGTTATTAATTGGCCTGGGACTAATTAATAAATCAGACTGAAAGATGGTTGCCACTCCTCCTCCTCTTCCCACAGATCTAGGAATGTGGAAATTTGAATAATTGGAGGGATTTGACTCATTTATACTAACGTAGTCCTCTTGTAGCCAGGTTTCTGTGAGACAAAACAAATCAATCTGATTATCAGAAATCAATTCATTAACTAACAAAGTCTTTGGAGGGAGAGACCTTATATTTAATAGGCCACATTTAATTCTTTTATTTTTTGGTTCAAGGTGAGCCGTATTGATTTTTATTAGATTTTTATGATTTGTTCCCTTTAGATCAGTTTTTGATCTGTTAAGTTTTGGCCGTGAGAAAGACACCGTCTCAATAGGATAATGGGTGGGTAACAGTACAGAAGCTGCAGAGAGGTGTGTTAAACTACGGCTCTGCTTCCTGGTCTGGACCCTGGGTTGTCAGAAATACTTTAATAATCCCAGAGGGAGGCTCTAAATGTGCTACATTTCAAGCCTCCAGTGCAGATTATGAAAGAGGTTCTAGTTTAATGAATCTAAGCAGACTCCAGAAATCCTCTCTAAGGAGCACATTTGGAGCATCGGTCTGCATAAAGTCAAGACAGCAGCAGGCGGGGCCATCAGCCTGGAAACATCTACGACCACTGGAGGAGTGAGAGGACCAGAAAAAAGGTCAAATTAAAGCCTCAGATCAGATCCGTGTTCATTCTGCTATAATTTATTAGACTTTTATGGACATTAAACGCTGTTACTAGATTAGGAGCAGTAAAAAACGCTGTAAAAATGTAATTATAGGGCTGATTCCTCCCACTGAACATCTCAATAAATGACAGGCAACTCTGTTTATATGGATTTGTTATTTTATAAACACATGGCAGAGAACTACAGCAATAAGCACGGCAGGTTTGTTTTTAAAGCACTTCTTAGTAGCTAGACGGTTCAAAGTGCTTTACCTGAACAGAGAGAAAGAAAACGTTACAGAGGAAAGCTCAGAGTAAATAGTTTAACGTCAGCTAAATGTGATCTCTGACAGAGGAACATGTCTCAGTTTTTCCAGAGCTACCCTGCCGACACACTGATGAACTGACAGCTCAGAAAAACAAGATCTAAAACTAAATCACAAGCATTTAACCTGGTCTATGAATTACTGCTGTAACTGATTCTTTTAGTAAACCCTGTAAGCTGTTATGATCTCAGGTTCTGGACAGTTCTGGATGCCGGTCTGGCCTCAGAGTGGATGACTGATGTTCCTCACAGAGTTCCAGTGAATCCTTAGGGAGGGAACGTTGCCCTGCAGAACGCCGCCTCCAGGTGAGGACGTGGCACACCGTGGACGGCTCTGAGGCTGTGCCATGACCCACATCATGTCCTCAGGGAGGGAGGAACACCCCTCCTGCTGGGTGCTATACCTTCATCCTGGGTCATCCAGGAATGGACCAAGCGGTTCTCCCACAGAACCTTCGCCCTGAGGACAGAACACTGCAAGGATGCGGCAGTTTCTGCAGAAACAGCAGATGTGGGTCAGGTGAATCCTGGGTGTCTCAGGAAGGTTTCCATCTGGGGTTCTGACCCAAGACATAAACCAGCAGGGAGTGCGCTCTGATTTAGCGCTGTTGTCCTGACCTCCATGGAGGCATGGCCACCGGCATGAAGCGGGGCAGTGTGACCTGGCCGCCCCGACCGCTGGGGACGGTCCAGATGGGAACAGGGAACCGGAGCAGGTCCATCACAGCGGGGACGCTGCAGAGGAGCCGACTCTGCTGACACCAGAACCCATAAATCACAGAGGACAGCGGAAAAACAGGAAGTGATGCGTAAACATGAATCATGAGTGAGGAGCGAGGTTCTGTGGCAGAGGTTCTGAGGTCCAGCTGGTCTGGGTCAGATTCACTGAAGACTACAGAGAACCTGGCTTCACTCAGAGCATGATGGTCACATTAGAACCAAAGCTCAGCTGTGGTTCCAGGTCTCAGCTGCTTCTATGAAGAAAGATGGAGACCAGAGATGAGGACTGGTCTTCAGCTCAGGACTCAGGTTCTGATCCGGTCCACCTGCGGACGGACCGCCTCACACCGGCCCAGACGGAGGCTGTGGACCAACCGCGGCTCGGTAGGTTTGCTAATGACAGGAGAGCAGATGAGGAGCGCGGCTCCTGCTCTCGTGTGAGGGGGCTGTGAGGATGTGGGCGAAGCTGCAGAGTAAACATGGAGCTCTCAGAGGGGACGGAACCTGGCACAGGAACAGAACCGCTTCTGGATGTTTGCATGGAAAATCAGACACACGCTCAGCCTCAACCACCAGCCTCCAGATGTGCCTGTAAACCGTTTCTGATTCTATTAACCCAGCTCCGGTTCTGATACACCAACTGCAGCTCTTTCACCTCTGATGGGTCCCCGGGCCTCGGATCGGACCTCATCAGAACCTCTGCACACAGACGACCCCTTTCAGGTCCACCTGTTGATCACCAGGTTCAGGAGGACACATTCTTGATCATTTTCAGAACTAAACCAGAACCACGTCTGTGAGGAGAAAACTAGAACCAGGTGGATGTCAGGAAAATATGAAAGATATTTCTGGATCCAGATTTGCTCCTTCACATCCAAAATGAGAAGATGTCCTCCATCTACTCTCATTTAGTGATGCTGGTCCCTCATGGAGACACCAACCTGCTGGTGTCTCACTAACACAAAGCTGCTCGTTGATTTCTCTCAGATAAATCTGGTCATGGTTTGATGATGGAGGAACACCTCCCTTGAAAAAGAAGGTGATTATTCACAGGAAGCTGGCTCCCTGGTTTAATTCAGAGCTGCGTTCCTTGAAGCACAATGTTAGGAAATTGGAGAGAAAATGGCGCTCTACACACCAAGAGGAATCCTACTTAATCTGGAGGGACAGTCTATTGTTGTATAATAAGACCCTTCGCAGAGTTAGAGCAGCATATTTTTCATCATTGAGGAGAATAAAAATAATCCTAGATTTATCTTTAGTACAGTTGCCAAACTTACTCAGAGCTGCAGCTCTGTGGATCCATCCATTCCCTTAGCTCGTAGCAGTAATGACTTTATGGGATTCTTCAGAAATAAAATTGATGCAATTAAAAATAAAATAATTGGCATCCTCCCAAACATGATTACCTCGTCCCCAGTAAGTAAGGCAGCGTTGGAGGAATCTTTAGAACCTGCGCTGTGTCTGAACTGTTTAGAAGCAGTAGAGCTTTCTGAGCTATCTAAAATCTTAGCTTCATCTAAACCTTCTACCTGTATGTTAGACCCAATCCCAACCAAGTTGTTTAAGGAGGTATTCCCTTTGATCAGTGGTCCTATTTTAGACATGATTAATCTATCCTTAGTAAATGGATATGTACCACAGGTTTTTAAAGTAGCTGTTATTAAACCTTTACTTAAGAAACCTTCTCTTGATCAAGATGAGTTAGTAAATTACAGGCCTATATCTAATCTTCTTTTCTTATCGAGAATTCTTGAGAAAGTAGTTGCTAATCAACTTTGTGAACATTTACAAAGCAATGACCTACTTGAGGAGTTTCAGTCAGGCTTCAGAGCTCATCATAGCACTGAAACAGCTCTGGTGAAGGTCACTAATGATATTCTCATGGCCTCAGATAATGGACTTGTGTCTGTACTTGTCCTGTTAGATCTTAGTGCTGCATTTGATACAGTTGATCACAATATTCTCCTACAAAGACTTGAGCATACTGTAGGGATTAAGGGGAAAGCATTAGGCTGGTTTAAATCTTATCTGTCGGACAGATTCCAGTTTGTTCATGTTAATAATAAATCTTCCTCAAACTCTAGGGTCACTTGTGGAGTACCACAGGGTTCAGTCCTTGGACCAATTCTCTTTACTATATATATGCTTCAGATCGGCAAAATTATCAGACAGCATGGGATTAATTTCCACTGTTATGCTGATGACACTCAGCTATATTTATCCATAAATCCTGATGAATCCAATAAATTACTTCGACTGCAGTCATGTCTTGATGACATCAAAAGCTGGATGACTTTAAATTTCCTGCATCTAAATTCTGACAAGACGAAGTTGTAATCTTTGGGCCAGAGTCCTCAAAAAATAAACTTCTTAACCAATCACTTAATCTGGATGGCATTAACTTGGTCTCTGGTGGTAAAGTAAAAAACCTTGGTGTTATTTTTGACCAAGACATGTCATTTAAATCCCATATTAAACAGGTTTCCAGAGTTTCCTTTTTTCACCTCCGGAATATTGCCAAAATTAGAAACATTCTGTCCAGGAGTGATGCTGAAAAACTAGTCCATGCATTTGTTACTTCAAGGCTGGACTATTGTAATTCTTTACTATCAGGAAGTCCACAAAATGCAGTTCAAAGTCTTCAGCTGATCCAAAATGCTGCAGCAAGAGTTCTGATGAAAATCAACAAGAGGGATCATATTTCTCCAATTTTAGCTTCCCTTCATTGGCTTCCTGTTAAATCAAGAATAGAATTTAAAATTCTTCTTCTAACGTATAAAGCCCTTAATAATCAAGCTCCATCATATATCAGAGCTCTGATTACCCCGTATGTTCCTAACAGAGCACTTCGCTCTCAGACTGCAGGTCTGCTGGTGGTTCCTAGAGTCTCTAAAAGTAGAATGGGAGGCAGATCCTTTAGCTATCAGGCTCCTCTCCTGTGGAACCAACTCCCAGTTTTGGTCCGTGAGGCAGACACCCCGTCTACTTTTAAGACTAATCTTAAAACTTTCCTTTGTGACAAAGCTTATAGTTAGAGTGGCTCATGTTACCCTGAGCTACCTCTATAGTTATGCTGCTATAGGCCTAGGCTGCTGGAGGACATCAGGATCTATTTCTCTCACTCTGAGTTCTACTGTTCTTCAATTATGCATTGCTTGTCATCATTTCTGCTTTTAACTTTTCGTTCTCTCTCTTTTTTCTTCATAGTAGGTACACCTGGTCTGGTGTTCTGTTATCTGTGAAATCATCCAGTGAAGACGGCTCACCCGCTATTACCATCTAATGTAGAACAGATCACTGGATCAATGTGTGCTTCTGTGCTTGTTTGTCTCTCTTTCTCTGTCTCTGCTCTGTCTTCTCTAACCCCCAGTGGGTCGAGGCAGATGAGCGTTCATACTGAGCCTGGTTCTGGTTCTGCTGGAGGTTTTTCCTTTCCGCTAATGGGTGGTTTTTCTCAGTATGAGGGATTGCTGCAAAGCCATGGACAATGCAGACGACTCTCCCTGTGGCTCTACGCTTCTCCAGGAGTGAATGCTGCTTGTCGGGACTTTGAAGCAATCAACTGGTTTCCTTATATAGGAACATTTTTGACCAATCTGTGTAATATGATTAATTTTGACTTTGTAAAGTGCCTCGAGATGACATGTTTCATGAATTGGCGCTATATAAATAAAATTGAATTTAATTGACATGCGTCTCTGTGGCATCAGGAAACAGAGGCTCCGCCCTCACACCCTCCCTGTCTGTTTGTACATTGAAGGATGATTGCAGCATGTGTGCAACATCATCTTCCTGTGATGGAGGCCGTCATTACCTCCATCTGCTCAGCAGACACGCGCAGCGAGCCGCGGTCAGAAGCATCGTTTTATTTTCCACTCGCTGCGTTTTTATCTGACAAACTGAAAAATGAAGCAGAAGAGATGAAACACAGCGGCGCTCAGAGCCGAGCCAAAAACCCTCTGATAGATCCTGGAGAGGCCCGGTCCATCGCTGCTCTGCTGCTCCTTAGAACCCACAAAACCTTATTCTGAGGTGCTGCTGCAGCTTCCTTAGAACCCACAGAACCTCATCCTGCTCCGTTCAGGCCCACAGGTGCGCATTGAAATCACTTTATTAACCTTTATGTCGACAGCAGGTGGTAAAACACGCTGATCCAGAAAATTATTCTCTGAAATCCGGCCCATTCAGGCCCATTCAGGCCCGTTGGACATTGGTGGTTCTGCCTCTCAGGGAACTCGTCCTGGTCTCAGATCTGCTCTAGTACTTGAGTCCAGATCAGGAATTTGGACTCAAGCAGAATTACAGAAGAAACTTTTGAAACCTCCTGAACTTGGGTTTGGACCCATTTGGTCCTGATTGGGACCTTCTTTTGAACTGGACCCAGAAGGTTCTGAAACTGACGTGGTACACTAACTTTGAGCCCAAAGTTAGACAAAGACTGGAATTTTTTATTTCATTGAACTTGGATTTGGGTTTTGCTTGAGTTTGAGGAACCGGTTACAGAGTCGCTTGGTTCTGGTTCTGAGCCTGGTTCTGGTTCCTGTCTGACAGTGAAAATTAAGATGCAAAGGCTCTTTGGGAGGTGTGGTGAACTGGTCTGGACCCATTTGAGGAGATTTTTACTGGTTTGGGTCCGTTGTTTATATGGGGACCTGTGATTAGGTTCTGACTGGTTCTGCTCTGGGCTCCTTTCAAATGTTGAGTTCTGGTTGTGAACATGGTGTGAAGAGAGTTTTCTGTGGCTTTCTCTGTTCCTCGGTTCTGGAAGCGAAGAACCTGTCAGTTCCTTTAAACCAGAACCAGAAACCGGGTCTTTACTGCAGCTTTGGACCAAAGAATCTGACAAAGGAGCTGATTTTTCTGATCAGGGAGGATAGAGATTAAAGATTAATTAGATTATTAACATTTGCTTTGGACAGATTCTAGATTTTATTCTTTTCTTTCCGTCTTTCTTCGAGGTCCCGTAGAGCCAGGGCAGAGAACCCCATTTCATTTCTGGGGAACATGAAACAAAGCTCTCTCTCTTTGCTGCACCTTTGCAACTTTTCTTGTGGGGTTGATTCTTCAGCGTGTTAGAAAACATTATTAAAAGTAATAACAGTAGCATTATTCTTTATTAGTCCACCTTTAAGATGCATGCTGCTCTATTATCCATTATACTCCATCAAAGTAGATTCAGAACAAATTGAAGCTCAGAGTATAAAAGGAAAAACCTTCAAGAATAATCCAGCAAAATCAAACTCCTCCTCAGAAACATAGATTTACTTCAACAAAGAAAAATTCAACAAGATATTACAACTCAGATATTACACAAAATATAGAAACGTATACATGTACAGCGCCTTGAAGTTTTAGACTGTAACAGGAGGTCTATAAATAAAATGTTTTAACCATTCATCAGTTCATCTGCTGCATGTTATCTGTGAAAAACTAAAGTATAGTTTCTATCAACCACACTAAAACATTTGCACACAAAAAGCAACACTTGTCTAAATAAACGTACTAAAGTCCCAGCAGATCATGTTTACGTCCAGCTTCACTTTATGGACATTACAGAAAACTGCAGAGTTGAGTCACAGAAACTAAAGAATCTTTGACCTTAAAGAAATCAGAGACGTGTCAAAGCAGACAGAACTAGTAGCTAGTTTTTACCAATCAAAACATAATCAAATCTTTGACTTTAAACTTAAATTAAGAAAACTTGACCTGGATCTGAAAGAACAAATTTCCTCTCCTCTTTTCCCTCACTTCTTTTTCCTCTCATTCCTCAGAGATCTCTCTCTTTCTCTTCCTGAAAGGAAAAACCTTTCTGGTGACGTTCCTGATTGGATCTGATGACTCGGTGCAGATGAATGCAGAGCAGATGTAAATATTCATTTATCCAGATAAAACCTGGTTTTCCAGAGGAACCAGACAGCAGTCAGCTTCACACAGAGACACATTCAGGGAGTTTTACCAGCACAAAGTAATAAAATCAGCTAATAAAACACGACACTGCTGATTGGCTGGACAGTGGAGGAAATCAGCACAGAAACTTCTTTAATGATTATTAATATGTAGAGAAGATAAACTTTATTATCCTCATAGAGGGAAATTCAATAGGATAAATGAATAGGAAAATTGTTGGATAATCATGAATAAAAGTGGAGAAATGTTCAAAGAACATAAATAAAAGATGTGAGAAAGTATTTTCTTATAGCATAATGATGTCCGCAGCCTAAATGCTCGTCTGGAAGTTCGTTTGTGATCGCTGCAGCGCTTCTCACTGGAGCGTTAAGCACCAAGACGCGTTCATCTGTGACAATACGATTCAAAGTCCTCGTATCAGCACCAAGATCCAGGCACCAATTTACCTTTCAGCGCTCCGTTCTCCTCCCAGAGCCGCCTTCTCCACTTTATGTCCGTTATTTTGCCAAATCCAGCTGCTTTATACGAGCAGGTGATCCAGTAACACGGTGACAGGTGAGAGCGCATCAATAAATAAAGTAACAATGACTGGTGAGAAAAATGAATAAGCAAATCTAAATCATGATGAGGATGTAAATAAAGTGTTCAAACATTCTGACGCTGTGTGACAATCAATGTTTCTAAGAACCTTAGAACCTGAGACCAGAACCCAGTCATGGCAGCAGGTCGGTACTTGCTTTGGTCCCATGGATGGACCCAGCAGCTCCGGTTCCTCTCAGAACCAGACGAGCTGCTCACAAACCCGGTTCTACCAGAACATACGGGCTAGAGACTTCACAGATTCAGCCCAGTGACCGGGTCAGAACAGGTTGTTGAAGCGGTCCACATGAGCCGATCTGTGACCCACGACCAGCACCATGGATCCATGGACGGATCCTTCCTGCAGGAACCACCAGAACCACCAGGCTTCAGTCCCTGGGAGTTTGCATAAAGTTTTCTGATTCATGATTTAAACGGTGCCTAAACACCAGCCCATCTCGCCGGTTCTGGAACCACATCCAGGGTTCTGGACAGATCAGTCTGATGAGAACCGGGCCTTTCACTCTAAACCTACAGAATGGAGCATTTTTATCTGGAATCA
The DNA here is from genome assembly GCA_037039145.1 of Fundulus diaphanus. Taxonomy (NCBI): domain Eukaryota; kingdom Metazoa; phylum Chordata; class Actinopteri; order Cyprinodontiformes; family Fundulidae; genus Fundulus; species Fundulus diaphanus. The sequence continues at coordinate 1,082,026 of CM073137.1, read as the reverse complement.
CAGCTTCTTGAAAGGTATCCCAGAGATCCAGATGTTTGAAACGGTCCGGTCCGGTTCTGCTCAGATCATCTGCTGATAACCCAGAGCGTGAGTTAATTAGGGCTAGTCGTTAGAACCGGGTCGATGAAGGACCACCTGTCAGGGAACTTTGGTTCTGGACGCGTTGAGTTCTGTGATAAAACGGACCTTTAGAACCCAACAGCAGCTTCATCCTCCATCTAACCTGCCTGAAGCTTCTCGGAGACTCAGTTCTGCTCCCTGAGGCCCGGTTCTGACCCGGGACAGAGTGACCCTGCTGCAGGAGCAGCATCTGGAGGAAGACTCAGCAGCTGGGCGGTTCTGACAGCAGCACCAGGCCCGCCGGACCCAGAGCAGCATCCGTCATGTTCCGTTAGCTCCATCGCTCTGAATGCTCAGCAGCCTGGCTGCTCCTCCACAGCGCCTCCCACAGGAGTCAGGAGGAATTCATCAACCAGCACCTGACTCCTCCCACCACCACCCACTGACAGAGCCGGACCAGGAGGCGCTGATGAAGTAAAGCATGGGGGGCTGCAGGAGGAGAAGGAGGGGGAAGAAGAGGAGCAGGAGGAGGAAGCATCTCCTCCACTGATCTCTACAGCAACGCAGCATCGTCTGCTCCTCATGCCACATTAGAGGCTAGAAGTCTGAACCTCCGCCTCCTGCACCGCTCCTTCATCTACTCTAACGCCTCCTCTTCCTCCCTCCTGTCCTCCTCCTCCTCAGCCTTTGAAGCTTGCTGCGGCGGTCCATTAAGCCGCCCCCCGGCCCCCGCGGGAGCCGCTGCAGCAACATCAAGACGTGTCTGAGGGAAGTTCTGAGGTTGCCTCCACCTGCTGCTCCACGTCTGACCTCCTCGCTGAGAGCCGTCATGGCGCCGCCATCGCTCCTGTGAGGTGGCGGCGGCGTCCTCTCTCCCGAGCTCCGCCTTCTAAGATCTGTTACATAAAGCCGCCGCCTGGAAGCCAGAGGAGGATGTTAAGCTGTGGAGTGGAAGGAAAAGCCTGACCCGAACCGACCCGACCCGCCGCTGCAAGAAGTAGATCCTGAAACTTTTAAAACACTCCAAAACAGCCCAGGAGGTCTCCTTCACCTATAAATGGCCGGTTCTGGTCCTCCACACAGCCAGACCAGAACCAGTCCGGGTCAGAGGACGATGGAGGTTCCATAGGGATGTGAGAACAAAGGTTCCCTCTTCAGGTACCACAGATACCTGCTGGTGGCGCTGTTAATGGACTGGAACCGCTGTGGAGGTCCGTTCAGAGAAACTAAGGTGATTTAAGCAGCTGGCAGAACCAGAGTTAAAGAACCAGAGTTAAAGAACCGGAGTTAAAGAACCGGAGTTAAAGGAGCCGAGTTAAGAACCGGAGTTAAAGAACCAGAATTAAAGAACCTCAGTCCAACAGCTAGGAAGGTGCAGCTGCTCGGGGAGCCAGGTAAACACATGGGCCGGGCTCAGCAACGGGTGGGGGAGGGGGCTCATTGGGGAGGAACAATTTACCGGGTTTGGACATCAGAGCGACTGGTTCCCTGTTGATCCCTGCTTAGAACCCAGTTCTCCTCTGTCTGAGATGCTGCCTTTAGTTTTGATTGGTTTAATTATGTTCTCTGCTGTTTCATTTAGAACCTTTAGAAACAAAGCCGGGTTTAAAGGTTCTGCTGAGCCGGGTCACTGGGCCCGTAACGGTTCTTATCCTGGGAGGTTCTGCCCAGCTCAGGCTGGGGGGAACCTGGACTTTCTGGGAGCAGGAGGAGGAGGAAGAGGAGCAGGAGGAGGAAGAAGAGGAGCAGGAGGAGGAAGAAGAGGAGCAGGAGGAGGAGGAAGAGGAGCAGGAGGAGGAAGAAGAGGAGCAGGGGGAGGAGAAAGGTAAGGCAAGGCAAATTTATTTGTATAGCACAATTCAGTAGAGACAATGCAAAATGCTTTACATGCTTAAAATATAGGAAAATAAAACAGAATAAAAGCAAGTTGGAATAAAATGTAGAAACAAAAAAGAACATTAAAAACAGTTTAACTAGAACAGTCAAAGGCAATCCTAAACAAATATGTTTCTAACCCTCTTTTCTAGGCTTAGAAAGAGGAGCGGGAGGAAGAAGAGGAGCAGGAGCAGGAAGAAGAGGAGCAGGAGCAGGAGTTTTGAAGCTGGACTCTGTGGTGTGATCGGAGGCGGCCATCAGAAGCGGATGCAGGGCAGGATCCCGGCCCGGTGGAGGAACAGCAGCGGGGTGATGAAGCTGCTGATGATGCTGATGGAGACGCCGAAGAGCGTGAGCTGCAGCACCAGCAGCAGAGACGCCGTCAGGACGGTGGGACCCAGAACCAGGGTCTGCAGCAGCTGCGTGACGCTGTTGAACACCAGGGTGATGACGATCACCTTAAAGGCCTTCCTCTTCATCGTGTTCCAGTTCTCGCCGCTGCGGGGCCCGTCGCCGGGACCCGGCTGCTTCAGGACCAGGAGAACCCGGACGCCGCAGTAGGACAGGACGGACAGGAAGAGGACAGACTTGGCGATGAGGTAGGAGGCCGCAGCGGCCAAGCTCGGGGAGAACAAAGGCAGCGTCAGGTCCAGCAGGATCAGCAGCCAGTCCAGCAGGCAGAAGCCCAGACGGTACCGCAGAGGTCTTAACCTGCAGACAGCAACAGGATGTTCCACATCAGAACCCAGCAGACGGAGAACCCAGCAGGACCGGGCCAGGGCCAGCGTCTAACCTTAACTGCGTACCTGAGGAAGAGGGTGGGGTGGACCACAGCCATGTAGCGCTCCAGGCAGATGCACGTCTGGAAGAGGGGCCGAGAAATGAGCATGAGCTGCAGGAACACCTGCAGAACCAGAACCCCGACCGCCACGGACATCCTGAGCAGGAAGTGAACCATCACGTAGAACGACGAGCAGCCAAAGAGGATCTCGGCCACGGCCAGGTTGAGGGCGAAGAGCTCCGAGGCGACGGGGCCGCCGGACCCTCCGCCGATCAGCCAGACCACGTAGACGTTGGCCGGCAGACCCACCAGAACGTTGGAGGCCAGCAGACCCGTTATGCCGTCAAAGAAGAAGCTGGCGTCGAATCCCCCAGTGGAGTTGGACCCAACAGAACTCATCCTGATCCGGTTCAGAAAGCGTTTAGGAATCCTGCAGGAGTGGAACCAGAAACCCTGAGATTTAACTGAGGTATCAGACGGATCAGAACCAGGTGAAAGCTCTAACTTCCTGACCTGGACGGTTAAACGTCAGTTAACCTGATTTAATTAACCTGACTGAATTAATCTGATTTAATTAACCTGATTTAATTTACCTGGTTTAATTAACCTGACTAAATTAACCTGGTTTAATTAACATGATTTAATTAGTCTGATTTAATTTGCCTGATTTAATTAACCTGACTGAATTAATCTGATTTAATTAACCTGACTGAATTAATCTGATTTAATTAACCTGACTGAATTAGTCTGATTTAATTAACCTGATTTAATTTACCTGGTTTAATTAACCTGGTGTAATTAACCTGACTGAATTAACCTGGTTTAATTCACCTGGTTAATTGACCTGGTTTAATTAACCTGACTGAATTAATCTGATTTAATTAACCTGACTGAATTAATCTGATTTAATTAACCTGATTTAATTTACCTGGTTTAATTAACCTGGTGTAATTAACCTGACTAAATTAACCTGGTTTAATTAACCTGATTTAATTTACCTGATTTAATTAGCCTGATTTAATTAACCTGGTTTAATTAACCTGACTGAATTAATCTGATTTAATTAACCTGATTTAATTTACCTGGTTTAATTAACCTGACTAAATTAACCTGGTTTAATTAACCTGATTTAATTTACCTGATTTAATTAGCCTGATTTAATTAACCTGGTGTAATTAACCTGACTGAATTAACCTGGTTTAATTCACCTGGTTAATTGACCTGGTTTAAGCCCTCTCTGGTCCTCCTGCCGGTTCTGAGTGGAGAGCTCCGCCTGAGCACCCTCACTAAGGCGCTTTTAAAGCAGATTAAGGTTCTGCGTTTGATCACGGGCAGCGAACACGGAGGATTAACGATGCGGTAAACGCTCAGACTCTAAACAGCCGTCAGCCTTTCACCTCTGAAAAATAAACGCTCTCCCGGCGTTAACGCACCTCGATCTCCGCTGCTCCGCTGCTTCCAAACACCATTTATCCTCCGGTGGTTTTGCATCAAAGAGGCGCTGCTGGTTGTAATTTGGGCTTTTCGTTTCTCCAGCGCCTCACCGCACGCTCCTTTTAAACTGGGCCCACCTGGGGATTTGCATGGCGCGCAGCGGAGTCTAACTTTACATCTGCTGCATTCAAAGCAGCCCAGCGGAGACACAGCTCTGGTTCCTGTGGACCCGGGGCCACATTTGCATTCGATTTCCCTCAAAATGCAATTTGTCAGCGGTTCTTCTGAACCGGAGGGCGAGCTGAGGCGCAGACGCCAGCCAGGTCCAACGGACACCCTGGGTTCTGGGGTTCTGCCAGCCGCTAAAATTATCGTTATGGGTTTACTGTTAACTAGCAGTGAGAAGGTCCCAGGTTCAAATCCCAGCCAAAGCCTGGAGTCAGAACGTTCTCCCTGAGGACGGTGGGACTCTCTCTGGGTACTGTGGCTTCCTCCCACAGTCTAGAACCAGGCAGGTGGGGGTTACTGGGTCGACGAACCGGCCTCTCACCAGTCCAGCTATGGAGAACCATCAGAACCAAATCTGGATCCGTCTGTGACCTGGTTCTGTTCAAACAGAACCAGAGCTGGGTCAGATCTAGACGTCCAGCCAGTCAGGCAGTCATTTTATCCGGTTTAATCGGTTTCCTGTCAAAGGTCTCCACCCCCTCCGGTTCTGAGTCCAAATCTGTTCTGCCCAAAGGAGAACCCACATGAGGAGCGCCGCGGTGCGTCCTGTCATCTATGGCCGCCCAGCGCTGGTCAGCCGGTACCTTTAGCACCAACTGGACAGAACCGATGACTGGACCTGAGGCGTGGATCGGATGGTTCTGAGCCTCTGAGGGCCTCACACGCTCCTCCGTCAGATTTGCATGAGGGCTGCTGTCCATTTACATCCCAGCTTCTAATGGTTACACGGACGCCTGATGTCTGGATGGATGCGGCCTGCAGGACACACCCCGCCAGCTGCTGATGGTGTCACTGCATGATAAACACCATGAGCCCAACACATCAGGAATAAGGTCTGTGTGGGGGGGGGGGGGGGGGGGTGTTAGCGTCTGAGCTTCTCCTTGCTGGTGGTTCCTTGCCTGCTTCTTCAGGGTTCTGCCCCCTGCTGAACCTCTAAGCAATGAACACCTGGCCTTTTTAGGAAGTCCTCCATAGAGCTTGGTGTTGAAGTCCTCAACGAAAGTCTGGGTGTAAAAGGCTCCAGCAGCTCCATCAGTCAGACGAAGACGGTGGGTGGAGCGGGTTCTGGGAGCTACCTGGTGGAGAACACAGCCATGAACCAGAGGCTGGCGGTTCCCTGATCCACCTTCAGCTGGGCCACAGTAGGTCGTTTCAGTTTGCTGTCAGAACTTCCTGCAGACAGTCCACCATCCTTCCTGTGTGTCATGGCTGGACCTTCTGGGTCCTCTGCTCCAGCCCGTAGAAGACATGGAGGTGAGGCCTTAGGACAGGGAACCACGTCTTCCTCCAGGTTACCCTGGCCATGTGGACCACGGCATTATGGGACTTATTCAGTGGGACTGGTTGAGCTTGTTACGCCTGGTTAAGGTGAGAGCTACAGACCTGCCTCTCCTCTCTAGAGCCTTCCAGAGGTCGTTTGATCTGCGATTCTTCTAAGAGAACCACCTTTAAATAAAACATCTTGGAGAACGTCCTGAGAGGCGACTCTCTGTGTCAGACGTTCTTCTCAGGCTGGTCTGGACAGAGGCAGTAGCGCTCAGATGGATCTGTGGCTCACCAGTCAGTCCGTCCAGCTCAGTACCAACAGGGGATCAACCTCCATGTGTCCGGTTGTCCATGGAGAACCAGCCGGTTCTAAGCGGTGCTCCTCCTCATGGCGGCCTGAACCCAGTCCTGGTCCCTGAAGCCGCCTGCAGACAGACTGCTTGGTCCGCAGCAGCTGCTGAAGGCCGGTGGTCCTTCTGGACCTCGCTAAGGTGTTTGGGTTCTGCCCCCACTAGACCTTCTCAGGCCGGATTGGTTGGTGGTTCCGTCATAAGTTCCTCTGATCCTGGTTCTGTTCAGACTCCCGCAGATAGACCCGGTTCTAAAACTTCACTAACGAGAGGATCACCGTTGTCACCGTTGGCGGTACTCTGGGAAGAGAAGCTGGTGGGAAGTCCAGGTTCTACAAGGGTTCTCCCACTGGCGTCCCAGTTACAGACGTCAGCAGAACCACAGCTCAGAGGAGGATCTCCTGAAGGTGGAACCCTTTGAGAAACATCTGTAATTACGACTGGGTCAGATCAGAGATTCTGGTCCGAATGGAGCAGTGGAAGCTAGTCAACACCTCCAGGATGGTACCGGGCCAGACTTCACCTTTCTATAAAAGAACCTGGATCAGAGAACCATTGGTGTCCAGGTCCAGGTCTGAGGTACCGTGGTGAACCGGGCCTGGTGTTCTGGACGGTCTGGGCTGCAGCAGGTCGTAACCCTGTTAACGTTGTACAGCAAGAGGTTCTGCTAGTGTTAGCGGACCCAACACCAACTTCTCGTCATCAGGAACCTGCAGAAGTTCTCCGTGGATCAACAGCAAAAAGGTTCCACCGCAGCACCGCAACCACCGGATCTCTCAACACGCCACGTTCTGGATGATCTGCTGAGAACGATTGGCAGGTGTTTCCAGCAGGGGACCAATCAGAGCGCAGCGTGGATTTGCAGGTTTGGATAAGAAGCTGTGAGCAGGAGGAGCAGGATGTTTAAAGTTGTCCATAAACATGACGCTCAGCCCTCAATTAGTCTGCTTGATGCTAAACGAGATCTTTCCTAATTATCCCCTCTGACCCCAACCTTTCTGCGGCCGCTAAAGTAAATCTGATTACCCGGAGCCTCGTTGTTAATGAGAGCAGGAATCAAAAGGTGTTGTCAGCTTAATGAGCCACGGTGGTGACTCCACATTATTCCCCCTCTCCGTCTCCGTCCTCAAACGTTTTGGTATTTTAGCTCGTTAGCCGCAGCCTGATGCAGGCTTACGTAAAAACATGTTTCTGCCTCTGAAAACGTCCAAAAATAACCCGGGATAGCAGCGGCCGCCCACCTCCCCGTCCTCCTGGCGGCCTTTGTTTGAGCCTCTGTCCGTCCCTGGTGATTATCTGTCTCTCGGTCTCCCTTTCTCTCCGAGTGTCACTGTTTAATTGGACCTCCTCCTCCTCCTCCCCCGTCCCCCATGGGAAAGTATGCAGACACATTTTGATTTGATTATGGCTCACAAACCAAACTATGCTTTGCCGCATTCCAGCTCCAGCAAACCGAGCAGAGAGCGGAGCCGAGGGTTTGATTCCCCGTTCGGATCCCGGTGCGCCTGCTTTCAGCGCCGTTAGAGGTCCGGTAAGGTCAACACGGGTCGTTCTTCACTCCAACAGAAGCTTCCCAAGACAATGAGGCGGTCAATGAACCAATCAGAACCAGGCTTTCAGCAGCACAGATGCCCCCTGCAGGCTGCTGCCTGTCACTGCAGCTGTCTGCAGCTTTCCTGGGTCCACTCTGCTAGGTTCTGGTCCAGGAAAGGGACGGCGGCTCTCTGTACCTTCAGAGCCCGGTTCAGGCCTACAGCTCAAATTTAATGTGTTCACATTTATACCCCAGCAGCTCTCCATCAGTAGCAGCAGGTCTGCTGTGGTTTTCTTTATTAGTTTGGTCTCTCATGATTCCTCCATCATGGTTCTGTCCACCATGGTTCTGCTAATCATAGTTCTGTCCATCACGGTTCTGTCCATCATGGTTCTGTCCATCATGATTCTGTCCATCATGGTTCTGTCCATCAGGGTTCTGTCTATCATAATTCTGTCCATCATGATTCCTCCATCATGGTTCTGTCCACCATGGTTCTGCTAATCATAGTTCTGTCCATCATGGTTCTGTCCATCACAGTCCGGTCCATCATGGTTCTGTCCATCATGGTTCTGTCCATCACAGTCCGGTCCATCATGGTTCTGTCCATCATGGTTCTGTCCATCATGATTCTGTCCATCATAGTTCTGTCCATCAGGGTTCTGTCCATCAAGATTCTGTCCATCATGATTCTGTCCATCATGGTTCTGTCCATCATGATTCTGTCCATCATGGTTCTGTCCATCACAGTCCAGTCCATCATGGTTCTGTCCACCATGGTTCTGCTAATCATAGTTCTGCCCATCATGATTCTGTCCATCATGGTTCTGTCCATCATGGTTCTGTCCATCATAATTCTGTCCATCATGATTCCTCCATCATGGTTCTGTCCACCATGGTTCTGCTAATCATAGTTCTGTCCATCATGGTTCTGTCCATCACAGTCCGGTCCATCATGGTTCTGTCCATCATGGTTCTGTCCATCACAGTCCGGTCCATCATGGTTCTGTCCATCATGGTTCTGTCCATCATGATTCTGTCCATCAGGGTTCTGTCCATCAAGATTCTGTCCATCATGATTCTGTCCATCATGGTTCTGTCCATCACAGTCCGGTCCATCATGGTTCTGTCCACCATGGTTCTGCTAATCATAGTTCTGCCCATCATGATTCTGTCCATCATGGTTCTGTCCATCATGATTCTGTCCATCATGATTCTGTCCATCCTAGTTCTGTCCATCATAGTCAAACATCTCTTCCTTGGTCTCATCTGTCCAGAGGACATTGTCCTCCATCCAGCTGCAGCTGTGCCAACCTGAGTCCTGCTGCCATCTTCTTTTAGATGTAGTTTGCATCTGTTGGTACCGAGCGGTTGTTCTCCAGAACTACATGATGGACTCTGACCTTTGACCCTGATGCTCGTTTACTAACCTGGTCAGGATGTTCTGCAGTGCAGCAGCAGAACCCGACCCGGTCCGGTTCCGCTCAGTCTGCCCCCCCCCCCCCCACGGCCCGCCAAAGGCCCCGGTGCCAACACCTGATTTCCTGACTGTGGCCCGGCAGACAGAACCATCAGATGAGGAACCCGGTGAATCAGCTCAGACTGGTCTCTGACTCCAGGAACGCACCGGTTCAGTCAGGTGGGGGGGACGCCAGTCCGTCTGGTTAACCAACACATTCTGTTCAGTCAGGAGTGATTGGGTTTAAAGAACACACCACGAGCAGACCGTCCTCCAGGTGACCCGCTCTGGACCAGGCTACTTCATCCATCATTTAAAGCAACGAGGTTCCCCCGACGGTCGGCTGGTTTCCGAGCGTGTTTCCTGTCATGGATGGAACCGTCGCTGGAGAACTGCTTCCTGTCTGGACTCAGCCTTTCTTTGCCTGACAGGATCACTGGTTTATGATCTGAAACATGGCCGCGGGAAGTGGGGGTGCTGGGGGTGCTGCAGCACCCCGTAGTGGCGAGAGGGAGATTTTTTAAAAATTTATTAAAAATACTTTGCACAATTTATACATTTCTTATCAATATTTTGGGAAATGATTTTGACTTTTTATTATTTCACTATTACGTCTATTTGGATTTTTAATTATTTTGAGGCCTAATCAACACAAGTTCACGGACGTTACGTTGTCATGGCAACGTCAAGCAAGCTAGTGGTTGCCGAGGTAAGAGGTATCCCGCTCGCGGCTAATAAATTTACAGAGTCTAATGACAGAAACGGAGGAAATATGGCACAGAAACGCATTTCGAATTTTTTTGGAAAACCACCACCAGTGAAGAAGAACACTAGTACAGTAACCACGACAACGGAGAGCAGCCGCAGTGAGGAGACTGTCCGCCCGCCTCTGATGGCAGGTGCACCGGCCCCTGCACCCCCAACCCAGCCTAGCGTGATTGGATTAGACGAGCCTTTCCAGCCAACATCCAGTTAAAATTAGCTGCACAGCGTTGTGATAATGAAACGTTCTCAGGTTCTGCAGCCCCTGCTAGATGGCAGTGTTACTATCAGGAAGTCCACAAAATGCAGTTCAAAGTCTTCAGCTGATCCAAAATGCTGCAGCAAGAGTTCTGATGAAAATCAACAAGAGGGATCATATTTCTCCAATTTTAGCTTCCCTTCATTGGCTTCCTGTTAAATCAAGAATAGAATTTAAAATTCTTCTTCTAACGTATAAAGCCCTTAATAATCAAGCTCCATCATATATCAGAGCTCTGATTACCCCGTATGTTCCTAACAGAGCACTTCGCTCTCAGACTGCAGGTCTGCTGGTGGTTCCTAGAGTCTCTAAAAGTAGAATGGGAGGCAGATCCTTTAGCTATCAGGCTCCTCTCCTGTGGAACCAACTCCCAGTTTTGGTCCGTGAGGCAGACACCCCGTCTACTTTTAAGACTAATCTTAAAACTTTCCTTTTTGACAAAGCTTATAGTCAGAGTGGCTCATGTTGCCCTGACCTACCTATGGGGATGTGCTTCTATGGGCTTAGACTACTGGAGGACATCAGGGTGTCCTCCAGTAGCCTATTTTTCTCACTCTATCGAGTTCTACTGTTCTTCATTTAAGCATTGCTTGTCATAATTTCTGCTTATAACTTTTTGTTCTCTCTCTTTTTTCTTCATAGTAGGTACACCTGGTCTGGCGTTCTGTTAACTGAGACATCATCCAGGGAGGACAGATCACCACTATTACCATCTAATGTAGAACAGATTACTGGATCAATGTGTGCTTCTGTGCTTGTTTGTCTCTCTTGTTGTGTCTCTGCTCTGTCTTCTGTAACCCCAGTCGATCGAGGCAGATGACCGTTCATAGTGAGCCCGGTTCTGGTTCTGCTGGAGGTTTTTCCTTCCCGCTAACGGGTGGTTTTTCTTTCCACTGTCGCTTCATGCTTGCTCAGTATAAGGGATTGCTGCAAAGCCATGTACAATGCAGACGACTCTCCCTGTAGCTCTACGCTTCTCCAGGAGTGAATGCTGCTTGTTGGGACTTTGATGCAATCAACTGGTTCCCTTATATAGAAAATTTTTGACCAATTTGTATAATCTGATTGATTTTGACTTTGCAAAGTGCCTTGAGATGACATGTTTCATGAATTGCCGCTATATAAATAAAATTGAATTGAATTGAATTCACCTGAGAACTGATGATGTCTGTGTGTTACAGACCCTGGTTGCGTGCACTGAAGTGTATAAGACAATAAAGTAGTGAATCTCAATATATATATTTTTTTATTTTTTTATTGTGTTTTAAATAGGCCTATAGGCTCATAGGTCTTTTGTCCAAAAAAAACTAAACAAAAATTCACAGCACCCCCTGTTCAAAATGACTTCCAGCGGCTCTGATCTGAAACGTCCCAATGAGCAAAGAAAGCTAGATCTGTAGGGCGTGAATGAAGGCGGTGCCTCTGCAGGAGTGGTTCTGAGTGGACCCGACCCGTCCACCCACCAGGAGCTGTTCTGTGTCCGTTAGCGGTCCGGTCCGGCTTGAACAGGCGAGAGGCAGAGGTTCCCTGGATCGATAAAGTTTAAGCACCTGCTGGGTCTGAACTCCCAGGACGACCTCTGACCTCCTACCGGGTCACGGCCTAATCAGAGCGACAGCACACGGCCCGGACCGCGGCAGCGCCATCAATCACCCTGCTGAACGTCAGCGTTCCCTCCTGAGGAGCCGAGCCGGGCCGCAGGATGATGAACGGACGGTCCGGGCCCGGAACATAGAACCCAAACATCAGCTGAGGCATTTCTGCTGTGGGAGCATAAATCAGACCTTCCTGGAAAGCAGCGTGGACAGAAGCCAGACCTCCAGGTATTCTTCTCAGAACTGGGTTCAGGGCCGGCCCGATCCGTCTTCCAGTGACAGCAGCGTCCTCGCAGCTCCGCCTCGGCTGAAGCTTTCACGCAGAACCCCAGAACCTCTGGGAAATCTTCACGAACTGGAAGGATCCCAGCAGAGCAGACGGAGATCATCTGTCCTGCATGAAACCCGGAGCAGATCCCTGGAAAAGCCACAGAGGGTTCTGACACCGCAGTGATGTCAGCCCAACAGACGGAAATCAGGTCCAAACCCTTCTTCACAAGGAGAACCTGGGCCAGAACCTCATGGTTCTGATCCTGCAGCTTCTTTCCCCGATGATCTAATTTCCAGATTCTTTCAAAGCGTCAGTGAACGCCTCGTCTGGCGTCTGCAGGTGGGCTGGAGGCGGCGCTGTCGGACCGTTCAGAACCGTCAGAGGAGCTGAGGTTCTAACAGAACCGCTGGACAGTGGCATCAGGCACAGCTTTGGGTTTGTTAGTGCATGAAACTGAAGACCAGAGTCAGGAGGTCCACCATCTCTGGACCAGGGTGTCCAAAGTGTGGCCCGGGGGAAACTTTTTATTTTTAATTAGGGTTAATTTATTACAGACAAGTTAAAACCCTACAATTGAATATTCAGTAAAACATAAAATATTAGTAATAATAGTCTTTTAATGAGCACACTTTTTACACTTGTTTTAATTTCATAGTAAATAGGACGACTTTTACTCAAATGCAGACTTTGGTGCCTTAAAATCTGATTAGAATTCATTTAATAAAATAGGCTAAATACGGTTTAATATCTTTTCTTCTAATATCTTTAGAATGATCCTATTTTGTTGGGCAGGGTTAATATTTTTTATATTATTTATGTTTATTCATTTTTTGGCCCTCAAGCGCTTTTGATTTAATAACTTTGGCCCAATAGCCGAAAAGTTTGGACACCGCTGCTCTAAATGCAGATGTTTGGGTCATAAACCACCCTGGAGTCGCCATATTTATTTATTTCATCGTTAAACGGATTAAAAATGTAGGTTTAAGAGTGTTTATGATTGAAATGTGACTAAAGAGAGAAAATATAAAGAAGTTCTAATAAAACCTTCATGTATACGTCCCTTTAAACGGAGCCGGACCCGTTAAAATGTTAAAGAGAGGAAATTAAACAGCTCCAGATCATTAATGGCAGAAAAATTAAGACAAACGATTCAATATGAAACGGATCAATAGAACCAGCTGTGGAGGTCCAGTTCCTGAGGTTCTGGTGCATGAAAATGTCCATCATGCACCCATCAGGGGTCAGGGTTCCTGCTGTTCATCAGCAAGTCTTAGTGCTAGAGAGACTCCATTTCCTGGAAACCGTCTGGAGATCCTGCAGAACTTTAATATCAGCAGGTCTTTTTAGTTCAGAGGCCTGGATACCGTCACAAAGACAGCGTCTCCAAACGGGTTCCTGTGAAACTGATGGGTCCAGGTGAGCAGGAAACGTCAGGAGGACCAGGGAGAACCTGACAGGCCGGGAACCGACAGAGAAACGTGATCCTCCCCTGAGCTAGGAGGAGAAAACACGGCCCGCTCTGGACCCACAAGTGTTTCTCCATCAGCAACTCCGAGGAGCTCCAGGTTCTACAGCGTCTGACGGAGGCCGGCGCTCCCAGCAGACCAAGCAGGTAACGTGAGCGCCATGAGGTCAGAGGTCAGAGCAGGAACATCTGGAGGGAATAATCCGCGGCGTGTTCTCCGTGTCGACGTGTTAGCCAGGGTCCGCCCTCCTGGATGGGAGCCGTCCTGTTTGTTCAACTGAGAGTTCAGAACGTCCTGAGCAGAACCTCTGGCACATCTGGGAACACTAACAGCAGCTGGAAGGGAGGGGTCAGAGGTCATGAGCCGGCCCGTCACCCCAGGAGTCACAACAATAGTCGGGTTTCCATCTGAGACAGCAGCCATGCCGACACCGTCCAGAACCTGTGGAGGGCTGAAGCTCCTTCCTGGTTTACAACCGTGACCTTCTGGTTCTGGTTCTGATCCAGTCTGAGGCTGGACAGCACCACAGGTCTGTGAGAGACACCCCGCTGGTCCTTGTTGGGTTCATCCAGAACATCACGGTCCTGCCTGCTCCACCAGAACCAACCGGACTTCCTCTGGTTCTCAGTCAAAAGGATTCTTCAGTTCTGAACAACGTGGACGGGTCAAGAATCAGCGGTTCTTTTACACCTTTCACATTTGAGCCGATACGGTACCGATACCCGGTACCTGGGAAACGATACCGGTACTTAACGGTACCTATTTTCAGTACGTCTGTGTGTTTATGTTGTAATAAATGTTAATTAATGAAATCTCAAATTGTTTCAATTTAACACATTTATTTCTCAATATATAAACTTCTTTGGATCAACAAATGAACTGGTGTTCCGTTGGTACCCATAAAGGTACCGAATCCAGTACCCATCCCTACATGCAGGGGTCCTAAAGGAGGCTTCCTCAGGTTTTATCTCTCCAGAACCCTCCAGAACCCTCTCCTCAGACCTGATCCATCTGTTCTGTTTCACTGGTTCTGCTGTTCTCCAGAACCCTCCAGAACCCGCTCCTCAATCCTGATCCATCTGTTCTGTTTCACTGGTTCTGCTGTTCTTGGAGTTGCTTCTCTTCAGAAATGAACCATCACAGCTGTCCTGTCAGAACCTGTGAGTTCTGACCCGGATGAAGCTGCTACTGACGGACTCACGTCTTCCCTGGCTGCTGTACACGTTCCTCTTGTCTGGCCCAAACGGGTCTCTGTAACGTCCCACCGAACACGTGGGCTGTGCTTTCTGTCTGCAGTGACGGATCTCCCAGGGAGCAGCAGAACATCTCAGCAAAGACCTCCATGTCAGCCTCCTCATCACTTCTCCTCGTGATTTAGTTCCCCTCGCTGGCTTCCAGACAGCCCGACCCAACTCGCAGCAGAGTTATGGTCTGCAGACTCAGCGCTCCCTCTGATGTCACAGCCACCATTTAAATGCTTAACATCAGTGTTTCACAGCAGAGGAACAAGTTAGCAGAACGTCTTCCAAACCACCAGAACCCCTCAGAGAGGAAAACCACCAAGGAGGTTGGCAGGAACTTAGCTTTGAGCTCAGAGCAGCTGACAGGCGCCGAGGCGTCAACGAGGTCACACTGAACACAGCCAAGCTCAACTGAACTGAACCACATTGAACTGAACTGTCCTAAGCTGAGAGGAATCAGAATCAACTTCATTCACCAAGTCCGTGAGATAAAAAACACATTTTATGGGGAAAAGGTACAAACAGGAGCGTTATGTACAGGAGAGTTTTTTTGCACACAAGCTGAACTGAACCAAAATGAAGTGAACTGAACAAAGCTGAACCGAACTGAATCAAGCTGAACAGAACCAAACTGAGCTGAACTAAGATAAACTGAGCCGACCTGAACTGAATCATGCTGATTCAGTTAAACTGAACTGAACCAAGTTGAGCTGAACTAAGCAGAACAGAACCGAACCAAATTAAATTAAACTAAATTAAACAGAATTAAACCAAGCTGAAATGAACTGAACTAAATAGAACAGAACTGAACTAAACTGAAAAAGTTGAACAAAACCAAGCTAAACTGAACCAAACTAAACTGAATCAAGTTGAACTGAACCAAGCTGGAACGAACAGACCCAAACTGAACAGAACTCAACCAAACTGAATGAATCAAACAGACCTGGTGGGATCATGTCAGGAATCTGAGGAAGCTTGATGTTCAACTCGTTAGAGATGTCAGATAATTCAGGGATGTGGAAACATGTCAGACATGGAGACCTTTGAGCCAAATGGAACCAGTCAACAGAACAATCTGCTGATTAATGAGCTCAATTAGTTACATTAGTAATGTTAACCTTGGTTGGTCTTTATAGTTTTCATCCGTCCACACTGAAAGAGCCAGAAATCTCTCGCAGACCAAGTCCATAGACAAAGGTTTTACTGTACTAAACGGATAAATGTTCCCCTGCTTCAACCCTCTCTGGGGTTCTGGTCAGACATGCTGTTATACCTCACCATGCCAGCAGGGGGCATCACCGTCAACGTTAACATCATCAAAACCCAAGAAGAGAAGCAGCAGCGCGGCAAACGCTGAGAGGCTCATTCAGCCACGCGGCTGAGGAGCCGTGGAGACGTTGGCTGGAGATCCTGATGTAGACGCTGATGTTCTGTAACCGAGGAACGTTCCTGAGCCCAGTGGTGTAGCTGGGACTAGAACCGTCCTCCCTCTTCTTCCCTCTGATGGGTTTTCTGCTGGTTTCAGACCCTATAGTCAGTGATTCTGAAGGCCCAGGCCCTCTGGCGGCGCTGGTTCTGAGCTCCTGAAACCCATCATCAGTTCATCAGAGCAGGAAGCCGTCAGACTGCTGCACAGCACCATGTGTGAACAGGTCAGCCGCTTCATTCGACGTTAACGTCAGTCTTCAGTCCGCCACACGCCTCCCCCTCCGTCGGCTCCGGCAGCTCGTCAGCTCAGCACTCATCCAGAGCAGAAACAGATTTCCCCTGAGCGGCGTTCAGCTGTCAGCCTGCGGTTCCTCCGGGTCGGCTGGGAGCAGCCGGGCCTCGGTTTGGGCCACGGGTTCTGGAGGCAGCGGCGAGTCTGTCAGCAGGACCTTAAACCCAGCCAACGCTGACGCAAAGCTCCAACCAGGACGTGTGGAAAGAGCCGAGGCCTTCCAGGAGTTAACAGGCCCTGCGTTTGTTGAGGAACGCCGGCGGTGATCCATCAGCTGGGAGGAGTGGGGGTAAGGCGTGATGCTGCCCCCTAGTGGTGACCCCCAGCTGCCTCAGGCCAGGCCTCACATCCAGCCCTCTGCTCTCGCTGCTCAGGACGTCT
Organism: Fundulus diaphanus; assembly: GCA_037039145.1. Classification (NCBI taxonomy): domain Eukaryota; kingdom Metazoa; phylum Chordata; class Actinopteri; order Cyprinodontiformes; family Fundulidae; genus Fundulus; species Fundulus diaphanus. The sequence goes on along the minus strand of CM073137.1, from coordinate 1,065,344 downwards.
CTGGATGCTCTCAGCAGGAGAACTTCATCACCTCAGGGACAGCAAGCCTTCAGCACCAGGAAGGATGAGTCCAGAGCCTGAGGAGCACCCCCCCACGCCTGATAAATCTGAGCCTAATCGGACATTAAGGAGCTCTTCATCACACCTCCCTCTCCTTTGTGTCCACCTGCTGACAGTTTAAAGAAGAGTCCAGGTCTGCTGAGGTGACGGATGAAGCTTCACGCCGTTTTCCAGACAGCCGACAGCTAGTTGGAGAGGTGAGGCTGCTCCGTCCGACACTTTCCAGACGCTAATAAAGGTTATTTACGGAACCTCCGGGCTCCAAGGACCGCTTCACAACAAACTGCAGCAGAGGTCCAACACAAGCTCAGAACCCCCTGAAGCTCCGCCTGCAGCGCTGGAGTCACACGCAGAGATCCCAGCAGGAGCCTCCGGCGCTGAGAGCGGGCCTGGAGCCGCCATGTTGCTCCTGGCAGGAGCTGAGGCCCATAAATGGTAAAGGGACTGAACTTATATAGCGCTTTTCCAGTCATGCTGACCACCCAAAGTCCCAGCGGCCCGGTCCCAGCGGCCCGGTCCCAGCAGCCCGGTCCCAGCAGCCCGGTCCCAGCGGCCCGGTCCCAGCGGCCCGGTCCCAGCAGCCCGGTCCCAGCAGCCCGGTCCCAGCAGCCCGGTCCCAGCGGCCCGGTCCCAGCAGCCCGGTCCCAGCAGCCCGGTCCCAGCAGCCCGGTCCCAGCGGCCCGGTCCCAGCAGAAGGTTCAGGAGCTTCCAGGGATCCCATGTGGGCTTCATTCACCTGCAGACTGGTCTCCAGGTTCGTTTGGGTTCAATGAAACCAGGATTTAAGTTCAGCTCAGAGTGAAATCCTCTGGACAGGGTGGACAGGTTTATTAGTGAGAAACAGTTCTGGTTTCTACATCAGGCCCTTGTTTACATGGTGTTTTTTGGTGAAAATTTAAAGGATTTGTCGTCTTCTGACTGTTCATCTACCCGCCAACGTTCTCTGAAACGTTCTACGTTCTCGTGTGGAACGTTCAGAAAACATTCGGGTCTCCATTGTCGCGTAGACAGGAGCAACAGAACCTGGCTGTATGGGTTGGACTGGTGGCGCCGTTCTAAGCAGGGAGTGTCAGTCTGCACGTTGAGGACCAAGGAACATACCACCCCTAGTGGTGTGGGGGGGAATTACACCGTTTACCGTTCTCATAATTAAAACACTGTCAGGTCGATGTGTTAACAGAACCAGAACAATAATCTACTTTTAATCGGGTCGCTGTCGTCGGCACCGAGCCTCAGAATGAAGGAGATAGTGTTCTGTAGCTAGAACGTTGATGTTCTCTGAGCTCTGAGCTCCAACTTCTTCACCAGGTTGGTTTAAAAACATTGAAGGCGGGCCAGAGCTCTCCTATCCTCTGATTGGTCCAGATTTATCATAAATAGACTCAGTAAAAGGTCTCCCTAGAGACCCTTTGACCTTTAGCCTCTGTGATGGTGCAACACTTGCTCCTGGTGACGGTGGAGCCCAGATAAGCCCGGGTCTCGGAGCAGCTGTAGGTCAGCATGAACCAGGAAGTGAAAGAGAAGCGCACTGGTCAGACGACATGGTCGGTTCCTGCCTCGGCCTGGAGGAGCAGACCCAGCAGAGACGGGCTGAACGGCATCAAACACGGGAGGAGATCAGACAGGAGAGGCTGTTTTTATCTGACCGTTGAGGTTTTGATCATTCAGACCCTTGTTATTGTTGGGCGGTGAGCTAGCTGCTACCTGCCAGCTGCACCATAGCTGCTAGCTGCACCATAGCTGCTAGCTGCTACCTGCCAGCTGCACCATAGCTGCTAGCTGCACCATAGCTGCTAGCTGCTACCTGCCAGCTGCACCATAGCTGCTAGCTGCACCATAGCTGCTAGCAGCTACCTGCCAGCTGCACCATAGCTGCTAGCTGCTACCTGCTAGCTGCACCATAGCTGCTAGCTGCTACCTGCTAGCTGCACCATAGCTGCTAGCTGCTACCTGCTAGCTGCACCATAGCTGCTAGCTGCTACCTGCTAGCTGCACCATAGCTGCTAGCTGCACCATAGCTGCTAGCTGCTACCTGCTAGCTGCACCATAGCTGCTAGCTGCACCATAGCTGCTAGCTGCTACCTGCTAGCTGCACCATAGCTGCCGTCTAAAGCCTCGTCTATAGACTCTGGCTCCCTGGTCTGGATTGACCAATCAAACGGCTGCTGTTGTTGACTAAAACATCATTTCTGCTTAAACAAGGAGAGAAACTGGTGCATTTTCAGATCATTAATAACGATGTTTTAGTTAAAATAAAGACGTCTGCAGCACTAGCTAGTGGTCTGTTAACTAGCTGGGTTAGAACGAGTACGACGGGTAAAACAGAGACAGTTTAATAGTCAACATAAAGCTGTCTGGAGGGGATGAAACCAGTTATTAATTATTAATTATGCTACCCAGCAGACCGTTATTTGTTTTTAGGACCTTAATTTAAAGTTTCTAAGGAGTTCCTCTGATTATGTTTCTGTGTAACCAGCTAATTTTCCCCCACAGAGGCAAAGCAGGCACTGTGCAGCTGATCACGGTTCCTTCATGCTGCTCTGCAGGCGCTGCAGCGCCTCCCGGTGGCCGCCAGCAGAACTCCTCCTGGGTCGGGAGATCAGAACCCTGACCATCAGAACAGCATAGGGCGCCTGGGACAGAGGGGAGGGGCTAAAGATCCATCCTCCCCTCTGATTGGGTGACAGCGGATGTAACTGCTCAGTGATTCACCGGCCGGCAGCAGCGGAATCGGTTCTTTTATTGAACCGGGTCGGCTGTGACTCATGTTTTCATCGCACGCCCAGAACCTGCTGCAGGCTGTCCGGCCTGTTCACGATGCATTCAGGTACATGTTCCTGTACGTTCCTCTGACGGAACGGGCAGAACATCTGAACCATGGATAGTCCTCTTCATCAGGACCAGCAGGAGCAGAACCCAGTCCAGAACCCAGCAGATCATTAATATTATGTGAACAGCACTACGTTCCTCTGTGGAACCTAAACACATTTATCATCTAATCTTCTTTGTAAAGGAGTATCAGATTTCCGTGTGCCAGTGAACGCAGCGCAGAATGACCTCTGACCTTCCTGGCCCTCATGTGATTGGTCGGTGCTGGGGAGCGCTCCAATGACGGTGTTTGGACCCGCGGGGAACTAAAGCTAGCCGAGCTAACGTGAGACATGCCACCAAACAGAACCAGAACCAAGTCCAGAACCGGGCCGTAAACGGTATCCATGGTTCTATTTCAGCAGAACCAAACCGCAGCTCTCTGACCCAGAAACCAGACGGGTCCACTCCTTCACCGCGTCTCTCTCTGAGACCCAACAGAACCCGTCCGTCCTGGCAGCAGGACAAGGCGCCACTGACCTGTGGTTCTGACACTGACCTGTGGTTCTGAGAACACTTCCTGGATGCTGTTGATTGGTCCGACAGGAACACCTGAGCCCTGGAACCTCCTCAGCCAATCAGCAGTGGTCTCCTGCAGGAACCTGACAGGAACACAGAACCAGATGAAGATGTCAGCCGGTCCCGACCCAAAGATCCAACAGAACCGTCTGGGTGAAACAAGAACCTCTGTGAGAGGGTCTGCAGCAGCTGTTTGCGGTTCTGGACTCTCAGCTGGTTGGTTCTGTATTTTGGGTCCTCTGTGAGATTCTGCAGATCCAGAACCTGCAGGTCCAACAGAGAAGAGCAGAAACAGTTGCCAGATCTGAAACCACCTGTCCGGTTCCGAATGGGCCAGGAACCGGATCTGAAGTGGGTCTAGACCGACCCGGGTGAACAGAACTCACCTGACACACTCTGATAAACTGCTTGTTGTTCCCTGCAGCGACGACGAGGTGTCCGTCTTTGGTTCTGAAGCCCTGGAGACCCAAAGGAGAGTTTACCAGAACCCAGAAGAACCACTCTGGAACGGGACATCAGCTTTCACAGAACCAGCAGAGTTTCATGACATGAACAGAACCCGGTTCAATTCTGGATCAGAACCAAAATAACTGGAAATCGGACTAAATATAAACTTTAGGCATTTTTAGGCTTGTCTTCAGAACCAATAAAAGAACCGGGTTTAGGTGGGAACAGGTTCGGGTCAACGGGTTCTGATGAGCTAAACTGTGAGAACATGTAGAACAGATCCAGAACTTTTCATTGTAACACTTTAGGTCCAAATGTTCTTCTTATGTGTTAATGATCAGAACCTGGCAGAACCTCGCTGATTCATCACCCCTGAGAGGTTCTGACGGTTTTATTCAACTCAAATTTACTCAGAACCGACTTTGGTTCTGTAGCCTGATGAGAACCGGTTCCCTGTGCAGGAGGTCCGGCTGGAGACGGGCTGAAATGTGCTTTGGACCAGAACCCTCCTGCTGAGCTGAACACTGGGTCTCTGATCAGAACCAGAACAGGCAGTCGGGTCACATAAACTGTCCTCCTGCTGGATCCTCTGACCTTTCAGCAGCTTCATCCCCACCGGGTCGGGTTCAGAACCGGGTCTCAGCTTCATGGTGTTGACTGGGTTTATTGGACCGAGGTCCCGCAGGAGGAGCTGGAATTTGCTCTGATGAACGAGGCGGCGCCGCTGGAGCTTCACGGCGGTTCCGCTTTAATAAGCCGAGCGCCTCCAGGGGAGCGGCGCTGGAAAGGCCTCCTGGTTCTTCTGGGTCCGTCAGAACCGCCCTTCCTCTGCCCGGCCCACATGAAAGCGGCCGCGGCGCGCTCGCCTCAGCGTCCTCAGACCGCCAGCCTCTGGTCACACGGCCTCGGCGCGGCGCCCCGACCGCAGCGCTGCTTTCATCTGCTGCCCCAGGGGCTTGTGGGTAACGCGGTCCACATGGGGACGTGGCTCAGACGTTCAGACAGAACCTCAGCGAGGAAGTGATGCGGGCCCAGCGGGGAAGCTTGTGCCCCCTGCTGGCAGAACATCACGTCCAAACCACACCGGACCGCTGACCTCCATCTCTGAGGTTCTGCAGAACTTCTGGGCCCAGAATGTCAGCTTTAAAGGAGCCTCCCTGGTTCAGAGAACGGAGCGGCTGGCAGCAGACAGAACCGGGCCGGTTCCTAAAAGCTGAATGAAGGTCCAGTCCGACCCGATCGGCTTCTGACGGCCCAGAACCAGCCTGCTTCATCCAAACACAGGAGGTCTGTGGACTTCTGGCTCTGGGCCTTTCAGGATATTAGACAGAACCAGAAAGTCCAAACAACAGGTTCTGTCCCAGTTCTGACGGGAGGAACAGTCAAAGCAAACCGGACTGATGGGGCAGAACCTGAGCAGAAGTTCTTGTAGCCTGTGAGCTTAACTGGGTCCATATGTTTTAGAACCGGTCCAGAACTGAAACTAGAGGAAACCTGCTCAGGAACCAAGAACAGGTTCTGGTCCTCTTCAGTCAAACGCATGAACAGAACCTTCTGGACCTGTTTCCTGGATCCGTGAACAGGACCGGCTGAAGGTTCTGGTTCTGCTAACCTCTGGAGATCCGCTGCTGCAGCTGGAACATCAGCTCTCTGGTCTCACACCTGAAGATGTTCGGGTTGGTTCTGGTGGAGAGAAGCCCGGCCCGACCCATAACCTCCCTGTGGTCCTGAAGGAGGACCGTGACCTGCAGGACGCTGTCTGACCTCCTCTGCAGCGTCTCTGCTCAAAAAGATTTGTTCTGGATCTAAAGAGGAACCTGAAGCAGCCAAAGCTGTCTGTGGTTCTGGACCCACTGTCCCCCGGCAGAGGTCCACCTGGTGGGTTCAGAACCGGCGGTCCATCCCAGCAGACGCCACAGGAAGGTCGCTGAACGCACCGCGCCTCTGCGTCTCCTTTCTGACACGCTGGACGTCTCACTCTGCAGCACCAGGAAACCCACAGAACCACTAATTCTGTTGTTTAGTCTGCCGGGCCCGCTTTCATGTGCCGGGCCTGGAGGGGGGGGGGGGGGGGGCAGCGGCATGCTGGGAACGGCGGTTCACACCGGGTTCAGGTTAGAGGGGTGGAGATGAAGACCACAAGAAAGGAGGAGCAGAAACAGGAGGAGTCAGGAACCGACAGGAGGAACCGACGCCTCCCTCTAATCCAGAGCAGAACTGCAGAACCAGAACCTCTCAGAGGTCAGAGGTCAGGAATCTGAACCAGCACCTTCTCCCAGACATCTGGTGGTGTGACGTCTCTTTCGTTTTAAACCGACCGCCTTCATCGGGTCCAGCAGAACCTCTGGCCTTCAAACCCAGAACCTCAGAGAACCAGAATCTTATCAGCCCGTTTTCTCTGAGGAGGAAAATAAAACTCTTAAAGATTTTATGGAGTTCCTCCTTCAGTCGGAACCAGGCAGCTGCCTTTACGCTAAGATTAGAAACTGTGGGTTCCTCCGTCTCCGGACCACTGGTTACGGGTCGGTTCTGGTTCCCCCGTGGTACCACAGCCCCTCCAGCTTAATGCGGAGAACACAGAACCCACTGTTTAGTGAGGCTGTAGATCAGTACTGAACTGGGCTCGATTGGGCCAAAGAGAGTTCTGGGTTCTGATCCGTTACTAGATCTAAACAGGAAACAGAACCATTGCTTCCTGCCTTTATTCTCAGCAGGTTAGATCACTGCAGCAGAAGTTCTGGTCTCTACCAGAACTCAACCCGACCAACACCAGAACACGGATCGTATCAGAACCAGTTCCCTATCACTGTTGGTCAGAGGATGGGTTCTAAAGTTCTGCTGCTGGTCCATAAAGCCTTCATGGACTTTGGGCTGAGTTCCTGGTCCGGTAGGAACCACGTAGACCCCCCGAGTGTTCAGAGACTCGGTGTTCCCAGAACCAGAACCAAACACGGTGAGGCAGCATTTGGTTTCTTTGCTAAAAACTCTGAGACTAGATGCAGCTCAGCCAGAAACTATTCACACCCCTGACTTCCTCCAGTCAGTCGTCATCAAGGGACCTCAGTTACCTGTACTGGTACTTTACTGGTACTTTACTGGTACTTTACCGGTACTTTACCGGTACTTTACTGGTACTTTACCGGTACTTTACTGGTGGTTCTGGACTCTGAGCGGCACTGGAGAGGAGATGGATGGAGCTAGACCCAGAACCTCCTGGAAGAATCCCTGGTGGAGCTGCAGGAGAAGCAGAGCTAAACGTCTCCAGGGGTGAGGGTGTGAATACTTCTGGAAGGTTCTGTCTGTTTTATTTTAACTCACAAGAACCAGAACTGATCTGCTGGTTCTGTCTAAGCTTTGGAGAGAGGGAACCTGAGCGGGGGTTCTGCAGAACCAGGTCACCTGGTACGGTACGATGCTCTCGTGGGCCGTCCCCCAGCGCTTGGCCTCCTTCCCCGCGTTCAGGTAGTTGGCTGCGATGTGGCTGAGGCAGGACACCTGGAGAGACCAGAGGACATCAGAACCGAGCTGGCTCAAAGGTTCTGACCCGTCAGAGCTGGGCCAGAACCCTCCGTGTTCACACAAACAAGCTCCAATCAGCACATTTAATGCAGCAGAACTGAGCTGAGAAGTTCTGCCAACGTCTCCCAGAACATCCGCCGAGTCCGGAAGAAAACACCAGGAGGTTCTGACCCGGATATTTAAACCCAGATGCTGAGTCATTCCTTATTAACCAGCACTACCCCGTGTAAAAACCAGCAGACTAAACCACGGGTCCTGAGGAGAACCTTAACTGATTCTTCCAGCACGTTCCTTCAGCTTTCCTAAGCCCAACACGTGGATCCCAGCCAGAACTTCTGCCCCTCAGCCTGATCTGATCCGGTTTTATGTTCTGATCCAGTCGAGAAGATATTTTTGAGTCACCCCACCCAGCAGACCCAGAAGACGGCTCCCGTCAGAGATCCATGGGTTCTTCAGGAACGGCGACCCGTCGGACCTTCGTCCGGGCTCAGATGACCACCGCTCCATCAGAACAGCTGATTGCTTCATGATGAGAACCTGTGTTTGTTGTCCTACTTGTGCCGCGGTTCCTGGGCTGATGATGCAGGAACTGGGTGATTAAAGGATGACGATGAGGGGAGCTCGTTAACGGCACCATGAGGGAGCAGTCAGCGTGCAGCTCACCGGGTGGTTCTGTCCATCAGCACGCTGGTAACGAGCCAACATCTCTCTGTTTAAACTGCAGGAAGCCACAACAGAGGCTGAGATGATTCTCCACATGTGGAACCGGCTCTGAGTCATCATCACGGAGAAAAATGAGCTTCAGGCAGGAGATCTGAGCCGTAATCATCTCCACCAGCCGGTTCCGAGCAGCACAAACCCAACACAGCTTCTCCAGGCCTCAGGTGGACTTTACCTTCCCCCCTTAAACCCAAAACCCTGGAAACCAGGACAGAACTTGAGCTCAGGGCTTCAGAACATCTGGAGAACTGATCCAGAACCTTTTAAAGAACTACAGGAAACTCGGTGAAGGATTCCTGTGGTGCTAAGAGCCGGCTACAGTCCTGGACCAGGCCTATCGGGTCAAATAGCTCCTACAGGTTCTACCGTATTACTGGGCCGTGTTCCTGCAGAACATCAGAACTCCATCAGGCAGAACAAAGAGATCAGGGTTTCCTGGGAGGACCGTAGGTTTGGTGTGAGTGAATGGAACACAGGACCTGGACTCAGCACCAGAAATCAACCCCAGCGTCCATCCCTGGGTTTAGGTCCCTGGGGTTTAGGTCCCTGGGGTTGGGTATCTGGCTTTGGGGCTCTGGGATTAGGCCCCTGGGTCCAGAGCTCCTCCTGGTGAGCCGTCTGACGGCCTGAGAACTTGTTCCTCAACCTGAGGGCAGTAAGAACCCCGAGTGTCTCTAAAGCAGCTGTCAGGCCTGCAGGGTGTCCTGACTCTTCAAATCAAACGCACCCCCAGAGTCCAGAAAGATGCTTTCAGGCTGAGACATCACAAACAGGAAGTGACATCACAAACAGGAAGTGTTACCTGAGAAGACAGCAGGTTGCAGTCGATGTGAACTCCTCTCCCCGTCTTGTGTCTCTGCAGCAGGGCGGCCATGATGGCGCCGTGTGCGTACAGCCCCGTCGCCAGGTCCGTCATGGCGACGCCCGGACGCACCGGCTCGCCGTCCTACCACAGCAGAGCATCATGGGAGTTCAGGCTGGTAAAATCCCAGTGAGACGGACAATGGTGTATAAATTGGGACGTTTGTCCCGATTGTGACCCGATCTGAACCCAGAACTTAAAGCAGTCTGACCTCTGGGCCGGTGATGTGCATCATCCCAGACACCGCCGAGGCGATGGAGTCGTATCCTGGACTCTGACACTGAGGGCCCGTCTGTCCGTAACCTGATGACACACACACCTGGATCAGTGAAGCCGGGCCTGGCAGGATCCAAAGAGTTCTGATGGAACCAGATCCCAGCCGGGCTGCAGGATTTAGACCTTTCCTCAGAACCACCAGGAATTTCTGGGTCTGATCCTGGAACCTAAGCTGGTGACATCGGCCGTTTAGGGAGTGATTTGGACCGGTTTGACCAGAACCGCAGTGAACACCTGGAGATGGTTTAACATCAGGATGGCAGCAGACCACATGAACATCTCACTGGACCATCTCTAGACCTCAGAACCAGGACACAGACCGGGTCCACGTGGGTCAGTACCTGATATGGAGCAGTAGACGAGCTGTGGGTTCACTCTGCTGAGCTCAGCGTATCCTAAACCCATCTGAGGAAGTTTCCCTGGCAGGAAGTTCTCCACCAGGACGTCAGACACGGCTGCGAGCTGAACACAGTCACCATGAGCACAGCGTGGACACAGCGTGGACACAGACTTCCTGGTTCCTGAGGTACCTGCTGGATGATCTCTGCTCCTCTCGCATGTTTCATGTCCACAGCGATGCTCTGAAACAGAATATTCAGAGTGTAGCAGCAGGAACTGATGGTTCTGGTTCTGTGTCCAACTCGGGCTGGTTTACTCCCAGGTTTACCTTCTTGTTGCGGTTGATGCTCAGGAAGTAGACGCTCTCCGAGGCAACAAACGGCGGACCCCAGGCTCTGGTGTCGTCCCCTCCACCTGGTGAACACGGCCAGCGTCAGGAACCACCAGCTTCAGCCCAACAGAACCACTTCTAGGAGCTCACCTGGTCTCTCCACTTTGATCACCTCAGCTCCAAGGTCTCCAAGGATCATGGTGGCAAACGGACCCGCCAGAACTCTGCAAACATTTGGACACACGTCAGTTTGAGAGTCCAGCAGACAGGAGACGGAACCAGCCTGCAGAGCTCACCTGGTCAGATCCAGAACTCTGACGCCCTCTAGTGGCCGAGGAGCTCCTGCAGCTGATAGGAAGACAGCAGAGTTCAGAGGTTCCATCAGAACCCCGAGTTCTAACAGAACTGCAGCGCTGAAAACATTTCAGCCATGTTTAGAACCTCAGACAGAAGGAACCATCTCTACTGATACCGATTCAATCCGGGTCGCTAATTCAAGTTTAAGATTATGAGGATCTAAATGTTCCACTTCAGCTAAAAACTATTCATACTGCTGGAAAACTTTAATGCATTTCATGATGAGAATTTCCCAGATATTCAGACAAACTATCATGTGTTGTTTAAATAAATTATTTATATTTGTTCACATTGTAGCCAAAAACTGTAAGAATAACTGAACAACAGGTTTTACTGCATGATGAATCCAGCAAATAGCTCTAGTTGTTGTGATAATAATAATAATAATAATAATAATAATAATAATAATAATAATAATAATAATATAATAGTAGTAGTAGTAGTAGTATTATCAATATGATGATGATTATTATTATACTAGGTAGAAACAGCACAACCTTATTGGTGTAGCTGACAACAGAAAAAATGGTAAAAGGTTTTACAGTCTTACATTTATTTTATTTTTTTTGACCAAATAAATTCCTGAATTAAAAACTAGTGTTTTTGAACTAAAGTTAATATTTTAATATATTAAGTAAAATAAGGTCAGTTAATCAGACCTCTGTTCTGTCTTGTTTTATTTTGCGAATATTATGTGGGGGGAGTTGTCCAAATAAAGCACTAAAATGAACATAGACTGTGTATAAAATCATCTTATTAAAATTAGTTGAAGGTAACCTTTTGTTTGTTTTTCTTTTTCTTAGCTGGTTTCCTAGGAAACCATGCCTTTCCCAATATGGCGGAGGCGCTGACGTATTGCGTCTAGAAGCATTGAAGCTAACCTTCAGCAGGTCATCAGCAGCAGTTTAATGGGACGCAGAGACGGCCAAGTCATTACATAATGTATGAAACATGTTCTGGTTCTGATCCAGGCCGGATATCTGGAGGTTCTGATCCCGGTCCAGGTGATCTGACTGATACCGGAACGGAGCTGCTAACATTAGCCTGCTAGCTGCAGCCACGGAGCAGTACCTGTGTTTGTATCCGAGCTCCACCGCCTGCATCCCGGAGACCTCAAAGCCCGGTTCCCCTGTAGCAGAACTCTGGAGCCCGAACTATACCGAGCACAGAGGAAGCTGTTTAGAACCCTGAAAGTACCAGACATCTTCTAAAGCTGTTAGCATCAGCGCAAACGCTACTCTACTTCCTGTTACAGACTTTCAAAGTAAAAGCAGATAAAGAGTTTAAATACAGCGACAGCTTAATTGCTTGGGTCTTTAGCTCAATATTTTCTTTAAACTGGTTCTGATGGGTCCACCCTCCTCTCTGAGCCGAACCCAGACGGATCACAGGCTGTTTATCAGAGTTTTATCAGAACCACTTCAAAGTTCACTTCACACAGATAAAACCCGGTGATTCCAGATCAAAGATCAACTTCTTTAAACCTTCAGAGACAAGTCGATAACATCTCATGTAATAAATTCATTTCTGGACAGTAGTCCAGATAGTATTCACATCCAGCAGATGTCAGGCTCAGATGTCCTCCATAAGCTGCAGAACATGACTGGACCTTCTGCTGGAGGTGAAGATCTTTGCAGAGCAGAGAAGCTGAGCTGTCCTGGTGATCCAGAGGTTGAAGCTGAGGCAGTTTGAGTTTAAAGAGACTCTGACTGGGTGACCTCTGACCTTGGAGATCTGGATCCTGTTTATCTGATCATGTCATTTAGTGCCTGGTATTATTTGGACCAATGAGGATGAACTGTAGTTCTGATCTGACCTGTGAGTGTTAGTATCATATTGAGGCAGGTGTGTTTGTCCACATGCTGGGTTAGATCTTAGATCATCCATCAGGATCTCAGTCGGTGGGATCTGGTGAGATGATCGGAGTTTAACATGGTGATCAGAACCAGAACCAGAATCTTTGTTAGCCCAAAGCCGTCTGGATGAAACCTGACCGGAGTTTTTCTAAAAACATCCGACCCGCTATGTCTGCATCTTTGTTGGTACCTTTGAAATCCATCTTTGCTGTCCTGCTGCCTACCTTGGTCTAACGGACCTCCTCGTTCCTCCAGAACCTGAGCTTTGACTCTCGTCTTGTTTGGCCGTTACAGTTTGGACCGGTCCTTTCTAGATTTACATTAAAATGAGACGAAGACGTAGAAGCTTCCTGTAACCCACCGGCTTGTTGAGCCTCGGTGTTCTCACTCTGCTGAGACCCAGGAGGCTTCCAGCAGACAGGAGACGGTGTCCAAGTTGAAGGTCCAGTTTTGGAGCAGTTTTATTTTTATCTCAGGGAGTTAGAAGAGATTCAGAACAGATGGATCTGTTCTGAATAGTTTCCATCCATCCTAACGTTTGTTGTTTGCTTCTTTCTTTAATAAATGCTGACTGAGTGAAAACCAATGATCTCATTATTAATCGAGAACGTATGGTTTAGTTTACGGCCTCTAGCAGCCGTCTCTACTTGTATTAGAAATGTTTAAACAGAAAGAAAACCTAACATCTGATTTCCGGTTCCTGAGCAAAACTTTGTCCTGATTGTGGTTAAAGTGACCAGAGTTCTGCTCTGCTTGTTCTCCTACTGCTAGAAGAAACATCTGAGCAGAACCTGGTTCCACCGGGAGCCCAGAGAACCCGTCACACATGAAAATACGTTCTCTCTAGATTGATGGAACCTCTCTAGCATCTAGCTGCAGGTTTTTTAATCCTCCGTGTTGGATCTTCTCGTTAAACAAAAATAAATCTGACGTCTGTGTTTCACCATCAAATGAAACATCTTAATGTGTGGTTTGATGCCAGCTGGTTATTTTATTATAAATAAGCAAAAATAAACAGAAAAACATTTTTTTGAGTCTAAAACTTCTGAACTTCTGTGACTGTAAAACGTTTCCTGTTCCTCCTAAAACAACTCGGGTCCAAACCGACCCGCTTCATGGAGAGCGTAGAACCAAGGGACGGGGTGGACCTCCAGTCCACAGGTTCTGTGGAGGTCCAGTCCACAGGTTCTGATCCACAGCCTCAGCTAACCGGTTCTGGACTCTGGTGAAACCCGTCTGATCCTGAAATGTTTCGGCTCCTTTCACTGAACAGAACCTTGTTGCTGAAGGAACCTGAGGATGAGTCCGTTTGGACCCGTTTGAAGGAAACGTCACATTTAGGAAAAGAAATCAGGAATTTTCTGGATGAAATCAGAGCAGAAATAAAACAGAGCCTGTTTAAAATCATGAGATTATTTATTATAGAAAACATTCATCTGAACTAAAACTACGGAACCGGTGCCGGCTCTGAGGGTAGAAACGGGTTTGGGTTTATTCAGAACCAGCAGCTGCTCCAGAACAAACATCTGGTTCTGATAACAGCTCCTCTTCTGGAGATCTTCTCTACAAAGATCTAGACCTTCCAGAAATCTCTCCTCTAAACACCGTCTGGAAGCTTCTAGCTCCACAGCAGGATGGAAAAGGCTTTTATTTTGTTAAATGCTGCTCCTTCCTGTCAGCCTGAACTTCCTCCAACATCTGGAAAGACAAAGATGGTGTTTCACAGCCATGGAAACCAGTTTGGTTCTGAGACACGAAGGACATCTGTTATCTGCTGTTCTCATGTGGGAGGAGGTCTGGTTCTGGTGGAGATGGTTCAGACCTCCTCCAGCTGGATCTGAAGCTCTGGGTGATCCTTCAGGATGGGTTCTGGATCCTCAGCGGAGCGACGGGGCCAGGAAGCATCGTTCAGTAGAAGCGGTGTGACGTGTAAAAGCAGCAGGGTGAAGATGGAGGAGGTCTCCTGAGACGTCTCTGCTGCATTGAGGTGGTGGTGTTGCTTCCATCCAGGGTTCCTCCACCAGACACAGAGCTGCGAGACTCCAGAGGAACCCGGCGCAGGAAATCCGCCGCTGTGTGCGGCCAACAGCAGGTGGCGCCGCTGGTCCTGGATGAGGAGGAAGAGACAAAGTCCAGCAGCAGCCCGGTCCCAGGCAGCAGAACCAGGACCGTTCTGCAGGTCAGGTGTCCGTCCGTCTTTTCCTGATTTCCATCAAGCTGCTTGAAGAGGCCAACCACCAGGTGGCGCTGTAGGAGGGCAAAGGTCAGCGGCCTCTCACTGACCCCCAGGTAAAAAGGAAGGCAGAGGAATGAGCCAATCAGCAGGTCCGGGATAAAACGTCATGTGACTGACACACACACACAGTTTGCACCATTTTAAAGGAAAAGGGTTCTGGTTGCAGCACCTAAGCCCCGCCCACTAGAGGTTTACCAGCCACGCCCCCTGCTGACCCCTGTGGTCCAGGCTACCTGAGGAGTTGTGTTTCTGATTGGCTGAGCGTCATCATCCAATCATAATTTCAGCCTTAACGCAGAGCAGCTGGTTGGTTTTCCTTCTGACATCACTTCCTGTTTCTGTCTTCCAGGATTCAACCCGTCTGATCCGAAGGTTTTCTGAGGTCAGGATGAGGTCATGTGACCCAATAAAAACAAAACAATCCGTTAAAAACATCTGAGAACGTCAGCTTTAAGGTTTTTCACGTCTCCACGTTCCCACGAAGGTTCTGCAGCATTTCAGAGACGACATTCGCAGGTCTTGAGATCCCCTCTGGAACCTGGAGCAGAAGAACTGAGGTACCAGGAGGACTTGGAGGTACCAGGAGGTCCAGGAGGTCCAGGAGGTCCTAGAGCATTCACCGAGTCAGAGCTGAAGGTGGGCGGAGTACTGAGAGGAACAGGTCCAGGAGGCCTGCAGGAGGCGTGCTCCTCAGATGCTGGACTCCTTCGGCAGCAGCTCCACGTTGGTTACCACGGTGATGGCTGTGATGGCGTCAGAGGTAGGCGGGGCGACGTTGGCGCCGTGGCGGCGGATCTGGGAGATCCTCTCCTCCACGCAGCCGGCCGACAGGCGCGCCTCGGCGTCGTGGTCCCAGCACTCCTCCACGGTCTCACAGATCTGAGCCAGACCCTGCAGGCAGAAGGTCCAGACGTCAGAACATCACAGAACCGACACCAGAACCACATCTTTATTCTGGAGTTGAAAAAGGAATAAAGACGCAGGAAGGCCCGGTTTCAATAAACTTTAGTTCTTTAGGGTTTCCTGCCTCTGTCACAGATCGGGTTTAGTTGTGGTGGTGCTGGAAGGGCGGAGGGTGCCTGGGGCGGAGGTCCAGGGCACCAGAACCACCCATCAGAACCATCTTTGCATAATAAGACACATTTCCCTCCATTCATATTTCAAATAGCATTCCTACACTGCAAAAAGGAACCAGAGGTAAGTAAAATCTGCCAATGAGTTTTTTACCCCTAAAATAAGATCATTAGATATTCTGCATGTGAAATAAGACGCAGATGAGTTGTTCTTATTTTAAGTGAAAACAAACAAACAGATTTTACTTATTTCTAGTTCTCTTTTTGCAGTGTAATGAAAATCCATCCGTAAAAAGTTTGTCCACCGGTTCTCCAACCTCAGAACATCTGATCTGGAACCAGCAGCTACATGACTGCTCGCCGGTTCTGATCATTTCCACTGGACCTCTGCAGCTTATCCCAGTCATCATCAGAACCTTTGTTAACGAGGAGGAACCGTTGCAAGAAGACGATCTGCTTAGATGTTGGCAGAACTTTCCAAAGCTCGGAGGATTCTCTGGTTCTGAACAGCACCGCCCTGCTGGTCCTGAGAATGGGTCCAATCGGACCTGAGCTGGAGGAACTCACGCTGTGCTTGAGCCAGAGCTCTTTGATGGCCGGCCTCATCTTCTTGTGGACCACGACCTCCTGCAGGTCCTCCAGGGACGGATGCTGGCCCACCTCCTCCTCAAACGGCAGCAGGTACTGATCCAGCGGGCCTGGAGACACCACACACAGGATTCCTCAGAACACACAAGGTTCTAGCCACTGGGCTGCCAGGTCCAGTCCTCCTGAGGGAACCACGTCTGTAAGCTCGGTTCTGACCCAGAACGGGTCTGGACCTCAGAACCACAGAAGAAAAGGTTCTCCTCCAGTGGGCTGCCTGAATACTGACTCATAAACGAATGAAGAACCAGAACCAGAATTAATGGGTTGGTTGGATTAGTAAGAAGAAAAATAACTAGAAAAAGGAATTCACTGATTTCTTTTTTTATTTAAATTAAAGTAAAATAAACTGAATAATTAAATTTATTTCAAAAGTTAGTAATTTAAACTGGGTCCAGTAAACGTTTACATGAATTATATTAAAAACAATAAAACGTGTCCACTGAATTTAAATTTAAAAAATATTTGATTAAGTTGTTTTAATCAAGAAAATTCAACAAAATTAATAGAATATTGATTTGACCTGAACTCATCAGAAATTAATTTAAAAAAAATAAAAAGATAATGAGGATTATTATGAATCAGAACATTATGATTAAAAACAAAGCAAACTGAATAAAATGGATGAAAACACATTAAACAGTTTAACTGCGAGGACAATAATTTAATCTCATTAAAATCATTTTAACTGACCCGCTTCACATGAAACATCCTGAAGATAATTAAATTAAACTATGATGGACGAAATGATGATAAATAAGACTGAAGCAGAATAATTAATTAAATTAAACTATGATGATAAATCAGACTGAAACAGAATAAATTAACATAATTAAATTAAACTATGATGGATGAAATGATGATAAATAAGACTGAAGCAGAATAATTAATTAAATTAAACTATAATGAATTAAACTATGATGATAAATCAGACTGAAACAGAATAAATTAATTTAATTAAATTAAACTATGATGAATGAAATGATGATAAATCAGACTGAAACAGAATAAATTAATTTAATTAAATTAAACTATGATGAATGAAATGATGATATATCAGACTGAAACAGAATAAATTAATTAAATTAAATTAAACTATAATGAATTAAACTATGATGATAAATCAGACTGAAACAGAATAAATTAACATAATTAAATTAAACTATGATTATAAATCAGACTGTAGCGGAATAAATCAGTCAGCCTGGACCCTCTGGCGCCCCCCGTGGCGGCGGCGTGAACTGCAGGGGGCGGAGCCTCACCGTCGGCGGCCCTGCAGCGGCTCACCACCTCCCACAGCACCAGCCCCACGGCGTACATGTCGATCCGCAGGAAGGCGTCTCTTTGGAAGTTGATGGCGCCCTCCAGCACCTCCGGAGCCATGTAGCGCCTGGTGCCCACCTGCACACGGACCACAGGTG
This sequence comes from Fundulus diaphanus, assembly GCA_037039145.1. Lineage (NCBI taxonomy): Eukaryota > Metazoa > Chordata > Actinopteri > Cyprinodontiformes > Fundulidae > Fundulus > Fundulus diaphanus. The sequence goes on along the minus strand of CM073137.1, from coordinate 1,047,815 downwards.
TGTCACAGTCATCGGCGGCACCCGGGGCTCACCTGCGGGCCCGGCCGGCTCACCTGTCCGTGGGTCTCTCCGGGCGGCTCCCCCGGCTGGAAGCACACGGCCAGGCCGAAGTCGGCGATGACCGCGGTGAGGTCGGAGCGCAGGATGATGTTCTTACTCTTAAAGTCCCTGAGAAGCAGAGAAACAGAACCCGTCAGAACCCGGAGCTGCTAAGGCCGGGACACATTGGTGCTGGTTCTGCTGGATTCTGGTGGCGTTCTGGACCTGTGGGCGATGGCGGGCTTGTGTTTGTCTCCTCTCAGGTGGGGGATGTCCTCATGAAGGTACGCCAGGCCGCGGGCCATGGACTCCGCGATGTGGCACAGCTCGGCCCAGCTCACCACGTTCCCCTTCAGGAAGTCCGACAGAGAGCCCTGCAGACACAAAGACCCTCTGAGAATGGACCGAGACCCAGCGGGGCGTCCAGAACCGGCTCATCGGACCTCTGGGAGCTCGGGTCAGCTCGTAATACGCCTGGCTTCAGTGGGAGGAGTTATAAAATCATTAATATGAGCTAAACCAAAGATTTAAGGCTGGGATCCACCCAGGCGGAACCATGATGGACCCTGGTTGGGCGGTACCAGGTCCAACCGCGTCACAGCCGGACCACGCAGCTGAAACACCTCCCCGTGGGACTGTTCTCCATCCCTGAGCGCAGCAGAACCCCCGGACCTCTGCGGGCCGTGGTTCTGCCTCCTCACCCTCTCGTGGAACTCGCTGATGAGCCACAGCTCGGCCTCGGGGGGGCCGCCCCGCCGCTCCGCAGCGATGAACCTCAGGATGTTCTCGTGCCGCATCCCCGGCGTCAGGAACACGTCCCTCTCGTTCTGCCAGGACTCCTTGTTCTGTCCAGAGGAGAACCGGGAGACGTCAGAAGGTTCTGGCGCCGGCCGTGCTCACGGACGGAGGTTCAGACCTGCACCTGGATGGGGAAGATCTTCACCGCCACGTACTCGTTGAGGACCTGGCCCTTCCACACGCAGCCGAAGCGCCCCATGGCCTTCACCTCCAGCAGCTGCAGCGGCTTCAGACTCAGCGGGGGGGAGCCGGGCGCCGGACCCGGATCCTGGAGGACAGGAGGTCAGAATCACAACCAGAAGCGTTTATTAGGCGAATATTCAGAGAACACGGACAGAACTGGATCCGCCTGAGGACGCGCAGCAGCAGCAGGAGCCACCAGGTGGCGCTCTGACAGACCCAGAACCATCAGAACCATCAGAACCATGTGAGCTGAGCGGGCGTGAGCCGCACCTCACTGATGTCCACGTGTCCGTAGGGAGGCTTGCGGTGCCGGTACATCCAGACAGCGATGAGCAGAACCACGGACAGCATGGTGGCTGGAGAGAGGCAGTAGATCACCACGTTCAACGCGTCCACGCTGCTGGGCGGCGCCGCCACCGCTGGAAGACAAGACATCAGCATTCAGACGCCAGGAGAAACCCGCAGCATCACACCATCGGTCCGGTTCATCAGCACAGCTGATTTTACTAGTTCTGGCTGGAGAAACCCGCCGATCGCCTCGACTCGCTGCAGCAATCCCCCCTGAGTGAGCCCGCAGCAACCGCCGAGGGTTGAGATGTTAAATAATGACCTTCAGGTGCTAGAAGGTTCAGATTTTACCTCCTCAGCTTCATGGTTCCACTGCTGTACAGGCTGGGACACGTTCCAGGATGATGATGAGATTAGAAAGCTCAGGAAAGGTGGTCATCATCAGGTGATCCTCCATCATCTTCAGCCAAGATGATGGAGGATCTGCTGACTGGCTGCAAATATGTGGCCTCTGGTCAGATGGATCAGTTCTCCAGGTGTTTGGTGGAGAAGGAGCATGTGAGACGGTAGGAGGATGGATCGTGGTCTCCTCTCTGACAGCGGCACCGATGCAGAAATGTCCAGCAGACGTTCTAGAGCAACATCTGCTGCCTTCAGGACCACATCATCTCCAGGAACATCCATGGACATCACCAAGACCAAGGGAAGACCTGACTGCAGAAGAAGATGGTCCTGAACCCAACAGTGACTGTTGAAGAACTCAGGAAGACCTTGGATGGGCCGAAAAACTCCAACCAGAACCGCCTCCAGGCTTAGATCTAGGATAAGCTCTTGAAGACCAAGAACACAGCCCAGAGGAACGCCAACGGATATTTTCTGTTTGCTACACATTAAGTTCTGATTACAGTCGGGTTTGGATGTTTCGGGGAAAAGAAAGTAGGAAAAAGGTTCAGCAAAACAGCTTTTCTACAATGTCTTTTCTAGAACGTCTTTTCTAGAACGTCTTTTCTAGAACGTTCTACAGGATGAAACCAAATTTAATCAGAGGAGACAAGATGTCTGTAAACAATCCTTCCAGGCTCCAGTCAGACTCAGACTGAGGAACCGTCGGGGAACCGGACACAGGGAGCCAGTCTGGTTCAGGACCAAGTCTGGTTTCATGTGGTCCTGAAGTCCAACCCTACTGGAGGTGAAGCTCATGTCCTGCAACTCTCACAGAAACCCCCGCTGAATCAGGAACCCACTGAGCGGGGGAACCATTCGGTTCTTCCAGGCTGGACTGCTGGAGACGTTCTCAGGACCTTCAAGAACCTGCAGCTGAGGATGAAACTGTTTCTTAAAGGGAACTGACGCCATTCCTCTGACTTCATCTGTCTGTATGTAACATCCTGACCGAACTGAACCCACTCCTCCCACCAGAACCGCTGGGAGGTGGACTCACCTGGACCACCGACACCTGGCAGGTGGGTGAACCTCTCATTGCAGAAGTTTCCTTCACAGCAGCAGAAGAAGATCTCGGGACTCTCCTCCGTCGCCACACAGTCCTGCCTGGAGGAGACGAGCGGAAAGCTAGTCAGCAAAATCATCCGTTATATTCCAGAGGTGATTAATCAATTAACCAATCAATTAACTCATTAATTAGCTAATTATATAATTAGCTAATTATCTAATTAATTAGCTAATTATCTAATTAATTAGCAGCAGCTCACAGGACAGACTGGTCTCCAGAACCACCACCACTCTCGACTGGGCTTCTCAGCTGGCAGAGAACATTACAATGCTAACCCTAACGGTTCTACTGTCAAGAGGCGTTTTTGCGCCAGTTGAGCTGCCGGTGGTCACAGTGATACTCTCATGTCCAGGCTCCAGTCCATCTTAGACAATGTCTCACAGCCTCTCCATGACACACTGGCCCAGCAGAGGAGCTCCTTCAGCAGAAGACTCCTCTTACCCATGATGCACCACAGAGCGCCACAGGAAATCATTCCTGCCTGTGGGCATCAATCTCTACAACGCCTCCCTCTGAGAGTCAGACACCCCCCCCCCCTCTGTAACTGACATTCATTCATTCTTTGCACTGTTCTTGCACAACGTCACTATCACTTTACTTAGATCTATAGTTATACATACACACATACATACATATATACATACACACATACATACATATATACATACACACATACATACATATATACATACACACATACATACATATATACATACACACATACATACATATATATATATATATATATACACTCCTGATCAAAATCTTAAGACCAGTCAAAAAATTGCAAGAATTAGCATTTTGCACTATTGGATCTTAAGAAGGTTCTAAGTAGAGCTTCACAATGTTAAAAGGACAAATCAGTGCAAGAGACAAGAACATTTGAGCAGGGAATTGTCTGAAAACTGCATTTACACTCAAACATGATTTTTTCAGCTGATCAAAAGTTTAAGACCATAGTCTTTAAAAGCCAAAAGCTGTGCAAACATCTGGATTCCATGTCATTTTCTGTGAAGTCTTTACACTGTCAAGACCTCCTGATGGCAAAAGCAAAAAAGCTCACTGACTTTGAACGTGGTAGGATTGTTGAGCTGCATAAGCAAGGCCTCTCACAACGTGCCATCGCTGCTGAGGTTGGACGCAGTAAGACAGTCATTTTGCATTTTTTAAATGATCCTGAGGGTTATGGAACAAAAAAGTCAAGTGGTAGACCCCAAATAATTTCACCAGCTCTGAGCCGCAGGATCCGATTGGCTGTCCGTCAAGACACGGGACGATCCTCTACCCAAATTAAGTCCATTACTGGTGCTGCCTGCAGCCCAATAACCATCAGACGGCATCTGCGAGAGAAGGGCTTCAGAAACAAAAAACGTCTTCAAAGGCCACGTCTTCTTCAACGCCACAGAATTGCCCGTTTGGACTTTGCAAGGATGCACCAAACATGGGACATTGAAAGGTGGAAGAAAGTTGTCTTCTCTGATGAGAAAAAATTTAACCTTGATGGTCCTGATGGCTTCCAACGTTACTGGCATGACAGGGAGATCCCACCTGAGATGTTTTCTACACGGCACAGTGGTGGGGGCGCCATCATGATTTTGGGTGCGTTTTCCTTCAATGGAACAATGGAGCTTCAGGTTGTGCAGGGGCGTCAAACAGCAGCTGGCTATGTGGAGATGTTGCAGCGGGCATCCCTCATGACTGAGGGCCCTCGTCTGTGTGGTAATGATTGGGTTTTTCAACAGGACAATGCTGCAGTTCACAATGCCCGCCTGACAAAGGAGTTCTTCCAAGAGAATAACATCACTCTTTTGGACCATCCTGCATGTTCCCCGGATCTAAACCCAATTGAGAACATTTGGGGATGGATGGCAAGGGAAGTTTACAAAAATGGACATCAGTTCCAGACAATGGATGCCCTTCGTGAAGCCATCTTCAACACTTGGAGCAACGTTCCCACTAGCCTCCTGGAAACACTGGCATCGAGCATGCCTAAACGATTGTTTGAAGTCATCAACAAGAATGGTGGAGCTACTCATTACTGAGTCCTTTTTTTTGACATTTTGATTTCTGTTTTGGGGGGTTTTCGGGGTTTTTTGAGCTATGGTCTTAAACTTTTGATCAGCTGAAAAAATCATGTTTGAGTGTAAATGCAGTTTTCAGACAATTCCCTGCTCAAATGTTCTTGTCTCTTGCACTGATTTGTCCTTTTAACATTGTGAAGCTCTACTTAGAACCTTCTTAAGATCCAATAGTGCAAAATGCAAATTCTTGCAATTTTTTGACTGGTCTTAAGATTTTGATCAGGAGTGTATATATATATATATATATATATATATATATATATATATATATATATATATATATATATAAGTCAATGTATATATTTATATATATAAATTGACTTATATATGTATATATTTATATTGCTTTGTGTGGAATGTTGTAAATTTATATATAAAAATGGAGCATGTAACAAAAGTAATTTCCCTCTGGGATTATTAAAGTATGTCTGATTCTGACTCGGATGGTGCGTTCAGGTACACTTGGTGTGTTTCTGGTTTATTAAACAATAACATCCTGTGAGCTCTAAGGAGAAGAGCTGGAGGAGGAGAACATCTCAGCAGGGCAGCTGAGCTCCAAGCTCCACTGGAACCAGTCGATGCAGGAGGACAGGGGTCTCCACCCCCAGTCTGCAGGGGCTTTTAGATGAGTGTCAGCTTTAACTCACCTGAAGCTCATAATCGGGTCACAGAACCTTTCAACACCAGGCTTAAAACTACCTCTATAGTTGTGCTGCTATAGGCTTAGGCTGCTGGAGGACATCAGGGTCTATTTCTCTCTCTCTGCTGAGTTCTCCTACTGCTCTCCAATCTGCATTGTTTGTTGTTATTTTAGCTTTTGACTTTTTTTGTTCTCTCTCTTTTCTCTTCATAGAAGGTACACCTGGTCTGGCGTTCTGTTAGCTGTGACATCATCAGGGGAGGCAGATCATCCTCTATTACCATCTAACATAGAAAGTACTCCTGGATCAATGTGAGCTTCTGAGCTTTCTGTGTCTCTGCTCTGTCTTCTCTAAGCCCCAGTGGGTCGAGGCAGATGAGCGTTCACACTGAGCCTGGTTCTGGTTCTGCTGGAGGTTCTCCTCCCTGTTAAAGGGGAGTTTTCCTCTCCACTGTCGCTTCATGCGTGCTCAGTGTGTGCGTACCGGTCGTAGCAGTTGAAGTCGTCCAGCCAGCATCCTTTCTTCACCAGCTCGATGGACCCGGAGCTGTTCCTCCAGGAGGCGTAGCAGTGCGAGCGTTTGTCGGCCTCGCCCTCGCACCGCTCCACTCCGCTCTGGTTGGTCTTCTCCATCTCGTAGTTGACGTTGTAGTACTGACACTCTCTGGTGACCGCCGCCCCGCGGCTCGAGCCTGCAGCACAGAGTCACAGAGTCAGCGGCGCCTGGATGTGTCAGGGTGGAGGTTCTGGTCCAGTTCTGGTCCGGCTGCTTGATTCTGATGAAGCTGCAGAACCCCAGCAGAGATGACAGCGTTCAGGTTTCACGCCGCAGCAATCAGCTGGTTTCCTCAGAGCCACTTGGACCAAACTGGGCCTGACAGCACAGCTTTAGAACTTGGATCAACCTGGAACATTAAATCTGTTAATTTGATAATGTTTTATTCTCCATTTCTGGACCTAAATCTGGCCCGTTTGTCATCTTCTCATGAACATAAAGTTCTGGTTCTGAAGGTGTCAATGATCGGTACAGAAACCCATCAGAAGATAATGATGCAGTACCACAGCCAGCCAGATGGGGGCAGCATCATGACAGGAAACCAGCTGATTCCATCACTTCCATCAGTTGGACACACTGGTACCGTTGGACCTGGTACCGTTGGAGCTGGTACCGTCATTGACCTACAGCGTTCTAAGCTGGGAAGTTCCTGAACACCGGTTTCCATGACCCACAGAACCAGGACAGGAACCTCTACAAGAAGCTAAACTTATGTTAGACCTCAGGAGTCCACAACTGAGAACCAGAACCTTTAGTCCGTGAGTCTGAGCTCAGCCTGTGGGAACCGACCCAGAACATGTTAATGAGGCTGGATGGACGGCCTGCAGGAGAACATCTGACATCCATCAGGTCCGCTGTCACCAGCCTCAGGAACAAAGGCGTCTCTGAACAGGTCCGAGCTGCAGTGCTGATCCGGGCCGGGCCCACAGCTGGGCCCGTGTTCCCAGGACCCTGTTTCTATGGGAGGAGGAGCTCTGAAGAGCATAAATCGTCCCGTCCAGTCTGGACAGGCAGCGAGGAGACGTCTGAGGGGGAGCGCAGCAGTCGGCACGGTGGGGGGGGCTGGTGATGTGGGCTCCACGGGGGGGTCTGAGCCCCGCCAGCTGCAGCAGGCAGAGTGTGAGAACAGCCCCGACACATTAACATGTCTGAGCTGCGTGGGCGACCTCTGACCTCCGTGTGTCGTCAGCCTCCCAGCGTTTGTTTCTGATGCAAAACACCAGCCATCAGGCGGCTTTGTGGGTGCAGAGCCGGGGTCAGAGGTCACGCACACACACAGGCAGAGTCACAGAGGCATCTGCTGCCGATTGTCACAGGGAATATGTTGGAGAGAGCAGAGCCTGGGAACGCAGCGCACACGCACACATGACACGCTTAAAACACGCCACACACATACACAGATTAGACACGCGCTTAAAACATGCCATACGCACACATATATACACATAATATATATATACACATAATATATCTATATATATATATATCTATAGATATATCTATATATATCTATATCTATATATATATCTATATCTATATATATATCTATCTCTATATATATATCTATCTCTATATATATATATATATATATATATATATATATATATATATATATATATATATATATCTATATATCTATCTATCTATCTATATATATATATATATATATATATATATATATATATATATATATATATATATATATATACACACACACACACACATTATATATATAAAGCACATGCTACACACAGCTGAAACACGGCTCACATACATAACGAACACGTTGAACACGCTGCAGCTTCACCAGGGTCATACGGCGCCTGGAACCTTAGAAGATCTTCCCGGTTCATCTTAGAACATTAGAAGATCCTCCTGGTTCCTCTGAGAACCTTAGAAGATCCTCCCGGTTCCTCTGGGAACCTTAGAAGATCCTCGTGGAACCTTAGAAGATCCTCCCGGTTCCTCTTAGAACATTAGAAGATCCTCCCGGTTCCTCTGGGAACCTTAGAAGATCCTCCCGGTTCCTCTGGGAACCTTAGAAGATCCTCCCGGTTCCTCTGGGAACCTTAGAAGATCCTCCTGGAACCTTAGAAGATCCTCCCGGTTCCTGACCTCTCAGGTCCGTTGTTCTGCTGCAGAACCTGCCTCCCTCACTTTCTCTGAACTGGACCTTCTTGTGATCTCCAGAGAACCTGATCTTCACCTCCTGTTTGTCCCTCGTTCTCCAGACAGAACACTTCAGGCAGGAAGTTCTCCCTTTGTGGACCACCTGAACCAACATTAAAGCTGGAGGTCACAGCAGGTCCAGACCTGAGGAACCAGCAGCTTTAAGGACGCGGAAGACACCAGATCACCTGAGTTCTTCTGGTCTTCCAGAATGTTCCTTCGACCTGCTGAAGAACTTCTGATTCTCCAGAACTCCTAGAGGTCTGTGAGGATCTGGGCTGACCTCTGCCTGCAGCTCAGTCCATTGGTAGAAGGACACATGTGACAGAGAGCAGCCCCAAAGTTCTGCAGAACTTTTGACATCAGGTCCAACCAGATAGAGTTCAGCTACTAACTTTTCTATATGATCAGCTGAAGCACAGCTGGCCTGGTTCTGATCCAGAACTGGAACCATGTTCGTCTAGCAATGATCTCCTCCAGATGATCCGTGCAGAACCATCAGCAAAGAGCATTTGGTCAGAACACACCAGAACCGGTTCTGGACCGTTTCCAGCAGCAACACAGAATCAAACCTTTGGAGCTGAAAAGTTTTTAGAAATAATCAGTTTTCTGTCTCCTCTACAGATGATAATGATCGACATGTTTAGGGGGAACATCTGATGGACCTTCAGGTTCTCCTGGGGGGTCAGGGGTCAGAGGTCAGCTGTTGTCCCACAGCTGTTCCCCCCTCCCCCCTCCTCTACACCCTCCTGTCATCAGTCTGATGAGCAGCAGGGAGGACAACACAAGGTCTGGCCCCATCCCCCATAATGCACCATTCCTGGCTGGTGTTCTAGTCCTGGTCCGAGCAGAGTGGATCAGAATCAGAACATTTTACATCCCAGCCTGGTTCTGGTTCCTACTGGAACATGTGTCATTGAAAGCAGGAGGAGCACAGACGTTTAAAACTTCATTCTCACCAGCTGTGGTTCTGATGAAGGCCCGTCGGACCTGAGATCCCTCAACCTGGGCCCACAGAACTTTTGCCCCAGCAGGAGGTACTTTCTATAAATCACAGATGTTTCTGCCAGGTCCGGTTTCCTGAGGAACTTTCTATGACCCAGTGAGGAAAGTTTCTGCAACAGGAAAGTCTCTTTAGGTTCTGGGCTGAACCGCCTCATGGTTCTGATCCGGTCCAGCCAGTCTGAGCTGACGGTCCAGCTGCCGGTTGGTCTAAGGACCTGTGAGAAATAACCCGTCCACATTAAACAGAACCTCTGCAGACAAAGCAGAACCCAGCTGGTCCTCAGGAGGCTGGAGAGCAACTGGATCCTTTATCAAACATGGCTGTAGAACCAGAACCAGAGATTCTGACCAGAACCAGGTAGAACCAGGTCTCGACTTGCCGGCTGCTCTGCGTCACGTGTTACAGGTGCGTAGATGACGTAAATACGTGATCGCATCTAAGAGCAGGTGCATCTGAGGTCGTCTGGCGCGTGCGCAGTAGACCAACACACCTTCTGACGTGCGCACGCGCCCATGCCTCCTCTCTGCCACGCCGCTACCATACCACGTGACGCTTCATTCATGCACAGCAGCTCGTAGTAAGATGCTCGTGTACGTCTGTCGGTCGTGCACGAGCAGAGAGAAAAACAGTGAAAGAATGAAGCGCGCGCTCTGCTGATCGATTATCGACCCGGATCAACAGACAATGGGGCGTGCACGCGCATACGACTAAACTAGGTCTGACACACGTGTTGCACGCGCACGTGCACGCGCTGACCTGAGCGGACCCAGGATCTCAGCAGTCCACCTAGAATCCGGGTCCAAACGGAACCGGGGAGATTCCGCCGTGCAGAGTTGGACATGCAGGAGAGTTTGATGCTCTAATGGGTCCAGACTGGTACCGAAGCTCCAGTCAGACCAACAGAACCTCCTGAAAGCTCCAGGAACATCTGCTGCTGATGTTCCGGGAGCCTCCCCCACCTCCTCCACCGGCACCAGCCTCGGGTCAGGCGGACCTCCGCACTCACCTGCACACGGAGCGCCCCGCAGCAGCACCAGAACCAGCACCAGAACCAGCACCGGCAGCACCCTCATGTTCTCCGCTTCAGGTGGAGGCTGTGCTCCCTGCAGCTCCTCCAGCTCCTCTCCTGCTGTCCTCCGGGTCCTCCTCCAACATCCAGCACTCCGCGCACCGTGCGCGCTGCCCGGACCCTCCGCCAGGCCCCGGACCCCGGGCTGCCGGACCGCACGGTCCTCCTGGACTGTCCGTGGAGAGCAGAGCAGAGCAGAGAGTCCAGCCTGCAGACCTCCTCAGAACCTCCCTGCTGTCTCCTGAAGCTCCAGCCGCTCCCGGTCTCCTCAGCCCGGGTCAGTCCCGCTCCCTGCCCGCAGATCAGCGCTCCTCTCCCCGCTGCCTCGTCCTCTCTCCGCTCCTGGCAGGGTCTGCTGGGGACAGCAGGAGCAGCAGTCAAGCTGCGGACACCCCAGCAGCTTCCTGCTTCAGAATAAAAGCACAGGGCGGATCACTGAGCAGGAGGAGCAGGAGGAGGAGGAACCTGGAACCTCAGACCAGGAACTCCAACCATGCGTTCATCTCCAGGAACCTTTCAAGTTCCTCTCGCGTTGTGAAATAGATCCGGTTGATGTTAGTTCTGACGACCAATCAGGAGGAGAACCGAGCCTCCTCCTCTTCACATCTAACCTTCTGTCAGGTTCTGCTGTGGACCTGATGGCCTCCTGCTGCTCCAGAGGTTCTGCAGGTGGATCAGGGTTCTTCTCAGGAACAGCGAACCATTGGAGCATCTGTTGGTTCCTCAGGACGTTCCTGTCAGAGACTGGAGGCGGTTCCGTGGAGCAGGTGATCCTAGAAGAACCTAGAAGAGCCAGAACCGGTTCTGCTCCGTCACCGGTGGAGGAGGCTGGGCCTTCAGACTGAAACGGGTTTCATGTTGGTCCAAACGGACTTCTCTCTTCCTCTGAAGCGGCTGATGTTCCTGTGCCACTAACTCATCTCAATCACAGGCTTTTATTCTGACAGTCCAAACCGGAAGCTGTGCCCCACTGAGTGCTGCTTGACTGGTTCTGAGCAGAGAGGCTGAACTGAGTCCAAAATGGCTCCTGAGGAGGAGAGAGAGTGTGAGGTCCAGAGCAGAAGCAGCAGGTCCAGGGTGGTTCTGACCCGGCGTCTTCATGGTCTCATCGTTGTCGTGTCCACTTTGAGGTCTTGGTTCTGTCTTCGTGCTGCTTTATCCGGATCTTCTGGACCCAGAACGTCTGTCTGGTGTTCTCCTTATTCTCTCATGTATCAGAACCTGTAGAAGTTCTTCAGACCTTCACCAGTGTCTGGTTCCTCCTCCATGAAAGGCTGTGGAGTTCAGAAACCTCTGGAAAGGTTCTGAGCAGCTGATCTGGTCTGGACCTTCTGGTTCTGATCAGACGTCAGCATGGAGACCACCATGATGTCCTTAGAAGCTTCTACGTTTGTAAAACTAATAGATGACGGAGGACTTCAGGAGAACCCTCCTCACTGTCCTCACCAACGATGAGGGTCGCTCCCAGAACCACCTTCTCTCTGGACCTGAGGTGGTCCTCACACATCGGCACCAGCAGAGACTGGACCTCCTGCAGCAGCTCCAGAAGTCCAGCCCTCCCCAGGAGGTTCTGTTCATCCAGTTTTGTGACATTTTGCATGAGGAGCTCTGCTGCGGCCATGAAGACAAAGACGCGTTTTTATTGGAGGAAGGAGTTAAACTCTTTGCTACAACCAGCCCAGAAACGTTCCCTTAAATCCCTTAAACCAGAGACATGATGGAACAGGTGTTAGAAACACTAAACCTGAGCTAGGAACGTCCAGGAGACGATTTAGAAGAGGACACTGCAAAAAAAACGAGTCTATTTGTCCTTTGGAGCAGAAAAATAATCTGAAATAAAATAGGAACAATCTCCGTCATTTTATTTAAGTGAATATATTTAATTATCTTACTTTAAATGGTAAATGGCTTGTACTTGTATAGCGCTTTAACTAGTCTTGACGACCTCCAAAGCGCTTTACACTACAGTCTTTGTCATTCACCCATTCACATCCTGATGGTGGTTAGCTATGTTAGCAGCTACAGCTGCCCTGGGGCGGACTGACAGAGGCCAGGCTGCCATGCATCGGCGCCACCGGGCCCTCTGACCACCGCCAGCAGGCAATGTGGGTGAAGTGTGTTGCCCAAGGACACAACGATGGAGACTTTCAAAGCGGGGGATGGAACCGGCAACCCGCCAATTTTAAGAATATTTCACTTATTTTTAGTTCCCTGAGCTCTAAATTGTTGTAGAAATAAATTAGGATCTGAGAAAAAGAGGTTAGTTCCAGTGAAGATAATTAGATAATTACAGAAGGTGGAGACTCAGCCTTTCAAACTGATTTTGTCATGTAGGAAAATTACTGTAGTCGCCTCTATGGAGATTTTTCTGATTTGATGTGAAATTTCCAATTCAAAGATCTGAAATTACACTTAAATTATAAAATTACTTCTTTGGTTGAATCAAAATGATATTTTGAACCATTCAGGACATTATCCCCCTTATACCACCGCCACTTACAAAAGAAAGAAATATTAAATCAGTTATTAATTCAATTCAGTTCAATCTTATTTCTATAGCACCAATTCACGTCATCTCAAGGCTCTTTCCAAAGTCAGACTCCATCAGATCCTCCAGGTTGGTCAGAAAGTTTCCTCTCTAAGGAAACCCAGCAGGTTGCATCAAGTCTCTCCAAGCAGCATTCACTCCTCCTGAAAGAGCGTAGAGCCACAGTGGACAGTCGTCTGCATTGTTGATGGCTTTGCAGCAATCCCTCATACTGAGCATGCATGAAGCGACAGTGGAGAGGAAAACTCCCCTTTAGCAGGGAGGAGAACCTCCAGCAGAACCAGAACCAGGCTCGGTGTGAACGCTCACCTGCCTCGACCCACTGGGGCTTAGAGAAGACAGAGCAGAGACACAGAAAGCTCAGAAGCTCACATTGATCCAGGAGTACTTTCTATGTTAGATGGTAATAGAGGATGATCTGCCTCCCCTGATGATGTCACAGCTAACAGAACACCAGACCAGGTGTACCTTCTATGAAGAGAAAAATGACAGAGAACTAAAAGCTAAAATAACAACAAACAATGCAGATTGGAGAGCAGTAGGAGAACTCAGTAGAGTGAGAAAAATAGGCCCTGATGTCCTCCAGCAGCCTAAGCCTATAGCAGCATAACTATAGAGGTAGCTCAGGGTAACATGAGCCACTCTGACTAGAAGCTTTGTCACAAAGGAAAGTTTTAAGATTAGTCTTAAAAGTAGACGGGGTGTCTGCCTCACGGACCAAAACTGGGAGTTGGTTCCACAGGAGAGGAGCCTGATAGCTAAAGGATCTGCCTCCCATTCTACTTTTAGAGACTCTAGATGCTTCCTTAGTGGAGCCGCCTCTCAGCTGCCAGATGATTGGCTGACCCACCTGTTTACGTGTGAATACTTATCGCTGGGCTAAAGGAATCGCCACACCATCATTATAAACTACAACCAGATCTAAACGTGTCGCCCTGAATCAGTCAATGAATGCAGGCAGGTTTACATCCAGCAGGGGGCCCACCACTAAAACCAGAGGTCCAGTTTGGCTCAAATCAGACTGGGCCCTCTCAGTCTGGAGGTTCTGAAGAGGTCCAGTTTGACCTGAGGCGATACGGATCAGAGCCGAGATGTTTCACGTGAATTTAAACCTGATTTTATTATTTAGAGAGAAAGGTGACAGTAATTATTTGCTTTACACCATCTGACACAATGACCCGTTTCATCAGCTAACTGTGGGTCCACGCGGTGGTTCTGTTGGTCCTGTCGGTCCTGTCGGGTCATGACCTCTGGGCTGGTGTTTGCTGTCACCAAGGTAACATCCTCAGAGTTCGTCTGCAGGATAAAAGCGCTACGCAGTCAGCAGCTTCATCCTGATTGGTCAGCCGGGTCTCAGGTGCGCGTCCTCTGCAGGACCCGGTCCTCCAGCCGCGCAAAGCGCTTCAACATGTGGCCGTACACCTGGAAGAGAAGAAGAACCCGTCACTTCCTGTTCCTGTTGGGAGGTCAGGCTCAGTCAGCTGATCCACAAACACGATTTACCTGAAGCTCCGCCCCCTGAGCTGCTGCTGTGAAGTGAAGGTGGGACGCAGGTAACCCACCAAACTAACCTGATTCTGCTTTCAAGTCCAACTGATGGAGACTTTCTGCAGATAGAGATTATTGATCAGACTCGTTAACGAGTTCTGGACAGTACGTCCATTTCTCTGCTTTCAGAACCGGGTCTGAGCACCAGAGCTCCGTGGCATAGAGGCCATCAGCCTGTGGTTCTGCTGAGGTCCTGGAAGCCCAGACTGCTTTGACAGCTGCCTTGTTGGTTCTGGTGTCGCTCATCTTCCTGAGGAGCTGGCACTCTGGACTTCCAGCACCGTGGGTTCTGCTCCTCTCCACCCTTCCTCCAGACCCTGGAGATCGATCTCCAGAGGAAATGCAGAATTTACCTTCTTCAGAACACAGGACTTTGGACCACTGAGGAACAGTCTGGTTCCTTTTCGGTCCAGTTCCTTAGCTCAGGAAAGACGCTTCTGGTTCTGGAGTGGCTCGACACGAGGAATGTTATGTTTGTAGTCAAATCTAGGGTCTGACTGCCGGTAGCGGCTCTGGTGGCACCGACTCCAGCCTCAGTCCGGTCCGGGTTCTCCCTGCTGCTGCTGTAGAACCTTTTCCCGCCTCACTTCTTCCTTCCACTCAGCGTTCTGCTAACACGCGTGGATCCAGAACTCCGGTTCTCCAGGGTGTGGCTTCCCTCCCTGTGAAGGGTGTTGATGACCGTCTTCTGGACCCCAGGATGGTAGCGCCTGCTGACCCAGACCCGTCTAGACCAGGAGTAACAAACTAATTTCTATACTGAGCCTCTATGGCTACATGAAGTCATTAAAGGGCCGGTTGCTCATATATAGATGATACTTTTGATTTCATAATTTAATTTAAGTCATACAGTCTATCTGCATTAAAAAAGTTGATATTGGGCTGAGTTACACTTTAAACTCATCATTCTGCATCACTTCTTCTCTTCTTGGACATTTCTGGGTTGTTTTAATGTATTGCGGGAAAGTGGCAGGATGCTGTTACTACACAGTTAAATATAATCAACATTCACTACAGGAGGCTCAGCTTTAGCCACTTTATACACTTTGAAAGGATTTATGTCTCTACTTTATGACACGGTGTGCCTTTTCAGGCTCTGGAGGGCCAGAGAAACTGCTTTGACGGACCGTTCTCGGCCCACGGGCCGTGAGTTTGACTCGTGGTGTAGACACTCAGGAAAGCTTTGCAGGTGTTGTGGGACTGTCCACTGCAAAAAGGGAACTAAAATAAGTCAAATGTTCTTGAAATGAGTCTACTTGTGCTTGATTTGAGCAGGAATATAAGATGATCTGCCAACAGAATGAGTATTTTGAGCCCTAAAATAAGATAATTAGAGATATTCACTTGAAA
Organism: Fundulus diaphanus; assembly: GCA_037039145.1. Lineage (NCBI taxonomy): Eukaryota > Metazoa > Chordata > Actinopteri > Cyprinodontiformes > Fundulidae > Fundulus > Fundulus diaphanus. The sequence continues at coordinate 1,032,030 of CM073137.1, read as the reverse complement.
TAAAATGACGGAGATGAGTTGTGAGTAGATTAGCTGAACATGAGTTTCCAATAATTCACTCCTTCACAGTTCCTAATTGAACTTTGGGTTTTATTCTCTGTAACAACGCGCTCTATGAGTAATGACTCCACCTGGGTTTACCGTCCTTTATAAAGAGTTCTTCTGGTTCTCCATCCAGAACATGTCTGCCTTTATGTTCTCGGTTCATAAAAACATGGCCTGTCCATCTAAACGGACGAGAACTGGTCGTGTTTCTGAACGCACGGCTGCTGTCAGCGGCTCTCAGTGTTAGGAGGCGTCAGCTCATCATGTGACCCCACAGCTTTGTTGTGTCTCAGCCCACGATTGGACCGTTCTGCTCCAGCTCTGCACAAGGTTAAAGGTCTGCATGAAGCAACGACATAACCATTTTATTCCTGCCCCCCCTCTGCTGTTCCTCCTGCAGCTTCTGTCCCTGACCTCCAGCTCAGACTGTTTTCATAGCTGCAGAACAACAGCAGCTGCAGGTCTGAAAAAAATCCGTTTGGTACCACAGGCCCGTCTGAGGCGCGCCACCTCCGCCCAATCAGCAGCAGCTCAGGAGAAATGCTTCCAGCAGTGAAACCCGTTAGAGAGGGAGGACAGGTAGCGAGCGAGACCAGCGTACCTGCTGCGCTGTGGGGTGGGGGGTGCAGACCAGCTGAGGTTCTGGAGCGTTCTTCACCACATCCAGGAAGGAGGCTCCAGATTCTGCCACTAAACCTGCAAACAGCCAATCAGAGGCAAGCGTTCAGAGGCCTTTCTGCATCTAATTAACCAGTCAGAGCTCATTAACCAATCAGAGGCCCCGCTGTTTCTTTTGTGTGTACATAGTTCCTTAGCTTCTTTTGTCTTCATTTTGCTTAGTAGTTTTAGTTAAGTTTCACTAGCCTAGTAGAGGATTTGTTAATTGAAATATGTGACCTGTCTTTTCCTCTATGTGAGATTTTATCTATGTTGTACTTCTGTTTGTATTTTAACTGATGTGCCGTCTTGGCCAGGTCTCCCTCGAAAAAGAGATCTCAGTCTCAAGGGACTTCCTGGTTAAATAAAGGTTAAATAAATTAAAAAAATAGCGTTAATTCAGGTAAACAGCATTCTATAGAGATGTTCTCTGGATGTTCATTTTATTTCTGTTAATAAATTCTTGAACTTTAAGAGAAGTTGTCACTCATTTATTCTATGTCAGGGTTTATACAGGAATGAGTAACCCTAATTTAATGCTTTTTAATGCTGTTTTAATGCCTGTAGAAATATTTTTAATGCCATCAACAAGTGACACGTTGCCCGTGGAGGGGGGAGGGGGGAGGGGGGGAGGGGGGGGACGACAACACGTTGTCCGCGGACCGAAACGCGGAGCGGGGGTTATCCATGTGTTTTTTCCCTGCCATTCACGCACGTGCGAAAGCAACAACAACAAACCGCGTGTTAACGTCACTTTTTCTCGCCAAGATAGCGCTGCGGGAAACCCTGTATATATATATATATATATATATATATATATATATATAAAACTTGTTGATGGCTGTGTTCAGACACCAGAGCACCTCCGCATGCAGTGTGGCATTGGCTCCAAATGTTGTTCGCAGACCGTCTGATTTCCTGATGTTAGTGGCGGTAGAGCTTGCGCCAGCTGCTGCTGTTTGCGGTAGCTAATGCGGACGTGACTGCATTGGTTACAGAAAAGTAACTTGACATTGTTAGCTGCTGTCTGCTCCTTGCAGCTGATCTGTGGCTGTCTGCAGTGGTGTAGTGGTCCCTGGAGAAGTGGGTATACTCTCAATGTTTGCCCTTTTAGAAGCAGCTCAGAAAAATGCCGTTTTAGAAACAATGACATGTAACACTGCTCTATTTAATTTACCCAAAAATCCATCACTAGGGTTTACTCATTTTAGCCTAAAACATTTAGATTAAATATTTCCTTGAGCTACTACGTGAGGCGTGAAAGTACTATTGTCTCTTATTTTTAAAGATTTTATCCAGCTTCTGGCTGGTAATGTAAAATTTTCTTTGGTTTATATTGAAGGAATTCCTACACTACATCCAGAATCAACATTTCATTACTTTACTGTAGGTTTTTTAATATAGACCTAGATGATAAGGCATAAGTCCTAAATTGAATGAAAATCTATAGAAAGAGAGAAAGTTAATAACGAGGAGAACATCAAAACTCAAATCACTTTGTCTTTGTAAATCATGAATTGTCAAATATACCAATTGAAACACCCAAAGAACTGTTGATCCTGTTGATTTAGACACCCTGACAATGAATGTTTAGCCCCTCGATTTTAAAATGGACGGTGATTTTAAACTTGACAGTCAAAAAGGGACCTCAGTTAAATCACTTTTATCATGCAAGGAACAAAGCAAAGGTAAAACCTATTCTTTCAAGGCAAAAACATGGAAACACTACTCTAAGCCTTCATTTCATCATGGCTGGATTAGTGTAATTCTCTTTATCTCTGAATCGGTCAGTCCTCACTCAAATGTCTGCAGCTGGTTCAAATGCTGCTGCACACCTTTTAATGCAAAAACATAAAATAAAGCATATTACCCGATCCTGGCCTCCCTTCACTGGTTGCCTGTTTATCTTAGAGTTCAGTTTAAAGAACTTCTGATTGTTTTTAAGGATTTGAACAGCTTACTATTATTATTGTTGTTGTTTTAAACTGTTGAGTCTTTAGCCAAGTCATTTTATTAGATTTTATTTTGTTTTACCTCCTGATAAAGTGCTCTTTAAATAATGATGACAATGATGATGATTATGATCACAAGAAACTTTTGCATCATCACCCAGAAGCTGAAAAGAAAAGAGACAAAAAGATTTTTTTAACCTCACTTAGTAACTCAAGGAATTATTTTAAACTAAATATTTTAGGCAAAAATATTAAACTGTTTATTGATTGTTTTTTTTTCCTTCAATCCCACCATTATGTTTAGTAATTTCTGCCAAAAGATGCAGCATTTTCATTTAATCCATCTGAATGTAGTATTTGCAAGCCCTACTCTGATTGGATGGAAAGAAACCTGTCTGTGATTGGCTGGTGAGGTGGACAGTTTTTGAAGTCGCCAGTGCACACAGTCGAGCGACCGGAGAAACCACAGACATTATATATTGTGTCCATGGGAAAAATAGCCGAGCGAGCGCACAGCTGGTATTGACCGTGGAAGTAGCAGGTCACGGCAAATAAAAAAACGAGCGCGAGCGAGCATAGTGGATTGAGAAGAGTTTAACAGAGTTGAGCGCACGCGTGATGTTTAAACGCTGAATACCTGTCTCACTGTGCGCTCAAACAAAAGACACATATATCGCTCCAGAAGTGGGTATACGCAATGCTGACTGGAAAATAAACGGGTATACGCCGCATACCCGCGTACACCCTGGACTACACTGTCCGACTTCATGTGAGACCGTGAAGCATCGACACTCTGTACAGCTTATTTTTTTTTTTTTTTAAACACGGCAAAATCCTTCCTCATCCTTACCGTTGACAGACTGCAGCCATGTCCCGAATTCCTCGTTTTCCATCCACTTTTGTTGAAATTTGCATTTTCCCAAATCTTTCTCCGCCTCGAGCTTCTTTTCCGAACATAACGGCTTTACGATCAACCGGAAGCAGTTCCGCGCACAACGCGGAATCAGTTATATCTGATAATATATCTGACGAAACTGTTTTTATGGCCGTATTTTTTTAGAAAAAAAAAATAATGCCACCAATGATCACATTTAATGACTTTTAATGACTTTTAATGCCCCGCGGAAACCCTGTATGTGTGTGCAGAGTTTGCTGTTAAAAGATCACCAGAGTTCGTATCATCCCTTTCAACTGTTGTCCTGATATCAACTTTAGAGCTGATATCCACCGGACAATACCTGACAGACAGAGAGCTATTTATTACACATTAAATAACTTAAATTGTGTAATAATAGCACAACATAACAGTAGTATATACTCTGGTAGTATGCAAGGTACTACCGGTAGTACCTGCCGTACTACCAGTAGTACCTAGCGTAGTAAAATGGACTGAATGGTAAATGGTCTGAACTTATATAGCGCTTTTCCAGTCATGCTGACCACCCAAAGCGCTGTACACTATAGCCACATTCACCCAGTCGCTCTCACTAACGCGCACACATTTATACACCGAGACGCAGCTCGGTAGGCAATTTGGGGTTAAGTGCCTTGCCCAGGGGCACATCGACATGTGGCAAGGGGAAGCTGGAATCGAACCCACAACCTTCTGATTGCCAGACGACTACTCAACCCATCAAGCCACAGTCGCCTCATGTACCAGTAGTGCCTAGCGTAGTACCAGTAGTACCTAGCGTAGTACCAGTAGTACCTAGCGTAGTACCAGTAGTGCCTAGCGTAGTACCAGTAGTACCTTGCGTAGTACCAGTAGTACCTAGCGTAGTACCAGTAGTACCTAGCGTAGTACCAGTAGTACCTAGCGTAGTACCAGTAGTACCTAGCGTAGTACCAGTAGTGCCTAGCGTAGTACCAGTAGTGCCTAGCGTAGTACCAGTAGTACCTAGCGTAGTACCAGTAGTACCTAGCGTAGTACCAGTAGTACCTTGCGTAGTACCAGTAGTACCTAGCGTAGTACCAGTAGTACCTAGCGTAGTACCAGTAGTACCTAGCGTAGTACCAGTAGTGCCTAGCGTAGTACCAGTAGTACCTAGCGTAGTACCAGTAGTGCCTAGCGTAGTACCAGTAGTACCTAGCGTAGTACCAGTAGTACCTAGCGTAGTACCAGTAGTACCTAGCGTAGTACCAGTAGTACCTAGCATAGTACCAGTAGTACCTTGCGTAGTACCAGTAGTACCTTGCGTAGTACACCTACTACAGTCACGGTGAGTATTACCATGCAGCGCCCGGTAGGCGGAGCCTAGGCAGGCGGAGTCGGACAGGTCCATGGTGTAAACCGGAGCATTGAAGACGTCAGACAGAACCTGAACACAGCAGAACCTCAGAGTGAATCCTCCCCGCCCAGAACCAGCCGGTCCAAAGACTGCTTTATGGTGACCAGAACACTTCATCTGGGTCCGCTGTACTCGGACCAGGACGGATCAGCAGAACCTTCTGTAAACATCTAAACGGACCTGCAGGATCTGGTTGTTGGCAGAAGCTCCTCCGGTGGCCAGAACTCTGGTTCCTGACACTAAAACAGAGAGAGAGAGACAAAGGTTCCTGCAGCCGGGTTTGGACTGGGTTCTGCTCGTGGTTCTGAATGCATCTGCACCGATTTCAGCCATCAGAACATTAATGAGACCCGACCCAACACCAGAAGACCAGAACCCGTCTTACTGATAGAGTATCCCAGTCTCTCTGCGTGGAGCCTGCGGGACAGAAACTGACCCTCGACCAGAGCCCGGACCTCCACCTCTGGACTCCACCGGGACACCTGGACAGAGATCGGGACAAGTGAGACACAGAACCAGAACCAAACTCAGCAGTGGACCACCCAGAACTGACCTCACAGTCGTTTGAGTCGAAGCGATGGACTCCAACGGCGGGAGGAGTGATCTCCATGGTGTCGAAGTAAAAGCCTGGAGGAGACGAGGACACGGTCAGAGAGGACGAGGAGACACAGGAGGAGACGAGGACAAGAGGACGAGGGGACACAGGAGGAGACGAGGACAAGAGGACGAGGAGACACCGGAGGAGACGAGGACAAGAGGACAAGGAGACACCGGAGGAGACGAGGACACGGTCAGAGAGGACAAGGGGACACCGGAGGAGACGAGGACATGGTCAGAGAGGACAAGGGGACACCGGAGGAGACGAGGACATGGTCACAGAGGACGAGGGGACACAGGAGGAGACGAGGACAAGAGGACGAGGAGACACAGGAGGAGACGAGGACAAGAGGACAAGGAGACACCGGAGGAGACGAGGACATGGTCCGAGAGGACAAGGGGACACCGGAGGAGACGAGGACACGGTCATAGAGGACGAGGGGACACCGGAGGAGACGAGGACATGGTCAGAGAGGACAAGGGGACACAGGAGGAGACGAGGACAAGAGGACAAGGAGACACCGGAGGAGACGAGGACATGGTCCGAGAGGACAAGGGGACACTGGAGGAGACGAGGACACGGTCATAGAGGACGAGGGGACACCGGAGGAGACGAGGACATGGTCAGAGAGGACAAGGGGACACCGGAGGAGACGAGGACATGGTCAGAGAGGACAAGGGGACACCGGAGGAGACAAGGACACGGTCAAAGAGGACGAGGGGACACAGGAGGAGACGAGGACAAGAGGACGAGGAGACACAGGAGGAGACGAGGACAAGAGGACAAGGAGACACCGGAGGAGACGAGGACATGGTCCGAGAGGACAAGGGGACACCGGAGGAGACGAGGACATGGTCCGAGAGGACAAGGGGACACCGGAGGAGACGAGGACACGGTCATAGAGGACGAGGGGACACAGGAGGAGACGAGGACAAGAGGACGAGGGGACACAGGAGGAGACTAGGACAAGAGGACGAGGGGACACAGGAGAAGACGAGGACAAGAGGACGAGGGGAGACAGGAGGAGACGAGGACAAGAAGACGAGGAGACACAGGAGGAGACGAGGACAAGGAGACACCGGAGGAGACGAGGACACAGTCACAGAGGACGAGGGGACACAGGAGGAGACGAGGACACAGTCACAGAGGACGAGGGGACACAGGAGGAGACGAGGACAAGAGGACGAGGGGACACAGGAGGAGACGAGGACAAGAGGACGAGGGGACACAGGAGGAGACGAGGACGAGGGGACACAGGAGGAGACGAGGACAAGAGGACGAGGGGACACAGGAGGAGACGAGGACAAGAGGACGAGGGGACACAGGAGGAGACGAGGACAAGAGGACACAGGAGGAGACGAGGACAAGAGGACACAGGAGGAGACGAGGACAAGAGGACAAGGAGACACCGGAGGAGACGAGGACAAGGAGACACCGGAGGAGACGAGGACAAGGAGACACCGGAGGAGACGAGGACAAGGAGACACTGGAGGAGATGAGGACAAGGAGACACCGGAGGAGACGAGGACACAGTCACACTGGAGGAGATGAGGACGAGGGGACACAGGAGACGAGGACAAGAGGACGAGGAGACACAGGAGGAGACGAGGACAAGAGGACAAGGAGACACAGGAGGAGACGAGGACAAGGAGACACAGGAGGAGACGAGGACAAGGAGACACAGGAGGAGACGAGGACAAGGAGACAGGAGGAGACGAGGACAAGGAGACACCGGAGGAGACGAGGACAAGGAGACACCGGAGGAGACGAGGACAAGGAGACACCGGAGGAGACGAGGACAAGGAGACACCGGAGGAGATGAGGACAAGAGGACAAGGAGACACCGGAGGAGACGAGGACAAGGAGACACCGGAGGAGATGAGGACAAGGAGACACTGGAGGAGATATGGACACGGAGAGGACAAAAGGACACAGAGGGAAGAGCGTCCACCGATGTTCCCGTGGTTCCCCAGCGGCGTGGACCTCAGAGCCTCGGAGAACGCGGTCCAGGATCCTGCAGAACTCTGGTTCCTGATCCGTTCTCTGGTCAGCGAGCCGTTCTTGAAGCTGAGGATGAGACAAACAGGAAGTTCGGGGCGAGGCTTTTATTCTGAAGGGCTAAGCGGTCGGGTCGGGTCGGTACCACAGCAGAGCCATGTACGCCTGCAGGACCACGGGGTTGCAGAAGACGTGGCCCTCCAGGGCGGGCTGGGGCTCCTGGAGCCACAGGAACACGGTGTCGCTGGTCCCCAGGCTGACCTGGAAAGACACGGACTCAGAACCGGACCTCGGTGGAGACGTGGAGGACAGAGAGGACTCACAGCAACGTCTCCCTGGTGGAGCCTCATCCCCGCCAGAGATGCTGAGGAGGAGACAGACGGCGTCACACGATGCTCAGAACGTTCCACCGCGTTCTGCAGCACAGCCGCCCAGAACCAGAACCTCTATCATTTACACACCAAACCGGCCTAAATCTGGGGCTCCCGGACCCTCCCAGGGGTTCTGAGGAGGTTCTGTCACCCGTCCAGGGGTTCTGAGGAGGTTGTCAACCTCCCAGGGGTTCTGAGAAGGTTCTGTCAACCTCCCAGGGGTTTTGAGAAGGTTCTGTCACCCGTCCAGGGGTTGTGAGAAGGTTCTGTCACCCGTCCAGGGGTTCTGAGAAGGTTCTGTCACCCGTCCAGGGGTTCTGTCACCCTTCTAGGGGTTCTGAGGAGGTTCTGTCACCCATCCAGGGGTTCTGGGAAGGTTCTGTCACCGGAGGTTCTGTCACCCATCCAGGGGTTCTGGGAAGGTTCTGTCACCGGAGGTTCTGTCACCCGTCCAGGGTTTCTGGGAAGGTTCTGTCACCCGCCCAGGGGTTCTGAGAAGTTTCTGTCACCCGCCCAGGGGTTCTGAGAAGGTTCTGTCACCCGCCCAGGGGTTCTGAGGAGGTTCTGTCACCCGCCCAGGGGTTCTGGGAAGGTTCTGTCAATGGAGGTTCTGTCACCCGTCCAGGGTTTCTGGGAAGGTTCTGTCACCCGCCCAGGGGTTCTGGGAAGGTTCTGTCACCCATCCAGGGGTTCTGGGAAGGTTCTGTCACCCATCCAGGGGTTCTGTCACCAGTCCAGGGGTTCTGAGGAGGTTCTGTCACCCGCCCGGGGGTTCTGAGAAGGTTCTGTCACCCGTCCAGGGGTTCTGAGAAGGTTCTGTCACCCGTCCAGGGGTTCTGAGGAGGTTCTGTCACCAGTCCAGGGGTTCTGAGGAGGTTCTGTCACCCATCCAGGGGTTCTGGGAAGGTTCTGTCACCGGAGGTTCTGTCACCAGTCCAGGGGTTCTGAGGAGGTTCTGTCACCCGCCCGGGGGTTCTGAGAAGGTTCTGTCACCCGTCCAGGGGTTCTGAGGAGGTTCTGTCACCCGTCCAGGGGTTCTGAGGAGGTTCTGTCACCAGTCCAGGGGTTCTGGGAAGGTTCTGTCACCCATCCAGGGGTTCTGGGAAGGTTCTGTCACCCGTCCAGGGGTTCTGAGGAGGTTCTGTCACCCGTCCAGGGGTTCTGAGGAGGTTCTGTCACCAGTCCAGGGGTTCTGGGAAGGTTCTGTCACCCATCCAGGGGTTCTGGGAAGGTTCTGTCACCGGAGGTTCTGTCACCAGTCCAGGGGTTCTGAGGAGGTTCTGTCACCCGCCCGGGGGTTCTGAGAAGGTTCTGTCACCCGTCCAGGGGTTCTGAGAAGGTTCTGTCACCCGTCCAGGGGTTCTGAGGAGGTTCTGTCACCCGTCCAGGGGTTCTGAGGAGGTTCTGTCACCCGTCCAGGGGTTCTGAGGAGGTTCTGTCACCAGTCCAGGGTTTCTGGGAAGGTTCTGTCACCCGCCCAGGGGTTCTGAGAAGTTTCTGTCACCCGCCCAGGGGTTCTGAGAAGGTTCTGTCACCCGCCCAGGGGTTCTGAGGAGGTTCTGTCACCCGCCCAGGGGTTCTGGGAAGGTTCTGTCAATGGAGGTTCTGTCACCCGTCCAGGGTTTCTGGGAAGGTTCTGTCACCCGCCCAGGGGTTCTGGGAAGGTTCTGTCACCCATCCAGGGGTTCTGGGAAGGTTCTATCACCGGAGGTTCTGTCACCAGTCCAGGGGTTCTGAGGAGGTTCTGTCACCCGCCCGGGGGTTCTGAGAAGGTTCTGTCACCCGTCCAGGGGTTCTGAGAAGGTGCTGTCACCCGTCCAGGGGTTCTGAGGAGGTTCTGTCACCCGTCCAGGGGTTCTGAGGAGGTTCTGTCACCCGTCCAGGGGTTCTGAGGAGGTTCTGTCACCCTCCCAGGGGTTCTGAGGAGGTTCTGTCACCCTTCTAGGGGTTCTGAGGAGGTTCTGTCACCCATCCAGGGGTTCTGGGAAAGTTCTATCACCGGAGGTTCTGTCACCCGTCCAGGGTTTCTGGGAAGGTTCTGTCACCCGCCCAGGGGTTCTGAGAAGGTTCTGTCACCCGCCCAGGGGTTCTGAGAAGGTTCTGTCACCCGCCCAGGGGTTCCGAGGAGGTTCTGTCACCAGTCCATGGGTTCCGAGGAGGTTCTGTCACCCTTCTAGGGGTTCTGAGAAGGTTCTGTCACCCTTCTAGGGGTTCTGAGGAGGTTCTGTCACCCATCTAGGGGTTCTGGGAAGGTTCTGTCACCGGAAGTTCTGTCACCCGTCCAGGGTTTCTGGGAAGGTTCTGTCACCGGAAGTTCTGTCACCCGTCCAGGGTTTCTGGGAAGGTTCTGTCACCCGCCCAGGGGTTCTGAGAAGGTTCTGTCACCCGCCCAGGGGTTCTGGGAAGGTTCTGTCACCGGAGGTTCTGTCACCCGTCCAGGGTTTCTGGGAAGGTTCTGTCACCCGCCCAGGGGTTCTGAGAAGGTTCTGTCACCCGCCCAGGGGTTCTGGGAACGTTCTGTCACCGGAGGTTCTGTCACCCGTCCAGGGTTTCTGGGGAGGTTCTGTCACCCGTCCAGGGATTCTGAGAAGGTTCTGTCACCCTTCTAGGGGTTCTGGGAACGTTCTGTCACCGGAGGTTCTGTCACCCGTCCAGGGTTTCTGGGAAGGTTCTGTCACCAGTCTAGGGGTTCTGAGGAGGTTCTGTCACCAGTCTAGGGGTTCTGAGGAGGTTCTGTCACCCGCCCGGGGGTTCTGAGAAGGTTCTGTCACCCGCCCGGGGGTTCTGAGAAGGTTCTGTCACCCGTCCAGGGGTTCTGAGGAGGTTCTGTCACCCTTCTAGGGGTTCTGAGAAGGTTCCATCACCCGTCCAGGGGTTCTGGAGCCTCTCCCTGCTGGGTTTCAGCACATGATGGAGGTCCCTCCTCCGGGGCCCGGTCCAGTCAGGATATGGACCATACTGATCATCAGGGTTTATCTTTATACGGTCCAGACGCTAAATTCATGTTATTCACGTTTTATGTTGAAATAAAATTATATTTAATCTTTAATTTTTGCTTTCAAGTCATTTATTTAATTTTTAGATTTTGAGTCACACCAGTTTATTAGAACAAAAACTAAATAAAGTTATCTAGGGGACATGAACCTGGACCACAGCACCATCTAGTGTTCAGGCAGCAGTAGCTGAGGACGGTTCTGGTTCTGAGGACGGTTCTGGTTCTTAGGACGGTTCTGGTTCTGAGGACGGTTCTGGTTCTGAGGACGGTTCTGGTTCTTAGGACGGTTCTGGTTCTGAGGACGGTTCTGGTTCTGAGGACGGTTCTGGAAACATTTCCCACCTGGATTATCTCCGGTGAACGCCACCACCCTGCAGCTCTCAGAGAAACCGTAGCGACGCACAAAGTAGGAGGAGACCGGACCCTGGAACACCAAGCAGGACCGACATGGACCCGTTAGGACAAGCTGGGACCGCCACAGCAGAACCAGCAGAACCAGCAGAACCACTTACCAGGACAGACGTGGATGGCAGCGGAGCTCCTAGCAGCCGGTCCAGGTTAGGCGCTGAAGCTTCCAGGCAGATCTGAGACCAGTTTCTGCTCCGGATGTCCAACAGATTCATCCCAGAACCTGATGAACCAATCAGGTAGTGAGTTTCTAGTCAGCTGATCGACCAGCTGACCAATCAGCTGGTCGATCAGCTGGTCGGAGCGTACCGTCGCTGTAGTCGATGGCGGCGTAGGCGCCGAGGAAGAGGGAGGCTGCGAAGCTGCTGACCAATGAGATCCTCTGAAAGCAAGCACACAGAAACCTGTAGGTGACGGACAGGTGAGACAACACCTGAAGGGGCGGGGCCTGCAGGTGTCCCTCTGACCTCAGTGTCCTGGAACTGCTCTGCTCGGGTTTGCCGAAGTTTGGAGATCTGGTTTCCTGTGAAGCGCTGGAGACAAACATGGAGTGGTCCTCTAAAGGATGAGAGGAGACACAGAGACAGACGGGGGGGACACAGAGACGTGGACACAGAGACAGACATGTGGACACAGAGACGTGGACACAGAGACAGACATGTAGACACAGAGACATGTGGACACAGAGACAGACATGTGGACACAGAGACACGTGGACACAGAGACAGACATGTGGACACAGAGACAGACATGTGGACACAGAGACGTGGACACAGAGACATGTGGACACAGAGACAGACATGTGGACACAGAGACGTGGACACAGAGACAGACACGTGGACACAGAGACATGTGGACACAGAGACAGACATGTGGACACAGAGACATGTGGACACAGAGACGTGGACACAGAGACATGTGGACACAGAGACAGACATGTGGACACAGAGACGTGGACACAGAGACAGACATGTGGACACAGAGACAGACACGTGGACACAGAGACACGTGGACACAGAGACAGACATGTGGACACAGAGACGTGGACACAGAGACATGTGGACACAGAGACGTGGACACAGAGACATGTGGACACAGAGACATGTGGACACAGAGACAGACATGTGGACACAGAGACATGTGGACACAGAGACGTGGACACAGAGACAGACATGTGGACACAGAGACATGTGGACACAGAGACGTGGACACAGAGACATGTGGACACAGAGACAGACATGTGGACACAGAGACAGACATGTGGACACAGAAACACGTGGACACAGAGACACGTGGACACAGAGACATGTGGACACAGAGACAGACATATGGACACAGAGACACGTGGACACAGAGACACGTGGATACAGAGACAGACATGTGGACACAGAGACATGTGGACACAGAGACACGTGGACACAGAAACACGTGGACACAGAGACACGTGGACACAGAGACACGTGGACACAGAGACAGACATATGGACACAGAGACAGACATGTGGACACAGAGACATGTGGACACAGAGACAGACATGTGGACACAGAGACACGTGGACACAGAGACAGACATGTGGACACAGAGACAGACATGTGGACACAGAGACAGCCATGTGGACACAGAGACAGCCATGTGGACACAGAGACAGACATGTGGACACAGAGACAGACATGTGGACACAGAGACATGTGGACACAGAGACAGACATGTGGACAGGTCAAACCTCGTAGGCTCTAGAGCCGGTGATCTCTGCCAGCCTCAGAGCGCCCCCTGCTGCCTCCTGCAGGTCCTGGCACTGCTGGCTGCTGCTGGAGTCCATCCACACGGGACTGTCCTGCACCGAGAAGCTGTCCTGAGGACACAGCAGCACACCTGAGTCAGCGGGAACACAGGAGGACACGCGCTCCTGCAGACACACACCTGCAGCTGCCGGTACAGGTGCTGACCCGGGTCCAGCCGGGCCAGAGCGCCAGCGGCTCCTTTCTTCCAGAACACGCTGCCATGTTGCTGAGGAGGAACGTTTCATTCAGATCAGGGACAAGAGCTTCTGAGCCGTTCTGAAGAAGAACATCTGGACCATCAGAACCCTGGTCCGGTTCTCCAGACTCACCTGGCCGCTGCCAGACAGCGCTTTGACCCGGGAGAAGTCCAGCCTGGCCCTCTTCATCCTGTCCAGCAGCAGGTCCAGAGCCTGACGGGGACAGAGCAGACAGCCAATCAGGAGACAGAACCCTCCAGCCTAATCTAGAGCAAACATCTGACATCATCTCACCTTGACCCACATGAGCACAGGTGAGGTGACGGTCAGTTTGTCCTCATGGATATGAACTCCCCCCTGAGTCCTGAACAGAAACGTTTCAGAATAAAAGCCTGGACCGCGGCCTTTCAGAATAAAAGGCGGCGGCGTTACCTGAACTCAGGTAGCTCAGAGTCAAAGTGCACTCTGTCCTGGTGGACCACGCCCAGGTCTTCATCGATGGCCACCACCTTCAGCTGGAGGAACCAACAAAACGGTTAACGTTCTGACGAGGCTCCAGCTCAGCCAGGAGGTCCTGGGTTCAACGCTTCCTCCCAGAGGCCCAACACACACCTGTCAGCTGCTGAGAGTGTGGCCAGGTTCTTTGTCTCACCTTTTGGACCCACCGTTCTCTACGGCGTCAGAATTATGCCAAAAGGCAAAGGTTTAACAAATACTCACACTTTTATTCAAGTCGCATAAACTACTCCACACATTTTGAACGTTTTGCACGTGCAGCTTCAGAATCGCAGGACTTCTCTGCGCCGAGGACTTCTCAGGTTGCCACACCTGTAGCCTCCCGTCTACTCGGCTGTGGACCCGTGTCTCCGTGCTCATCAGAACCTGAGAGTCAGTTTGGTCGTAGAACCCGCTACTTTTCAGGAATACCATTTTCTTCAGAGATGCCTGAAGGACCTGACGTGCCATGGGGCGGCCATCTTGGGAAGGTCACCTGCTCCACTTAGTGTGACCCATGTGGCAGATGTAATGTTCATGTTGAATATTCTGGATGTTCTGATGTTCCGTTAAGCTCCTCTGATCTGAGAACAGAACATCAAACCGGGCCACCTTCCATTTGCAGGTCAGAACCACAACGTTCTCCAAGAGATGCGGTCATCACCGTGGTGTATATGTGCTGCCGCCGTATTAGACGCTGACTTTGGTTCTAGTAGAACGTATCTAAGAACCAATGCAGAGCAGCAGTGGTTCCAGCAGCAGAACCAGACCCACTAGTGGACCGAGTGGGATGGAGTGAGGAGGGGTGAGGTGTGAAACTGGGACTCTGAAAACCCGTGAGAGTGAGACCTCTGTGAGCCACCCATCTGTGGAGAACTCAAGCAACATCTGGAGGACAGAGATGTGGTCCATGAGATCAGGAGCTGAATCAGAACCGAGGGAAGTACCGTATGGAGGAGAGCCGGACCGGACCGGACCGGATCAGAACAGCGGGGTCCCCTCTCCATGTGGCTGAACATTAACTGCTGCGGGTCAAAGTCCAGAGTCCTCTGCGGGTCAGTGAGTTCTGATGGTGGAGAACTGCGGGGCTCCGGGATTAAAGCCAGAAACTGAAAACGGGCCGAAGTTCTGGTCACTTCTGGTTCTGTCGGCTTGAAAGCCCCAAACCATCAACAAGCAAACACCTGGAGTAAACGGCACCGAAAGCTCTGCCCGGTCTACGTTCCGCGCCTGCGCAGTAAGATCGCACGCCTCCGCGTAAAGACGCGCGCGCGGCTCGGAACCGACTGGCACCGAGCCCGGAGAGGTTCTGGTCTTACCTGCTGGGTGCTGAAGTCCAGGCCCAGGTAGAGAGGAGAGTCCGCACCTGCGGCCATGCCGGGGAGATGCGCGCGCACGCTGAGCGCGAGACCAGAGGCGGAGCCGGAAGATTTAAAGACACACACACCTCCCTAAAAACGTCACGAAACGACGCACTGGTTCTGATCCAAATTCGGACCCGCTTTTTTCCTGTTACATCAGACTCTGTGGCTTTAATCACTTGGTGGTTCGGATGGTTCTTCGGAACCGGAAGCCGAACAAAGTGCCAGAAAAGGTTTCTAACCTGTGGAAACCCAAGAGTGTGTCCAGGTCCAGCAGAACCTTCATGTGCGATGAAGTGTTTCAGTGACTGTGATGCCGACCGGGCCAGTCCTGTGTGGGTCAGAACTCCATTACAAGCTCTGAGCTCAGGTCCAGTTTAAGAACAGTACCGGGATGGTTCTCCATGCAGCACTGAGCTGTTCCTGGGGACCAGACAGAACCCCTTCAGAACCTCCGCGCAGACAGCAGAGGACCTGCTCCAACAGAACCAGCTGGTCTGACACCAGTTGGTCCAATTCACTGCAGATGTAAGCGAGACCAGAACCGAGTTGAGCTAGAACCCAGGAGGGTAAAGAGGGCTGCAGCAGTGCATGCTGGGCTTTGGAGGTGGCCCTCGTTAACACACCTGGGTGTAGGTCCACAGGTGCTGTTCGGAACCGAGAACAAACCCCGAGGATCCTCGGACTCTCCGGGGTTGTGAGAACCTCACAGATCCTGGTTTACTCAGACCAGAAAGAGGTCCAGAACCGGGTCAGAGGTCAGGAACCTGGTCCAACTGAGACTCAGAACAGCTGGTGATGGTTTCCTCTCTCTGAGGAGAACCTGCTGGGAACATGAGAACCAGACTAGATCCGGTTCTTGGAGCAGGAACCTGTTAAATTAGATCACAGCTTTGGGGGAATGAATGTGAAAATGTTCTGAAAAGAATAATAAATGTATTTAATGACAGTCACCTGCTGGGGTGTTCTGGTTCTGGTTCTGGTTCTCTCCTTTGAATCCAGCCTTCATTTACTGCCGTCTCACCTGTTTGTGACGTCACTGTCAGCTGTTTTACTGCACAGGTGTGTCTAAGTGGGCGTGTCTAAGACTTCCTGCAAGGAGCCGGAACCAGGAGGAGGAAGATGGATGTGTCTGCGCTCATTCAGCAGTACAGGAGCTGCAGAGAGAAGCAGAGGACAGAGCTTCAGCTGGTCCGGACAGGTCAGAGGACGGGACAGGGGACAGGTATTGTTGACCCGGTTTTCTTGTTAAAATGAAGTTTTGTGTCCAGGGGTCTGGACATAGGACTGATAGGGGACAGGTCAGAGGACTGACAGGGGACAGGTCAGAGGACTGACAGGAGACAGGTCAGAGGACGGGATAGGGGACAGGTCAGAGGACTGATAGGGGACAGGTCAGAGGACTGACAGGGGACAGGTCAGAGGACGGGACAGGGGACAGGTCAGAGGACTGATAGGGGACAGGTCAGAGGACGGGACAGGGGACAGGTCAGAGGACTGATAGGGGACAGGTCAGAGGACTGACAGGGGACAGGTCAGAGGACTGATAGGGGACAGGTCAGAGGACTGACAGGAGACAGGTCAGAGGACGGGATAGGGGACAGGTCAGAGGACTGATAGGGGACAGGTCAGAGGACTGATAGGGGACAGGTCAGAGGACGGGACAGGGGACAGGTCAGAGGACTGATAGGGGACAGGTCAGAGGACTGACAGGGGACAGGTCAGAGGACTGATAGGGGACAGGTCAGAGGACTGACAGGGGACAGGTCAGAGGACTGACAGGGGACAGGTCAGAGGACTGACAGGGGACAGGTCAGAGGACTGATAGGGGACAGGTCAGAGGACTGATAGGGTAAGAGGTCAGAGGACGGGTATTGTTGATCCGGTTGGTGATCCTGTCTTCCTGTTGAACTGAAGCTTTGTGTCCAGACTGCAGAGACCTGCTGGGCCCCATCAGAACCGTCCCCATCAGAACCGTCCCGGTTGCCCAGGGTTGGCCGTCGCCATGGGAGCCAGGTAGCCCCTCCCCCCCTGTTGTCTCTCTGGAGTCTGACCCAAAGATGTCCGACCCGTGGCACGACCACCTGGACCTCCACCGGCGCCGTCCTGCAGACGACAGACGGGCGGAGGCGAGGAGCTGCAGGTCAGTGGTTCCGGTGGTCCACAACTGGACCAGAGGTTCACAGACCAGAACCATCTGCAGCCCGGTTCCGGTTCAGTCGGGCCTCTGGTAGTTCTGTTTGTTTCAGTGGACTGAAATCAGTTCAGGCTGTATGGACCAATGGAGCGTCTAAATCTGGACCTTGGTTCTGCAGAACCAGAGGTTCTGTCTGTTCCTTTGTAGCATAAATAACTCTGGACCTTTGGTTCTGCAGAACCAGAGGTTCTATATGTTCCTCTGCAGCGTCTCTAACTCTGGACCTTTGGTTCTTTATCTGCAGATGTTCCAGTTCTTCAACAGAAACACCTTCCCTCAGTGAGGAACATCCAGTCCGTACCAGTTCTGGTTCCTCTGATGGATCCAGCAAAGGTTCTTGTGGAAGTTGCCGGCTGGATGGGGCTTCTGGTTCTGCGGATCCTCCTGACGGTTCCTCCAGGAGAACCACAGAGAGGGTTTCTCAGCAGCCAGAGATCTGTGGCTCAGGGTCCAGTTCCACCCACCGTCACCAGAACCAGGAGATGGACCGGTCTCCAGGGACTGGTGCTGTCAGATCAAGCAGGACCTGCCAGCACCTCCAAGGTCCGTCCTCCAGGTTCTCCCAGCAGCTGAGTGCAGAACCATCCTCTCAGAACCACTACCCGTTCCCCAGCAGGAGAACCCCAAAGAGATCTGAGGCTGCCAGGAGGCTGGGTCTGTACTCTTCCTTCTGAGGTTCTGCAGAACCCTGCTGGAACCCACCAGAACAAAGAGAACATGTCAGAAAAGCTCCTGGTTGGTTATTAGTCATCTTGTTCTGTCTGGACTTGTGGAGATCCAGAAACTAACGGGTTCTCCTGAGAGGTTCTTCAGGAGGATCAGTAAACCTGGTTCTCCTAACCTCCAGCACCTCGTTCTAAGCTCAGGTTTAATGGATCTTTAGAAGAAAAATCTCAATAATAATCAGAAGAAATGTGAAAACGCTTTGATTAATGTCACGTGTTCAAAGTAAAGCACCAACGATAAATCAGTGGTTCCTGGTCTTTATTCTAAAATCCTGATTTCTGTTCCACAACAATCCTCCTGGTGTCCACAGGCGCTGGTGTCGCCCGTCCAGAACCGACATAAACTGGAACCGGTTTCATGTTTTATCAGAAGCACACATTTAGTTTCACCGTCCGTCATTAAGCATTCAGTATATTTCTAATTTTGCTCCTTGTGTTTTATGTTGCTGTACCTTCCTGTTGCTTTTCCTCCCCTGTTTTTATTTTTTTGCTATTTTTTAAATCCTATTACAGCATGGACTCGTCTTTCTGAGGTTTTCAGCTTTTTCTTTGTTTTTACTTTCATAAATAATATTTCGGGATTTCATTTTATTTCCTCTACATCCATTTCTGGTTCTGTTCTGTATTTTCTGTTCGTGTATTCATTAATTTTCTGTCTCAGACTATGTTGAGATATATCTTCTTATATCTTCTGCTCCAGTATATGTTCTCTCCTTGCTGTATTTATATTTATTTGGCTTCCATAACCATGTAGACTTTAAGCCTTGTTTGACCCTCATGAGGCGCCGCAGTCCTACAAAGATCGTGTGTGGTGAAGATGTCTCGCTCTGTTCTGCGCGGCAGACTCCCCGCCCCTCGGTTCTATGCGGTAAAGCCGCTCAGAGTGGGACCTCTCGCGATGTGTCGGCTCTGCTGGCTCTGAAGAGGACCTGAGCGCAGGTCTGCAGGTATCTCAGGTGTTTCTGTCCTCCTCGGTTCTGTCGGCGGCTCATCTTTACCTGGACGGAAGCTGTGGTTCAGGTTAGCCTCCTGGTGCTGAAATGATGAGCTAGCTGCTAGCTGAACGCGTCCGACCGTCTCTGAGGAGAAATACTTATTTTCAGTTTAGTCGGAACTTTGATGAAATATCTTCAGTTCAATCCGGTTCCGCCTCAGAAACACGTCACACTTTGTTCTGACGTCGGTAAAAATCCCAAGTTTCACCCTGAAATTCTGAATGTTTTTCTTATTAGCCAGCTAGCTCTGAGCAAGCATATGTGTTCACGTGATGGAAATGACGTCATTTCCCGTTTGTGTTAAACTTTTCTCGGAGTTTGGGTTTAAATTCAGACCCAGTTATCTTAGTTTAGTTTGTTAAATTCTGATGGGTTTAGTCTGGTCGGGTTCGGAGAGTCTGAACACGGAGGACTACGTTTCCCACAATGCGGACGGAAACGGTGACTTCTAGCCGTGGGCTTCAAAATAAAAGCCTCGGATCATTATTATGACGTCAGCTCGGATGATCAGGTGGCCATAAAATCAGCTTTATTATGGCGGAACAGCAAAATAATGACATAACTCAACCATTACTACTTCGGTCGGTTAATAATGTGAGATGTTAGATTATATTAGTTTCATTTTTGTCAACATTGACAGAACATTTTGTGAGTAAAAAGTGTTGTTTTATGTCAGGATTTAAAGGTCTATTTTACCAGCTGTTCTTGTTCTCTTTAAAAAGGGTTGTTTATTCCGTTTTATTGTAAAAATCATGTGAAGTTTTGATCTCCTGCATCCTGTCACCTGTAACTTTCACCCTCCTCCGAACTCAAACACCATTAAAGCTGTTCTAACTTCTCCAGGCTGGTCATCCAACTCATGTCAAGCTGTTAAATAAACAAAGGAGAACATTGAGTCCAGTTGTTCTGCTCCTCTGGACGTGTTCTGCTGCATCAGAGAGGGTTCTCCCCAGCAGAACAACTTTTGCCCACACGGGGCGTTCCTCCCTCCGTGTCCTCTGGTTTACTTTCTGTTCTCCGTCTGCTTCCAGAGACGATGACGGAGCAGAACACGCAGGCAAAGCTGAAGAACCTGCTGAAGCAGGAAAAGATCCAGCTGTGGAACCCTCCCTACACCCAGGAGGACAACCAGCCGGGGGACCAGCACCTGCTGGTGGGTTGGGGAACCGGTTCTGATCCGAGGAACGTTTATCACCTATATTCTGTAATTTAGCTCAAACATCTCAGATGCAGAAGAAAATCAGAGATAAATGTCTCATTATCAGATAAGTTTAACTGTTAGACTGGAAGATAAAAACAAATATTCACAACTAAAGGAATGAGTGAAATGAAGCAGATGAAGAACGTTGAACAGGTGGAGCCGCTCAGGTTCCTTCAGTTTAGCGGGTTCTTCTCTCCTGACTCTACTTGGTTCCTGTCTTCCTGCTTCAGGAGCTGGCGCAGCGGTACGCCCCACTCCTCCACCTGCCTGCAGCGGAGGTAGGGGGCGCTCTGGAGTCAATCCGGATCCAGGCGGTCAGGAGAGGGAAAGGAAACCAGACGTTCCGAGAGACGAGCGTGGCGACGCTGGAACTGCTGCTGCCCAGAGACGCCAAGCAGGTGGAGCACTTAGGAACGGTCGGAGCGGGAGGTAGACGGGGTGTGATGCGGGAGGTAGACGGGGTGTGATGGGAGGGGGGATGGAGTCAGTGACATCATCACAGGTTCTTTAATGTTCCGATGCAAAAGCATTGGGTCCCTCCAGAACCTGGAGAAGCTCGTATCTGGTTTTCTGGTTCTAGTTTCTGGCACTGCTGGTGGCAGGTTCTGACGTGTAGAACCAAGGTTCTAAAAAGTCGTGGTTCTAAAGCCTTCCTTAGTGAGCCTTGCAGAACCAGGTTCAGATTAATGTCTGAAGATCTAAAGCAGTCTGAGCTGATGGTGGAAGTGATGTTCTCCTTTGGTTTCCAGGAGCCAAAAAGGAAGAACTACCTGGAGACGAGGCTGGACCTGCCGGTGCAGCAGCTGGTGGACAGGTAGCATCGGCGCACTTGGAGGTGATGTCACAGCTCCGCCCAGCTGTCTGAGTGTGTGTTTGTATGTTCTTGCAGGATCACCGAGGAGTTCAGCCTGAAGCATATCAAGCTGATCTTGAACGGTAGAACCCTGAGCACTGGTCAGTACAGAACCCTGCAGAGAGGCGCTCAGGACTGCTGGACTCTGCGGTCTTATTGGTGTCTTCGTGTTCTAGATCAGCGTCTGGATGAGCAGGGAGTGAAGAACCACTGCAAGGTGATGGTCCTGAAGGTAAGCGACGCAGAGCAGATCAGCAAGGAGGAAGAGGAGAAGAAGAACCAGAGCGAGAGCATCCAGAGGACCCAGAAAGGTTTCCAGATCCTGTCTGAGAGAGGTGGGTCCAGATGAGCTTCAGACAGGAAGGAGAGCATGGATCTTTCTTCATGTTCTTCATTACCTGTTCTGTCATGTTTGGTTGAGGTTCTGGTATCTTCTGGTCTCAGTGTCTGTAAGATGTAGAGCTGATGAGCGCATTAATGATCTGTTTGTCAGACGGCAGCGAGGATCCAGACACCACGCCCTTCCTGGAGATCGCAGACCAGAAGGGAAACCCGCTGAAGATCCCCCACAAGGAGAAGAAGGTAGAGTCAAAATCTTCCTCCTGCAGATGGTTCTGTTCTGTGCTTTATACGCCCATCCCTTAAACCAGAACCTTTCTGGTTCTGGTTTTATCTCCTGGTTGTCTTTGTACTACATGCTCGGTATCAGAAGTGGTCGGGTCCATAAGGGTCTGAGATTTAAAGGCTGAATTAGCTCCTGGACACCTCATCAGGTTCTGCAGCGGTCCGGTAATGGCCCGGTTCTCAGAGTCAGGTGTTCTGGACATGTAAAACATACAGGACAGCGGTTCTGGGGGACTAGAGTTGGACCCAGCTAGTCAGATCACCCATGTTGGCGTCTCCACTGTAGGAGCTTCTGATTATGAACCAGACAGATGTGTGGTCTTCCACCCAGCAGGGGGCGCTGCAGCCTCTTTAACCCACGTGTCCTGCTTGTGTCCAGGCTCTGATCCTGGCCATGGGGTTCCACGAGAAAGGCCGCTCTCTGATGAAGAGGAAGCAGTACGACAACGCTCTGTGCCACCTGCTGCAGGCCGACCAGCAGTTCAGGTAGGAACCTCAGCCTGTGACCTTTCAGAATAAAAGCTCCTCAGAGGTTCTGACCCGCTGGTGTCCTTTCAGTAAGTGCGGCTCAGCTCTGCTCAGCTCCGTGGACAACTACGCCGTCCTCCAGCTGGACGTGGTGTGGTGCTACCGGGCCCTGGAGGCCCTGTCCTGCCTGGAGGACAGCCGCAGCCGCCTGCAGAGGGCTGAGGAGTGTTTCCTCAAGTGTTACGGAGAACAGCAGCAGAGGCTGCTCATGATCAAGGTACCAGAACCTTCTGGCATAGCATATGGCTCCTAAGCATCATGTATGTAACTTTAAACATGTTTGTTACCAGGGTAACACGGGCCGGGAGGAGGTTCTGTTCCTGCGTCTGTACCTCCTGCAGAGCCTCCTGTCCTACATTGAAGGAAACGACCGCCAGGCTCGAGTGCTGCTGTCTAAAGTACGTCCTGATGGTTGCCCTAAAGGTCCCGATGGTTGCCCTAAAGGTCCCGATGGTTGCCCTAAAGGTCCTGATGGTTCCCATATGCCTCTAAAGGACCTGAAAGTTCCCCTAAAGGTCCTGATGGTTCCTCTAAAGTCCTGCTGGTTCCTCTAAAGGTCCTGATGGTTCCTGTAAAGGTCCTGATGGTTCCTGTAAAGGTCCTGATGGTTCCTGTAAAGGTCCCGATGGTTCCCCTAAAGGCCCTGATGGTTCCCCTAAAGGCCCTGATGGTTCCCCTAAAGGCCCTGATGGTTCCCCTAGAGGCCCTGATGGTTCCTGTATCCCTCTAATGACCCTGATGGTTCCTCTAAAGGTCCTGATGATTCCCATATGCCTCTAAAGGACCTGAAGGTTCCCCTAAAGGTCCTGATGGTTCCTGTATCCCTCTAATGACCCTGATGGTTCCCCTAAAGGCCCTGATGGTTCCCCTAAAGGCATTGATTGGTTCCCCTAAAAGCCCTGATGGTTCTCATGTGTCTCTAAAGGTCCTGAAGGTTCCCCTAAAGGTCCTGAAGGTTCCCCTAAAGGCCCTGATGGTTCCCCTAAAGGCCCTGATGGTTTCCCTAAAGGCCCTGATGGTTCCGCTAAAGTTCAATTCAATTCAATTTTATTTATATAGCGCCAAATCATGAAACATGTCATCTCAAGGCACTTTACAAAATCAAGTTCAATCATATTAAAGGCCCTGATGGTTCCGCTAAAGGCCCTGATGGTTCCCGTAAAGGCCCTGATGGTTCCCGTAAAGGCCCTGATGGTTCCCGTAAAGGCCCTGATGGTTCCCGTAAAGGCCCTGATGGTTCCCATGTGCCTCTAAAGGACCCGATGGTTCCGCTAAAGGCCCTGATGGTTCCGCTAAAGGCCCTGATGGTTCCGCTAAAGGCCCTGATGGTTCCCGTAAAGGCCCTGATGGTTCCCATGTGCCTCTAAAGGACCCGATGGTTCCCCTAAAGGCCCTAATGGTTCCCCTAAAGGCCCTAATGGTTCCCCTAAAGGCCCTGATGGTTCCCCTAAAGGCCCTGATGGTTCCCCTAAAGGCCCCGATGGTTCTCATGTGTCTCTAAAGGTCCTGAAGGTTCCCCTAAAGGTCCTGAAGGTTCCCCTAAAGGTCCTGAAGGTTCCCCTAAAGGTCCTGAAGGTTCTAATGTGTCTCTAAAGGTCCCGAAGGTTCCCCTAAAGGTCCTAAAGGTTCCCCTAAAGGTCCCGATGGTTCTCAGGTAGTGGGGCGCATACAGGAGGAGTGCTAGAACAGCCTTGCCTTTTTTTGTCCAGAATACAGACTTTCTAAATTATTGTAAATGTGACACCAGCACCCCCTGCTGGTTGGTCTGTACCTGCAGTCGTTAGTCTGACGAATAAAGTTTGTCGTTAATATTAATGGTTTTGACATAATTTCTGCCACATGAGGTTCATAGCTGGTTAAAGCCGGGCTAAAACGAATGTATAATTTTAATATTATATAGATAAAAACGCGTGGCAGTGTTGAATCATTCTAGTTGTTATAAACCATTGATTACATTTAAAAGGGATTCTGGGTCATCTTCAGAAAGACGGCTTTAATGCATAAAAACATTTTTGACCAATCAGAAACAGAACCACTGCCCTGAAAGTCCAGATGGTTCCACTGATCCTTTACATGTTCACAGCAGCTGTTCTGGTAGCGGTCTCTTTGGACCCAGGTAGAACTTCTGTCCCCGTTTCTTGTCCCTCAGGTGGAGAATCTCTACGGACGCCTCAGTCCGGACTCGGAGAAGATGGCTCAGCTCATGGCTCTGGGATTCACTGAGAGGGAGGCCCGGTTGGGACTCCGGGCCTGTGGAGGAGACCTGCAGGAGGCGGCCATCCACATCAGCAACCGTCGCCAGGTAGACCCACACCTGGGTTCTGATGCGTGATGTGGAGAACAGGTGGCTGTGGTGCAGTTTTAGATCAGAGTGAAGCAGAACCGGTCGTTTCTGAACCAGAATAGAATAGAATAGAATTCAATTTTATTGTCATTGCACACAAGTACAAACAACTAAATTTGTTCTCTGCTTTTAACCCATCCCCTTGGGGAGCAGTGGGCTGCCATGTGTGGCGCCTGGGGAGCAATCTGGGGGTTAAGAGTCTTGCTCAGGGACCCAGAGTGCAGGCGCTGGGGATCGAACCGGGTACTTGCATCCTTCTCTGAGTGCAAGCTGCTCTAACCACTAGGCCAGAACAGGAACAGGAAAGGTCCGCTTGATGATCTGTTACTGTTGTTCTGAGCTGGACCTGCAGAGAGTCTGAAGGTTGTCTTCAGAACCTAAAACCCACAGGAGGTTATTTTACCGTTCTAAGGCTTAATAATACTGTCCAATCAGCAGCCACTCCCAACCAGATACGCAGAGCGCGCACGTTAGCTTATGGATTCATCGCTGGTTGATGAGAACTTTTTAACTGGAACAGTTACGGTGGAGGGGAGTGAAAGACTTTTTTCTGTGACATAAAAGTAACTTTGAAAAGTTTTTAGGCGAGAAGTTAACTTTGTTAAACTGGAATATCTGATCGGTTTGTCCACATATCGCTTGATCTAGAAAACGTTCGGACCGCCGCGGCTCGCTTTGCCGAGAGAACTTCTTCCTACCGCCGTGTTGCTGCCAGAGTCCTGCTGGCTTCCTGCTCTGAGAATTAATGCAGCTATGTGACGTCAATGTTTGCTTAGTTCATGATGATTATTATTATTAGTAGTAGTAGTAGTAGTAGTGTTGTTATTATTATTATTATTATTATTATTATTATTATTATTATTATTATTATTATTATTATTATTATCTACAAATAAACAGATTTAAGCTTTGTCCAGAAAGTTAGAGGGTTTGTTTTTCTAAACTATTTAATTTACTAAAACGTTTTACCAAATTACACAATGGGAATTGTCATCAGTTAATCTTATTTAGTGGTATATTTCAACATAAAGTTAAACCTTTGGCTGATTAATGAATTGGAATATAATATGATAAAGCCACGTTAAATAAAAGATTGTGGGCCATAATGCATATTTACAGTAGAGACCTAACTATGTTTTCCGAGGCTGTGCTAACAGTGATTTTAAGGCTTAAATAGTTCATAATAATTGTGTGTTTTATGGCCCCAGGGTAACGGTTCTGTTGTGGAACTAAATTTAATGTCCGTGAGAATTTAACCTATGCGCTGCACAAAGGTACTGAACAGTACTTCCTGTGTTCTGTTGCCACCTAGTGGCTGAACAGGAAACCGCATTTAGGAGCCAAAGTTCTCCAGATAGAGTTTGGGATACAATATGGACTCATATTTTGTCTTATTTTACGAGAATTTGGTCATTTATATTCAGAGCCTAAAGTTAAATTCTGGAGTCAAAAATAAATATACTCAGCTATATAATGCTGTTAGTGTTAGGAAAATGTTTTTATTTGTTTACAGCTATTATTGTTATTTAATATAGCTGCGCTTTAGTAGAGGTGAATTTCTTGGTGGCTTTGGGGGGATAGAAGCAGAAAAGTAAACAGAGCGAAGCTGCACAGTTTTTCTTACCGTAGCTGTAAACATTCTGGCCATATCAGCAAGCTTCAATTATTTTGGATAATCAATCATTATTGAACAGTTCCTGTAAGAATATTTCTCTGTGGAACCTGAATAAACCATCTTCTGTCATCTTGTTAGCATCGGAGTACAGAGCAGCTCACCTACACGTCTCTGTGCTTCAGATCCCACACACACTAAACGCTGCAGTGTTTAAACTTATAACTGACTTTTATTTAATCATTACTCTATAACAATGTGAACTTTTATTTAATCATTACTCTATAACAATGTGAACTTTTATTTATCAGCCTTTCACCAGTTAAAGGCTCACATCTGCTTACATCGTGCCAGGAGCCGCCACTGCTAGCTGCCTTGTTCTGTTGGTCCTTCGGTCGGGTCGGGTTCCCCAGAACCTTAAGGCTGCTGAGGTCAGACCCGTTTCAGAGGTCCAGACCCAAATCCAGTCCACCAGTCCTGGTACATCAAAAGACTTTACGGTGTCTCTCCAGGCAGCTTTGGACCAGTAAAAGTTCTGAACCAGCTACATCTTTACAGGGATGGGTCCAGAACCTCTGTCTGGGTGTCACTGTTGACCAGAACATTCTGCTTGATGGAACGTGGACAGGTCCGTCGGGTTCTGTGCTCAGCTGGTTCTGGTTATTAAGCAGACAGGGAATACTTTGTGTCATCTGGTCATTATAAAACCGGGTTCCTTCAGGAACCCGTCCAGAACCACTCTGGATCACTGCTCCACCTCCATGTTGGTCACAGGATTAATCTCAAAGTTCTGCTGCTGGTCCATAAAGCTCTAAATGGACCTCAGGTCTTCAGAGGTTCTGACTCAGTGGTCCCAGAACCAGAACCAAACAAGGTGAGGCAGCATTTAGTTTCTTTGCTCCTGGGTTCTGGACCAAACGGGCTGAAAAGCTGAGCTGTCCAGAACCGGCTGGACTGAAAACTGTTAGCAGCAGCAGCAGCAGCTTTGGACCAGAGGAGCTGAGAGTGGGTCATCAGAACCAGGTTAGCTCCCTGCAGAGAGCCCTGGGTCTCCTGGTGCTGATCAACCTTCCTCTGTTTGGACCAGGAGCGCGAGGAGCAGAAGCAGAGCGAGAGGCAGAAGAGGAGGACCAGGATGGAGTTCATCTCCAGGCTGGAGGAGCTGGGCTTCTCCAGGAGAGACGCGGCCAGAGCTCTGCACCACGCAGGAGGAGACGTGGACAAAGCCTACGCCGTCAGTGTCCGGTCCGTTTCACCTCCAATCAGAACCGAGCTCCGTGGTCCGGCTCACCAGTCTCTGTCTGTCCTCAGATCCTGCAGGACTCTTCTCAGGCGGCTCAGACCGTCTCACAGGACACCGTCAGTCCAGAGAAGGTGGAGCAGGTAACCTCTGTCCTGCCGGTGTCCTGCTGGTGTCCTGCAGCCGTCGGGTCTGGTGCCGGCGGCTCGGTTCTGACCCGCATGTCGTCTCCCTGTGTCTCCCAGCTGCTGTATTTGGGCTTTGAGAGGGACGCGGCTGAGGCGGCTCTCAGACTGACGGGGGAAGACGTCCAGTCAGCCACCCAGCTGCTGTTGGACAACCAGGGGGTCCTGTCCCCGGACCTGCTGTCCCCGCCCTCCACCTCCACCTCACCTTCCTCTGAGGAGGCCAGCACCTCCTCCACCTCCCCAGGTACGTCTCACTCATCAGCTGCTTCTGGTGGCGTTCTGCTCCTGATCCCAGAGAGGCTCCTTCAGCGTCTGCCTTTAAAACTCGTCTTCAAACCTTTTAATCTGTGGCTTTTAACGCCAGCAGGTCTGTTTGACCTCGTTAGGGTTAACAGGGTTAATTAGGTTTAACTGGGTTAACTGGTTTAATTGGGTTAATTTGTTTGATTAGCTTAATTTGTTTGATTAGTTTAATTTGGTTAACTTGATTAACTAGTTTAACTTGTTAAATTGGGTTAATTGATTTAATCTTTAGCTCCTGTTTAGTTCAGCCTACAGCTAAATTCAGCCGTAGAAACGAGGTTGCCGTGGAGTTCTGGCGTGGGGACAGCAGGTGGCGCTGTGGGCCGGTCCCTGACCCGAATGGTTCCGTCTGCTCCTCAGAGGACAACGAGCTGGTGAACGAGGTGTTGGAGGACATCTCCCGCCATGAGGAGGACTATCTGGACCTGACTCTGGAGGAGGAGAGTGAGCTCATCTCCAGGCTGAAGACCTACCTGAACCGAGAGGCCGCCCACACCGTGTGAGCCGGACCCCACGGGGGTTCTGTGTCCGGAGGGTCCGGGGTTCTGGTGGAGCGCTCACAGCTCAGCGTCTCCTCAGATCGTCCAGATTTCTGGTTCTGCTGCAGAACCGCACCACGTTGTTCCTGAAGTTTAGTTGTTCTAACGCCACAATGGAACGTTTTCTGTTTTATATCATAGTGTTCTGTTTGGTGTCGTCTGGTTCTGGTGGACCACCTAATAAAAACGTTTCCTGAAGTGATTGTGAAGCTCTAACCTTTTAAACCGGGCTGGTTCCCGGACCGGGACCAGGACCAGGATGGCGGACCAGCTGGAGGCTGAGCGACCCGGGTCCTCCGGTTCCACATAACCGGGATTTCTGCAGGAGATCGGGTTGAACTTATCCTGACCATCTTCATCCAGAACCAGATGAAGATGGTCAGGGTTCCAGCAATAGTTCCCTTCGCCTGAACATCAGGGTCAGAACCTGATGGTACCACCATCGGACATTAAGCCTGGTGAGCAGAGTCGACCAGCGATGAGGAGAACCTCTGAGGGTTTAGGCTGGTTCTGTTGGACCTCCATAATGTGAACTGAGCATGTTGCAGCGGTTGAGTCATGTTCTAGGTCCTTTATAAACGGGTCAGTATGTTCTGGGTTCTGGTCGTTTTTTTCTGCTCGGGTTTTAGAACCCAACATGTTCATTTTATTTAAATATTTTCCAAACATTTTGTCATTTTTCATGTAATTAAAGTTCTGTTGGCCTGCTGGGACGGAACCAGTACTTCATTTATCTCCTTAATACATGTGCTGTGGTTCTGGAAACTAAAATCTGCACCGATCACATTGCTCTTCTCATACTGGACCGGTTCTGCTCTAAAATTACTGACCCACTAAAGGTTTCGTGTTACGGTAAATCGAGTCAACGGGTTCTGTAGAACCCTCTGAAGACCCAGAGGTCAGTGTTAGGATGAGGAGGGTTCTGGTTCTGTTTGACCACCGTTCTGCCGTAGCCAACCTGGAACATTAAATATTTATGAATTTATCTTTATTAAAGAAACTGGACCGGGTTCCCGTTGTTCTGAGGTTCTGTTTTACCGAGCGGTTAAAGCAGAGTAGACCTTGTTTTACTAACAGATGCAGTGATGGTAGGTTCTACAGAACTGGACCGGCCCATTTCCAGGTTCTGATACCTGCGGCTTATTTGTGCTGGCAGCAGATCGGATCAGAAATCAGGCCACAGACTCTGAGTGTTTGATAAAAAACGGGCTTTTCTCTCAGTCTGCCTTTATTTATTGGACATGAGGATCATCAGGGGGAATCAGGAGCATCAGGGGGATCAGGGTGGGCCTCTAGAAGTAGTTGACCACTCTGCGGATGGACTGGATGTTGGGGTTCTGGGCCTGCCACTCGGTGGGGCTGCAGTAGTTGCCCCGCTCCACGATGTACATCCGGCCGCGGAAGTTGGGCTCCTCGTACATCACCCAGCTGGAGGCAGAGGGGGGAGAAGATGGGTTAGAAACAGCCGGTTCTGACGGGCCGAGCCTCGCAAACCAACCGGCACGTCTCAGTCAGCTGCATGTCAGACCCAAGAGAGCAGAACTTTTCTGAGGTTTCTCTGGAAATGAAGTTTGGATCAGAAACTACTAGGTTCTTTGGACCTGACATCAGAACCCTGTTCCACCTTTGAGCGGTGGTTCTGCAGAATCTTCCCAATTTGGACCTGTGCTTTAGACCTTTACGAACACCGATGAAGCTTCATAGCAGCACTCACCACCCCAGAACCAGAACCCACCTCCATGAATTGGGACACCTTCAGAACCTGGACCACAGAGCACTGAGGGTGACCCGGTATGGGTTGGTTCTGAGGAGCAGTCAAGCAAACCCGACCCGGTTCTCAGCAGTGTTGGCCCGTGTGTTCTGGCAGCCATGTTAGATGGTGAGCGGCCCAGTAAGGTACCGTCCCTTCAGGGACTGGGCCTGAAGGGACGGTACCTGTGATTTAACCAATCAGAAGCTTAGAAGGTCATGACCTCATCATCTGGGCTTTCACCCACTGGTTAAAGGCTACGTAGTGTCAGGGTATGGACACTTGTAGGAGGACCAGACCAGAACCCAGCTTGGATCAATCCAACCAGAGGAAGTTCTGAGCTACATCCAGTAGCCGCTTCTAGAACAGAAACCAGAAGTTCTGGTCCTCCGTGAAGACGCTTTAACATCTCCAAGGTCAGCAAGGATCATGTCCCAGAAGATCCTGCCAGAACCCAGCTGCTCCCAGTAGGTCTGAGATGTTTGATGAACCAGGTCGATCAGAACGTGTCTGTTGGTGCTGCACTCACGCGCCGTCGCCGTAGACCCTGACGGAGTTGATGCAGTTCTTGGAGAACCCGCGGCTTTGCAGGAAGGGGCAGTCGTCGCAGATGTCCACGCACTGGCCGGAGAAGTTGCAGGCTTCAAACAGCTCGATGCGGTAATGTTCTCCGTGCTGGAGAACGAGAGGAGACACGGGTTAGTCTGCAGAAGGTCCTGCAGGAGGATCAAACATCTAAAACTGGACTCTTCACTTTAAACTGTGGAGAATATCCCAGATCTGATCATAACCAACATCCTCCTGTTTCAGGGCCGTTTGGTGCATCTTTGCATCCAGAACCCGTTCAGAATGGTTCTGTTCACCAGCAGCTATGAATCTGTCAAGAACTCAGGACAAGGCTGCAAATGAAAAACTTTCCAGGTGGATTTCAGCCAGACTGGACTTCTAAAACTGAGGCTCCATCCGAACACCCTTAATCACAGCTCCTAGTTCCTGTTCCTAGTTCCTCTTCCTAGTTCCTGTTCCTAGTTCCTCTTCCTAGTTCCTAGCTCCTGTTGCTACAAACATGGAGGATGGAGTCAGATCCTACAGCCTTCTGGACATGAGCTACACAGAGACGCTCTCTGCTCTACGGAGGTTTTAGTTGGTTTCTGTGAGGTGAACTCAGCTGATGCATCATGTCAGGCAAAGGATTGTGGGATACCTGAAGGGTTCTTAGGGACGTCGTGAGGTTCCTAGACTAAACTGACCGTGGGAGGAAGCATTCAGGTTCCTTTCCTAACTCCTTCCTCACTGACTGCTCTTCAGACACTGACCATGGTG
Source organism: Fundulus diaphanus (assembly GCA_037039145.1). Classification (NCBI taxonomy): domain Eukaryota; kingdom Metazoa; phylum Chordata; class Actinopteri; order Cyprinodontiformes; family Fundulidae; genus Fundulus; species Fundulus diaphanus. The sequence continues at coordinate 1,000,462 of CM073137.1, read as the reverse complement.
ACCTCTGACGCTGTTCTGCTTTGGCTGAAGTTCTAGGTCTGGTTCTATCAGGGGATTCGGACTGAGCCTGAGCTCCTCTGACCCTGAACTCGGTTCTAGAGTGAAAATGTTCTGTTTCTGCTGCATTTCCCCACATCTACCAGCTGGGGGCAGTCTGGTTAACACAAGGATCTTTGAGCCGGAGATGGTTGGTCCTGAGCTGGAGCTCCAGCCAGGAGAACTCAGCAGCTTTATTCTGCAGCAGGAGCCTGGAGTCTGTGCTCCAGCGGACCTGAACCCGGTCTCTGCAGAACCAGACTGCATGAAGACCGGGTTCTTCAACACTTGATTCAGGTGATTTGGACCAGAGACACATCTAGAAGTTACAGGACCCCAGACAGACCTGCAGGGTTCCTCCTCTGAATGTGTCAGACCTTTAAAGGTCCTGAAGCTGATCTATGGTGGTTGGACCATGAAGGCGCATCATCTGCCTGCTCAGAGAGGACCACTCCTCCAGCCTGCATGTTCTAGATGCTGCTCCAGCACACCTGATGTTACAACCTGAGGGACCCCGCCTTCACGCACTGACGCTTCTGCAGAACATCTCCCAGCTATCTGTGGCTAACGACTGCAGGGAACCCTGGAGGTTCTCTCAGACACGGCGGGAACCCGGTCCAGGTGGTTACCATGCGGATGGGCTTGCAGGAGCCCATGTGGTCGTTGTGGGAGTTCCACCTCTGGAATTCTGGGTACTCTCCGTGCTCCAGGATGTACTGCTGGCCCTTGAAGTCGGGGTGGTCGTAGCAGATCCAGGCGCCGCTCTCCACGCGGATGGAGTTCACTCTGAGGACAGGAAGGAACCACAGTTTGGGCTTTTATTGTGAAAAGCGGGAGGAAATGGCGTCTGCTGCCGCTCTGATTGGGCCTCATTAAGCTGTGTCCTCCCATGGAGGGTCAGCAGAGACCTTCTGGAGGACCGGCCAGGTTCTGACACCTCAGGCCCAGACCCAAGGAGACATGGATCTGCTGGTTTGTTCAGAGCCGCTGCAGAACATCAGGTCCATCAGACGGTTCCTCACCTGTTCATGAAGCCGCGGTCCTGGAAGTTGTCACAGTCACCTCGGACCTCCAGCTTCCTGCCGGTGAAGCATCTTCCCTCATAGAAGGTGATCTGCAGGAGGACAAGGTCAGATGTTCACCAGGATCCTTCAGTAAAGGTTATTCAGCTCCAGAACCGAGCCGTAGATAAGCAGCTCAGATGACCCGATGAGGTCAGCGCCTCGGAGCTGCTGACACCACCCCTCAGCAGCTCCACCTGAACCTCTGGACCAGGAGGTTAGACCTTCACACACGAGGAGCATGAATGTGTGTTCTGTGTTCACCGGGTCAGTTTCAGCACACCAGGTTCCTCCAGAGAAACGCTTCCTCCCGTCATACTTAAGGTAAATATCTACAACCAAAGGATGAGTTACATCTCTGGGTCAGAACCAGAACCTGGATCAGAACCAAAGATCTTTTCTCTGTTGCTTGTCATTCTGGCCATGCCCACGCATGACGTCACGGGCCTCTACCCCATCCCTCAGCACAGCGTGACGTCACAGCAGGTCCATGAGAGCCTGAACTGATCAGAACCTTAGTCTCACGCAGCCGGGTCAGAACTTCACAGAATTTAGCCAAAAACACAAGAACTGTAGAATATTCTAGAACAGTGAAAACCAAGTTCTCCCGCAGAACCAGGGCTTAGAGCAACCTGAGCTGGCTCCGCCCACCACTAAACCAAGGCTTTTAATTGGCTGTGCAGCCTTTGCCACGCCCCACAGTCGGCCTGAAGCTAGAAACGTGACGTCATTGTTCAGACTTCAGAGCAGGCAGCAGGCTGCAACTACATGCAAATAAAATTCATAAAATTGGTTCTGGTTCTGAAACCCAGTAAGCCAGATGGTTCTGAAACCCAGTAAGCCGGTTGGTTCTGGTTCTGAAACCCAGTAAGCCGGTTGGTTCTGAAACCTAATGAGCCAGTTGGTTCTGGTTCTGAAACCCACTGAGCTGTTTTGTGCTGGTTCTGAAACCCAATAAGCTGGTTGGTTCTGGTTCTGAATCCCAGTAAGCTGGTCGGGTTCTGGTTCTGAAACCCAGTGAGCTGTTTCGTTCTGGTTCTGAAACCCACTAAGCCAGCTGGTTCTGGTTCTGAAACCCAGTAAGCTGTTTGGTTCTGGTTCTGAAACCCAGTAAGCTAGTGGGTCTGGTTCTGAAACTCAGTACACTGTTTGGTTCTGGTTCTGAAACCCAGTGAGCTGTTTGGTTCTGGTTCTGAAACTCAGTACGCTGTTTGGTTCTGGTTCTGAAGCCTACTAAGCTAGTTGGTTCTGGTTCTGAAACCCGGTGAGCTGTTTGGTTCTGGTTCTGAAACCCAGTAAGCTAGTGGGTCTGGTTCTGAAACTCAGTACACGGTTTGGTTCTGGTTCTGAAACCCAGTGAGCTGTTTGGTTCTGGTTCTGAAACCCACTAAGCCAGCTGGTTCTGGTTCTGAAACCCAGTGAGCTGTTTGGTTCTGAAGCCCACTAAGCCAGTTGGTTCTGGTTCTGAAACCCAGTGAGCTGTTTGGTTCTGCTTCTGAAACCCACTAAGCCAGCTGGTTCTGGTTCTGAAACCCAGTGAGCTGTTTGGTTCTGGTTCTGAAACCCGGTGAGCTGTTTGGTTCTGGTTCTGAAACCCAGTAAGCTAGTGGGTCTGGTTCTGAAACTCAGTACACGGTTTGGTTCTGGTTCTGAAACCCAGTGAGCTGTTTGGTTCTGGTTCTGAAACCCACTAAGCCAGTTGGTTCTGGTTCTGAAACCCAGTGAGCTGTTTGGTTCTGCTTCTGAAACCCACTAAGCCAGTTGGGTCTGGTTCTGAAACTCAGTACGCTATTTGGTTCTGGTTCTGAAACCCAGTGAGCCAGCTGGTTCTGGTTCTGAAGCCTACTAAGCTAGTTGGTTCTGGTTCTGAAACCCGGTGAGCTGTTTGGTTCTGGTTCTGAAACCCAGTAAGCTAGTGGGTCTTGTTCTGAAACTCAGTACACGGTTTGGTTCTGGTTCTGAAACCCAGTGAGCTGTTTGGTTCTGGTTCTGAAACCCACTAAGCCAGCTGGTTCTGGTTCTGAAACCCAGTGAGCTGTTTGGTTCTGAAGCCCACTAAGCCAGTTGGTTCTGGTTCTGAAACCCAGTGAGCTGTTTGGTTCTGCTTCTGAAACCCACTAAGCCAGCTGGTTCTGGTTCTGAAACCCAGTGAGCTGTTTTGCTCTGGTTCTGAAGCCCACTAAGCCAGTGGGTTCTGGTTCTGGTCCTGAGCGGCCCGTGTGGGCCGGGTCAGCTGCCACTCACCTTTCCAGAGTACTGCGACATGTTTCTCCCTCTGGACGCCGTCCAACCGTCCCTCAGCGCCGTGTAGCCCAGAAAAAGTTGGACAGGCCAATTTATACGGCAGGGGGGCGCGCCCCGACCCGCGGGCCGGCGCCGACAAAGGCCCGGCTGTAAAAGGTTCTGCTGAGTCAGCGCCGCTTCCTGACGGGTCAGCTGATTCTGCCTCAATAGAAAGTGCTGGGAGGCAGCTTTACGGGTCAGTGGGCCCAGGGCAGGGTTCTGGAGAGAGCAGCAGCAGCAGAGACACCAGAGGGTCCAAACTCTGAGACGCCGGTCCGGTTCTGGTCCAGTTGTTCCTCTGAGACACCGGTCCGGTTCTGGTCCAGTGGTTCTGGTTGTTTACATGTTTACTGTCAGGGTCAAACGGGTCGACCTCCACAGTGAAATGCTGGTTCTGCTGCAGAAACACGCTGGAGCAGCAGGTTCTGATGGTCTCCCTGTGGATGTGTGGGTCCAGGTTCTGTTCAGGTTCTGTTCAGATTCTGTTCAGATTCTCCTCCCCCAGTCCAGAACAATGTGAGCAGATCTCCATAAACGGACCAGAACCCTGTCCAGACCTGACTGGTCCTGATCCAAATGACCCCTGACCCAGTTGGATGGTCGGGGCTCAGGTCCGGTGGAACCAACCAGTCAGTAGCTTCGTTAGCTGCACCAGGTGTGTGGATCAGAACCAGAACCCTGGTGGCAGGAACACAACCAGCTCCTCCAGCTTCCTGAGGAGGAGGAGGCGGAACCAGGCTCCTTCATGGTGCCTCAGGTCCACAGACCCCCACCACCATCAGGGTGGAACCAGAGTCTAGAACCAGGTCCAGTTCAGTCCAGTTAGGTTCAGTCAGGTCCAGTTCAGTCAGGTCCAGTCAGGTCCAGTTAGGTCCAGTCAGAACCCTAAGAAGTCCGTCTTCAGTCAGAATCGGTTCTGTTGTAAACCCGTCGCTGTCTCTGCAAACGGTACCACCTTTAATCACTGGATCCAGTCTGGGTTTCAGTTTCCAGAACTGTCTATGTGCCGTCTCCATTTGCCAGAAGACTTCTCACCCGGTCCTCCATCTGGTTCTGGTTCTGGTTCTGACTAACATGTTCTCTTTCAACCTGGTCCGAGTTGATCACAGAGGCAACACCAGCAGCAGGTCCGTTGTTGGTTCTGGACCCGTCCCTGCTCTCTTGACTCTCTCTCAGAACCGGCTTCACTGATTGACGGCGCCGTCACGGACCCGACCCGGTCCTTAGAGACAGAACCGCCTGGACTCTTCCTATGGACGGCTAGTAAGGCCCGTTTGGACCAGACATTCACTTTCAGAACCATCAGCTGAGAGGGTTCTGTCCCCTAACGGGCTCAGCTGACAGAATCAGAACCATCGCTGTAATGTTCTAATCATTATTTAGCAGAACCAGAGGACGGGTCCACTTAGCAGGAATAAACAGGCCTTCTGGACTCTCGGCCAATCAGGACTCCTCATTCTTTGCTCCAGATGACGTGTTAGAAGCATTAAAGCTGATTGTTTGGTTCTGGTACCAGGTTCTCCCATTCGGTACCGGGTCAGTTATCGGACTCAGAACCATCCTTATCTGAAGATGTTTCCCAAATCCAGATTTATCTGCCAAATTTGAGTTTTTTATGTAAGATTTACGTTTACTCAACGTCTACAGGTTCTGCAGTACCACTAATGGACCCAGAACCGGCCAGGAACCAGAACCAGAGAACCAGAACCAGAGAACCAGAACCAGCCTTCCTCCCTGCCTTCATACCAGATTATTCCAGTGATGGATCTCTGCTAATCTGGTGAAACAGGTTTAAAATGAATCCAGACCTTTCAGAGCGCTGCGTGACTGGCTCAGGCTCCGGTACCGGTACCGGTACCGGAGCCTGTAAGCCGGGTTCTGGTTGGTAGTACGTCAGACGGACTGAAGGGGGCAGTGTTCTCTGGGACAGTCACCATCACATCCAAGTAGCGGTCTTACTTATTTAAATGATAATTAAACTAACATGTCTAACAATTACAACATAACAAAAACAATAAGTATAAACATAAAAAGGTCCAAACAGTGTCAGAAGGTCAGAGTTTGAGCTCGTCAAGAACACAATAGTTTTTATTGCCTTTGAGTTTAAGTCCTTTTTAACTGTTTAATTGTGTATTTTGAGTTTGTTGCTAATAATAATTTCTTTATCACAAGTTCTTTTAAAGTTAAAACAAATGATTTTGTTGATTTCATGCATTTTTTAGAAACGTGTCCATTCCATCTTCCTCTGAGTCTTCCAAATATAAATGTTGATAAAAATTGCATACATAATTAGAGAGGGCACATTTATTTTCATAAATTACATCGTTAAATTAATTTAGCTTCTCTGAGCTGCAGCAGCATCTGGAGCATTGTTCTCCTTGTTCTACCCTTTCCTTCTGGAAACGCTTAGAACGTTCCCCTAGCTTTGTCTTCATGACGGTGATCATGTTAGAACTTCTTCTTCAGATGCAACAGTTTTCTCTGCTAATCTCATAATTTTGGTCACTATCTGGGATTATTTCTCTTTTTTCTTTAGTGCCATTTATCAGTAATTCCCAGGTTTTTCCAAATTGTAATTCATGTGATGTTTGGTTCCTAGGAGTCCGTCTGTCCAGATTATCATTCATCACGTTAAAGTCTCCTCCAAGTAACATTTTAACGGTGGGAAATGACAGTACTATTCATTTTAAACAGCATCTGAACTCTTGAATAAGGAGTTTTATTTGGCGTCAACAGAACGCTCCATGGCGTCAGAGATTCTGCAGACCAGACGCCTCTAAAGAGAGTAGATGGATTCACCAGGAGGTCCTGGACTGGGTCTGCCATGCAGGACGGAACGTCCTACAGCTGATGTTTCAGGTCCACAGGCTGACCAGGAAGAGGCGACGCGGTGCAGCAGTCTGCTTCTGTTGGGGGGGAGAGGTGGAGATGCCTACAACACATGGACGGTGACAGCTGATGAGGTTAAAGAGTTATTATGACAGATTTAAAGCGAGTCTCATGCTGAAAACAAACCGTTTTCACCCCACACAAGTTTAATCGCTGCAAGGCGACCGCTGTCGTTTCTAAAAGATCTAAACTCCCCCAGAGATAAAAGAGTTCTTAATTTCCAGTCCTGTTCCTGTGCAGCGTTCCAGCTCGATGGGTCAGAGGATTTAAAAGCCTTTTTCCCAGTTCTGCTCTGACTCTCAGGATCTGCAAAAGGATGAACTAAGAAGGCAGCCCATAACGGTTAAACTTTCTACACATATATAGACATAAATATGTAGGTAGAAGTCCAATAATAGATTTGTAGATAGTCAGCCAGTGGGAGAACCTGCAGGAACACAGAGATGGAGAATGAGCCACAACAAGGAGCAATGATGTACAGAATAGCTGCAACCAGGGATGCAACGCACAGTGATAAAGAGCAGCCGGTTTCTTTAGAAACTGACCTGGAGCACGACTAAAAAGTAGCTCTCCATAGTCCAACAAAGGTAAAAAAAGTAGAAGTGATCAAATGTTTTCTAACTTACAAAGAAAAATATGATTTATAATTAATTATTTTGTTCTGTATGCACTCTGTACATACAAAATAACAATAAAGTTGTCTAAGTCTAATAAAGCAACCCAGTTTCAGCTTTGCAGTGAGTTTATGTGCGGGTTAGAAGACAGATTCTCATCAATTTACAAGCCTAGATAATTATAAGGTGACCATTTGAATGACCCCATGCACAGTTGGCAGCCTGGGAACATAGACATTATGCAGGTAGACGCCCCATGGACTGGTGCTGCCTACTGGAGCTGACGTTTCAGCGTGGCTGCCATCTTGGATGGGTCTCTCCTGTGACCCCAGTGCGTTTATTTGTACTGACGAAGCTGTTTGCCCGACTACAATAAATCATAACTTGAATTTTTACCCGATTTTCACACAGTTTGGTTTGTTACAAATGGCGCAGATGCTGGTACACACAAATACACGTTTTAATGCTGAAATATGTTGTTTAAGCAACATTTCATAAATGTGTGCTCTTTAACAGACTTAGTATAATGTATAAATATGCGATTTCATACTGTAATACTTTGTTTTATGTTATTTAACAAAGATCAGACATGTGGCGTGACATGTTATTAAATATGTAAATAAATACGTGGTTTCGTATTGAAATACTATGTTTTATGATCTTAAACAAAGAGGCATGCTGTATTATTTCGTAAAACGAAATAATACAGCATGATAATAGAATAGAACTGCCTCCTGACATTTGTCGTTTTTTATTGTACTTTTTATTCTTTTATCGTTTTTGTTTTCTCTTTTATGTAATTTGGACTTTGAGTCTGTAATAAAATCTATCTATTACATATTAATACATGTATAAATTAATTCATTTTATATTTGAGCAAAGAGACAAGTTGATTTGTTAATTGAAATGCATTTAACTCTCTCTCAAACGTACAGTCCTGATCCTTCTCTACACACCAACAATAAACTCTTCATATTTCTGCATGCTCTGCATACATGCATACACAGTTTTTTAAAGGCCTGGAAAATTGTTCCAGACCCTGGAATCCAGGTCATTCCAGGGTCTTCCATCCTGCGTGCAGCTAGGAATGGAGCTTCAGACCCGTGAAAAGAACTGTTCTGCGCAGCTTCTTGCATGTGCTGTACTCTGTAACTACGGGCAAAGTTGCTCCTTCTGCGTTTACTCCCGTTGGCTTCTGTGCCAGCCTGGAGCAGGGGAGACACATCCAAGATGGCGGCGCCGCAGGACGCGCTCCAGCACGGAATGAGGCGTCTACGTACATCTATGCCTGGGAAGGAAACTGGTTCTCATAATTAATGAGACCGCTTCTCCAATTGGTCAGCCAGGCATCAGAGGCGGGCTCTAATTACCATCCTGCGTTCTGTTTGGTGCTACGGAAACATCCCTTCGATCATTGGACGGATCGGAACTTTGATGCTCCCTTTTAACCAATAGTAGAGCAGAACGCGCCAAGTGGGCGGGACTTTGTCAGTGGCTGCTGCTAGCCTCTCCGCAGCTAGCGTCTCCTCCGTTTCTCCGCCCGTCCTTCCGAACTGTGGACCAGAACCGGGCTTTAGATGGCCGCTGCCGCCCTGAGGAGCTGCTCTGTCTGGCGCTTTGTCAAACTGAGAAGGTAACATTTTAACAATGGCCGCCACAGTGTCCTCCAGGCCAGTTATCGCGATGTTTAAACTTTGACTCTCCACTCATTCGGGTTAAAGTTCAGTCTTTAACCCGAATGAGTGGAGAGTCAAAGTTTAGTCTTTAACCTAACCAGGAACCGAACTCTCTGAGAGCTGAACGTGTGTTTAAAACACTTTAACTTGAAGGATGATCTACTGTCGAAGTTTAAATAAATAAAGTCTAAAATAAAACCGCTGACCTTTGCTCTAGATAACAAAGTGGAACCACAGAGAACCTGTCAGTCTGGATCCTGGTCAGAGATGACCCTGCCGGTCCAGACCCAGTCTGTCTGTCTGTCTCAGCTTTATTTCTAAAGCGCTGTTTAAAAACATATGAGGGACCAAAGTGCTGCACATTAAAACAAGAAAATGTTAAAAACACACTAAACAAACACAACATCAAAAGACAAGGTTCAGTATTTTAAAATGCCACAGGGATCCAGTGAAGGAACGCTAGGATGGGAGGAATAAGCTACATGTCTGAGTTAACGAGCTGCAGAGTTCTGCAGAAGCTGCAGGCGGGCCAGAGAGGTCCGGTTAAGGCCTCTATACAGCATCACAGGAGTCAAGAAGAACCGGGATAAAAGCAGGGACTAGTTTCTACAACGCAGGTCTTGATAAGGTTGATTTCACCTTTGCTCTTTGACAAAGCTGATAAAAACTTCTCTGAACGACACTGCTGATCTGTTTCTAAGATTTAAAATCAGTCAGACTTTACCCCTGGATTGGCGACACAGAGATAAAGTGACAGAGAGCCCAGATCTACGTTTAGGAGGGACAGCAGCTCAGTCTGAACATCATAACTTCTGTCTGGTTCTCATCTAAACTGAGGAATTTCAGGGAAAGCCGTGATTGAATGTCCTCTAAGCTGTGTGTGAGTAGCTGGACAGAGATTGGTGCCCAGGGGAAATAGATCTGCCAATCATCGGCATAACAGTGAAATGAAAACACAGCCGAGGTGGAGTAGGTAGAGCAAATAGGAGAGGGCCGAGGATTGACCCCCGAGGGACACCGTATGGAAGATCTTCAGACCTCTCTGAAGATTAAAATACTGTGTAATGCAGCGGACTGATCTGAAAGCACTAAAACAACAAACTTTCCATAGTCTGTTGACTAAAGGACATCATTAGAACCCTGAGAGGTGTTCTCTCTCTACTGTGAAGACCTTTAGACCCAGACTGGAACCACTGTCCTCTAAACATGGTGACAACTGGTTGGAGACAACCTTCTCTAAGAGTTTAGAAATACATGGAAGAGATGGGCCTGAAACCAGAGCAGAGAGAAGGTCCAGACCCTGCTGGTCACGATCCGGTCCAGATGTGACTCCACCACTCTCTCTCTCCTATCTGAGCTTGGGTTGCTCAGAGTTCTGGGTTCTGGCTCAGCGTCTGGTTCCAGCAGGACAGGAGTCCAGGAACCCAGATCGGTTGAAGCACCTGAGCTCCTAGAACCTTCCTGATTCCTCCTGCAGTCGAGGAGAACCGCACGGACCCAGACCTGCAGGAGGTGGTTATTTCTCTCTCTCTGTCCCCAGTTTGCTCAGGTCCGGCGTTTCCTGCGTTTCCAGCGTTCCCGGCGTTCCCAGCCTGACGTTCCACACCACAACCTCCTCTCTGATGGGTGAGTCTGCAGCAGATCCAGCAGGGTTGCTCCAGAGCAGCGTCCTGATTGGCTCATTGGGCGTGGGGGTGTGTCCTCAGGTGCGACGGTGGAGGAGTTCGACCAGGCGAAGAGCCGGCTGGCGGCGCTGAAGAAAGATCCGGGGAACGAGGTGAAACTGAAGATCTACGCTCTCTTCAAGCAGGTGAGGAGGTCCAGATGTTCTGCAGCGTGAAGGGAGAAAACCCGGGAGACAGACGGATGAAACGTTCACCTTCCTCCAGGAGTTGGTGACGGATCAGGAACTTCACCAGAACTTCTTTGAACCAAAGATTCTGAGACGTTAAACATTAAAATAGGAAACAGGAGCTTCTAAGTTATAAATTATTGCTCTAGTCAAAGAAGGTCCGCTAACATCTCTGCACATCCTGGACACCACCTGTTTGGACCTTTACCTCCAGGTGGCGCTGTTGGCTGGAACCAGCCTCAGAGACAGGTTTTGCCCCCAGGCTGGTTCTGATGGACCCTGGACAGTCAGAGGAACCAGGTCTAGACCAGGCTGACTGGTACCGACCCAACCAGGTCCTCCTCTGCAGTAGAACACTGCATTTATGCAGATTTAGAGGAAAACCTTTTTATTTCCTTTCATATATATTTAAACGTCTTTATTCAAAGGAAAGTGGAACTAAAGTCAGACCCTGAGTTCATTTATAATAAATATATAATAAATATTAATGCATGTTTAGGTGTGTGAGGAACATTTAGAGACGTCCGTTGGGCCGCTGTAAATGGGCCTGACATCGTCCATCTGTCCCACTTTACTGCAGCTGTCCAGTAATGGGCCTGACATCGTCCATCTGTCCCACTTTACTGCAGCTGTCCAGGAAGGGGTCTGACATCGTCCATCTGTCCCACTTTACTGCAGTTGTCAGCGAATGGGCCTGACATCGTCCATCTGTCCCACTTTACTGCAGCTGTCCAGGAATGGGCCTGAAATCGTCCATCTGTCCCACTTTACTGCAGCTGTCAGGGAATGGGTCTGACATCGTCCAGCTGTCCCACTTTACTGCAGCTGTCAGGAAATGGGCCTGACATCGTCCATCTGTCCCACTTTACTGCAGCTGTCCGGGTCCAGACAGAACCCGTCCAGAACCTGTCCTGCGCTGACTGAGTCCAGGTAGAAACAGAAGTACCTGTGTTTCCATATTTTATCTTTTATCTTCATAGTAGGTACACCTGGTCTGGCGTTCTGTTAACTGTGACATCATCCAGTGAAGACGGCTCACCCGCTATTACCATCTAATGTAGAACAGATTACTGGATCAATGTGTGCTTCTATGCTTTTTTGTCTCTCTTGTTGTGTCTTTGCTCTGTCTTCTGTAACCCCCAGTCGGTCGAGGCAGATGACCGTTCACACTGAGCCTGGTTCTGGTTCTGCTGGAGGTTTTCCTTCCCGTTAATGGGGAGTTTTTCTTCCCACTGTCGCTTCATGCTTGCTCAGTATGAGGGATTGCTGCAAAGCCATGGACAATGCAGACGACTCTCCCTGTAGCTCTACGCTTCTCCAGGAGTGAATGCTGCTTGTCGGGACTTTGATGCAATCAACTGGTTCCCTTATACAGGACATTTTTGACCAATCTGTATAATATGATTGAATTTGACTTTGTAAAGTGCCTTGAGATGACATGTTTCATGAATTGGCGCTATATAAATAAAATTGAATTGAATAGCATACCGCAAGCGATCTATTTTTAGAAACGTAACGTCACGATGACGTCACATCACGTGGTACGCGGTAGGACAAACTTGCATAGTCCGCAGCTGTTTCGCTGTAAAAGAGACGTGCGTTAGCCTAGGTTTTACTCGTTTAAAAGACTGCTTTTTCCAAAATCTAAGACCATGGTTTTTAAACATTGTTGCTATGGAACGTGCAACAGCGACTCGAGGTACGCTGATCGGCCGCATATGAAGGATGTTTTCTTCATTACTTTCCCGAAATTCAAGACTGCCAAGGAGAAATGTGTGCGCTGGGTACACCGGTGCGGTCGGCCTACATATGTAGCAAGGATTTTGTCGGAGGAAAGGGCACAACTGAAGAACATCCTGACCCAATTCCAGTCCGACGACGCCTTGAACGCCGCGCAGGAAAAAAAAGCAAAGCTTACCATTCGATCAGCTCCGCCCGTTTTCCGGTCTTTTTAAGCCCTTGACACTCAAGCCATCGTTTGAGCTGAAGGTTGGTGTGTTCTTCGACAGTTCGACCAGTAAACCGTGCGCCTGGGACATCGTCTTGGGAAAGTTTAATGGCTGCAAAGTCGGTCATATCGCTGGTTCTGTTGCGCGTGTAATAGCTGGTTGCTACGGGCGCTCTCTACCTGTTTGCCCTACCTAAGCGGCAAAAGGGGCGTTGCTCTTGTTGCTCTGGTGACGTCACGTGCGCGGTACGCTATTGAATATTAACGACGCCTCCTCCTTTGCAGGCCACTCTGGGTCCCTGCAACGCTCCCAAACCAGGAATGCTGGACTTTGTGAACAAGGCCAAATGGGACGCCTGGAAGTCCCTGGGCTCCATCTCTCAGGTACCAGAACCCTCTGTGGTTCCCTCCAGCTTCGGGTCATGGACCTCCTGGTGTGTCAGCGTCTTGATGATTGCTTGAAGTTGACAACCAGCTGATCACGTTTGTGTCGGCAGGATGAAGCCAGGGAGCAGTACTGCAACCTGATTGGCTCCCTGGTGGAAGCAGAGGGGGGAAGCTCCGCCCAGCTCGCTGCAAAGCCTGCTGGGAGCGGAGCCACGTACCAGACGCTGCTGGTCACCACGGAGGATGACATCACCACCATCCAACTGAACCGACCGGCCAAGAAGAACGCCATCACACCTGAGGTCGGCGGTGGAACCAGGAGGCTCTGATGATGTAGTGTGACATCATTTCCTGCTGCTTGACTTCCTGTTTCCTCACTTCCTCCTCCAGATGTACGAGGAGATCATTGCAGCTCTGGAGCAGGCGACCAACGACGACTCCAAGTTCACGGTTTTCACAGGTAACACCTCGTATTCCTGACTCCATACCGCTGAGAATGGGTCGGAGAACCGGGCTCTGGTTCTGGTTCTAAAAATGGGTCAGAGAAGCAGGTTCTGGTCCCAGATAGGACCAGGTTTCTGTCTCCAGGTTGGCTGGATCCATGATGTTCAGGCCAAGTGGACATATTTCAGTTGGTTCTGGTTCTGATCCAGGTTCTAACTTCCTTTATTCAGCGTTTTCCTCTGAGCGTTAAAACGTTCCTGAACTGAAGGATGGACCCTGGTGGTACCGGTGCAGTCGGCATCGACCCGACAACCAGTTTCACCGCTAACCTGTCTCCAGCAGCCAATCAGAGACGGCCCGGTCAGATCCCAGAACCTCTCTGGAGGTTCCCTGTTTACAGAAAGCTTTAGTTCCTGTTCTGAAGGAACCAGGTGCAACAGAACCCAAACCTGCAGGAGATAGACAGTACCCTGCAGGTACGGAGGAGCTGAGAGGTCCATCCTCTCAGCCCCAGACCCAGCTGTAGCATCCAGAGAAGAGTCCTGCAGAACATCTGCAGAACTCAGGTTTCCATCATGGGTTCCAGAACCGGGTGTTCCCTAAGAACCCATCAGAACCTGACGTGTACTGGGTCTGGTTGATCAGGATCTAAGCGGTTCCGCTCAGGGTGACGTGTTGTTGTCTCCTCCTGCAGGAGCTGGAGACTTCTACTGCAGCGGCAACGACCTCTCCAACTTCACCAAGATCCCAGAAGGAGGCGTCCAGGAGATGGCCAGGCAGGGCGGGGAGCTGCTCAGGTGCTCTGAACCTCCTCTACCTGCTGCGTGGGGCTGGAGAACGTCAGGGGGACGTCAGGGGAACGTCAGGGGGACATCAGGAGAACGTCAGGGGGACATCAGGAGAACGTCAGGGGGACGTCAGGGGAACGTCAGGGGGACATCAGGAGAACGTCAGGGGGACGTCAGGGGAACGTCAGGGGGACGTCAGGGGAACGTCAGGAGAACGTCAGGGGGACGTCAGGGGAACGTCAGCGGGACATCAGGAGAACGTCAGGGGGACATGAGGAGGACAGGAGAACATTAGGGAGACATCAGGAGAACGTCAGGGGGACATGAGGAGGACAGGAGAACATCAGGAAATGTCAGGAGAACATTAGGGAGACATCAGGAGAACGTCAGGGGGACATGAGGAGGACAGGAGAACATCAGGAAATGTCAGGAGAACGTCAAGGGGACATGAGGAGGACAGGAGAACATCAGGAAATGTCAGGAGAACATTAGGGGGACATCAGGAGAACGTCAGGGGGACATGAGGAAGACAGGAGAACATTAGGGGGACATCAGGAGAACGTCAAGGGGACATGAGGAGGACAGGAGAACATCAGGAAATGTCAGGAGAACATTAGGGGGACATCAGGAGAACGTCAGGGGTACATGAGGAGGACAGGAGAACATCAGGAAATGTCAGGAGAACATTAGGGGGATGTCAGAGGGACATGAGGAGGACATTAGGATAACAACAGGAGAACATGAGGAGAACGTTGGGGGGACATTAGGATGACATTAGGAGAACATCAGGAGAACTTCTGTGGGACATCAGGAGAATATCAGGGGGACATCAGGAGAATGCAGTGTTGGGCAAGCTACTTGTCCAGTGTAGTGAGCTAAGCTATCAGTTACTCAACAATAAATTAAGCTTCACTACACAAAGCTACCACCTACAGAAATATAGCAAGCTAAGTTACACAAATGTGTTAAAAGTAGCTTAACTACATCAGAAGCTACTTAACGTTGTACCAACCTAATGTCAGATCAATTCAAAATGAGTCTGATAAACTGGTTAAAACATTTATTAAAGATCAGCCAATGACCTAACACAGTGTAGACATTGCTTTATGAGCAGCATAATAAAATACAATCTGAAGTAATTACTGCTAGAAATAAAACGTGCGGTGGCGTTAATAACGTTTGGTGGCGTTTTTTGCATATTATATTATCAGGAGGTTGTCTTTTATGTGCTCAGCCACTAGATTTAAAGGTGTTTTACCCAATAAGAACACTGCAGCACCAGACACAACCAGGAGGCCCCTGATCGTTGGGGAAAGGCAGAAAGAAGATGCACCATAAGCTTTTTCATATTTCTTTTGTCATTTTAAACATGAAACTACCAAAGCACAAGCCAAGTAGTAGAACTAAATGTTGAAAAGAAATTAAAAGCTAAATAAAATAAACCAGGTCACTTAATAAAGCTGCATTTTCTGTATGCTTTGTATTTATATTCACATGATAATATTTTCAGAATTAATAATAACATTTCTGTTAAAGATTTCATTTATCTTCTGCACCAAGGGCATAAGTAGGGAGAGCAAGCAGAGTGAGTTTTGTGTAATATCAGACTTTATTATTGAACTAAGCAGGATTTAGACAGGATTTTAAAGGAAGGTGGATCTTCTTTCTGCCTTTCCCCAACGATCAGGGACCTCCTGGTTGTGTCTGGTGCTGCAGTGTTCTTATTGGGTAAAACACCTTTAAATCTAGTGGCTGAGCACATAAAAGACAACCTCCTGATAATATAATATGCAAAAAACGCCACCAAACGTTATTAACGCCACCGCACGTATTTTACGCGACCGCGCGTTTTTTACGTCACCGCGCGTTCTGGCTGGAAACGCGCGGTGACTAAAAAACGCGCGCTCGCGTAAAATACGGGTTGGAACTGCACGTTATTGTAAGGGCGAGTATTTGCCTAACGGCTTGCCATAAGTTCCACTGCCGTATGCATGCGCATGTTTCGATAGATACAGACAGGAGAGGCAAAGTAGAAGCTCGCGCATGAACATGTCCAACCAACAACTCTGACTGATTGTTCACTCTGAATGTTGTTTCAAAATAGCAAACCTGGTTTCATTTCTTAGTTATGTCCTGGATTTTGTAGCGTTTGCGGACGCTACGTCGCTACTTGATCAAAAAAATAACGTCACTACAGGAAAGTTACTTGATTCATAAAGCAGCGACGCTACGGTCAAGCTACTGGAAAATGTAGTTTAACTAATAGCTTCGCTACATGTAGCGGCGCTACTGCCCATCACTGGGAGAATGTCAGGGGACATCAGGAGAATATTAAAATGTCAGGGTGACATGAAGACATTAGGAGAACGTCAGGGGACCGTCAGGAGAACTTCTGTGGGACATCAGGAGAATATCAGGGGGACATCAGGAGACATGAGAACGTCAGGAGGACATCAGGAGAATGTCAGGGTGACATTAGGAGGACATTAGAACATCAGGAGGACACGAGGAGGAAATTAGAACATTAGGAGGACAGTAGGAGAACTTGAGGTCCAGAAATAACCAAACTGGGCTCACCATGTAGAGAACCTCAATCCTGGCATCCCACCTTCATTAACCCTTCATGTTTACCCTGTCTCATGTAAACGTTCTCGTTCAGAGATGTTCTAAAATCTGCTGTTAAGCCAGAGCAGCGTGTTTCTATCATGAATGTAGCAGAACCAGAACAATCCCGGTTCTATTGGGTCCAGACGGACACAGAGTCCCTGTTCTGATCCGGCCGTTCCCTCAGCAGGAGGGACTTTATGTGATTCTTTAGGAATAAACTCGGTTCTATCACAGATCAAGTCTCTGGCCTCCTCCAGAACCGGGTCGCTGGTACCGAGGTCCAGTACTGACACCGGGTCGTGTTTCTGTCCCCAGGCGGTACGTGAGGGCCTACATCGACTTCCCCAAGCCTCTGGTGGCCGTGGTGAACGGACCAGCCGTGGGGATCTCCGTCACCGTGCTGGGACTCTTTGACCTGGTCTACGCCACAGAACGGGTACAGAACCTGGCCAGAACCTGGGTCCGACTGCTTCAGATCTGGGTTCTGATCAGCAGCAAAGGGTCGCTCGTATGGTCTGGTACAATCTCAGCCTACTTTAACCAGGTTCTGGTGAGGAAGAAGCCAGGAGCAGCTGCTGCAACTATAGAACAATAGGAGAACCTGGCCAGAACCTGGTCAGAACCTGCAGTAGGTTACCTGGATTTACCTGGGGACCATTTTATGGATAGGGTGAAAGGTAGGCGTGTTCCAGCAGAACCAGAACTTGCTCTCTGATGCTTGGATTCAGCTAAACCCAGCCAGCAGGGTCTCGTTCCATCTGGACCAGACATCTGATTTTATTCAGAACCGGGTCTCCATGCTGTCGGCCAGGCTCTTTCCTGTCAGGCTGGTGGCCGGTGGACCAGACAGAAGTGCTGCAGTTCTGACCCGGTTCCATGTGATGAAGCCACTGCTTTCTGTGTTTCAGGCTACCTTCCACACTCCCTTCTCTCAGCTGGGTCAGAGCGCAGAGGGCTGCTCCTCCTACACCTTCCCCAGAATCATGGGTCCCAGCAAGGTACCGGCAGTGCAACCCAGGACCGGTTCTAACCCGGAGCTGCTGCCGGGTCGTCACGCTGATTCTGCTTGTCTCTGCAGGCCAGCGAGCTGCTGCTGTTCAACAAGAAGCTGACGGCCACCCAGGCCTGTGAACTGGGTCTGATCACGGAGGTTTTCCCCGACAGCAGCTTCCAGTCCGAGGTGTGGACCCGACTGAAGGCCTACGCCCGGCTGCCCCCCCAGGTGAGCAGAACCGCGGAGACGTCAGGCGGCCCGCATTCAGAACCGTCATCAGAAGGGAAGACCGACACGTCTAGAGTGGCCATCAGAGGTCGTCGGAGCAAAAAACTAAATAAATAGCATAGAAGCTAGGAACGAGAGCTAGAAGCTAGGAGCTAGGATCAGAAGCTAGGAGAAGGAGCTAGGAACAGGAGCTAGGAACGAGAGCTAGAAGCTAGGAACAGGAGCTAGGAACGAGAGCTGGAAGCTAGGAACAGGAGCTAGGAACGAGAGCTGGAAGCTAGGAACAGGAGCTAGGAACGAGAGCTGGAAGCTAGGAACAGGAGCTAGGAACGAGAGCTGGAAGCTAGGAACAGGAGCTAGGAACGAGAGCTAGAAGCTAGGAACAGGAGCTAGGAACGAGAGCTAGAAGCTATGAACAGGAGCTAGGAACAAGAGCTAGGAGCTAGGACCAGAAGCTAGGAACAGGAGCTAGGAACGAGAGCTGGAAGCTAGGAACAGGAGCTAGGAACGAGAGCTGGAAGCTAGGAACAGGAGCTAGGAACGAGAGCTAGAAGCTAGGAACAGGAGCTAGGAACGAGAGCTAGAAGCTATGAACAGGAGCTAGGAACAAGAGCTAGGAGCTAGGACCAGAAGCTAGGAGAAGGAGCTAGGACCAGAAGTTAGGAGAAGCTAGAAACAGGAGCTAGAAACGAGAGCTGGAAGCTAGGAACAGGAGCTAGGAATGAGAGCTGGAAGCTATGAACAGGAGCTAGGAACGAGAGCTGGAAGCTATGAACAGGAGCTAGGAACGAGAGCTAGAAGCTAGGAACAGGAGCTAGGAACGAGAGCTAGAAGCTAGGAACAGGAGCTAGGAACGAGAGCTAGAAGCTATGAACAGGAGCTAGGAACGAGAGCTAGAAGCTAGGAGCTAGGACCAGAAGCTAGGAGAAGAAGCTAGGAGCAGGAGCTAGAAACGAGAGCTAGAAGCTAGGAACAGGAGCTAGGAACGAGAGCTAGAAGCTAGGAACAGGAGCTAGGAGAGAGAGCTAGAAGCTACGAGCAAGAGCTAGAAGCTACGAGCAGGAGCTAGGAACAGGAGCTAGGAAGAAGAGCTAGGAGCAGGAGTGAGGAACATGAGCTAGGAGTAGGAGCTAGGAGCAGGAGTTAGGAACAGGAGCTAGGAGCACAAGCTAGAAGCTAGGAGCAGGACCTAGGAACAAGAGCTAGAAGGTAGGAGCTGGATCTAGGAACATGAGCTAGGAGCTAGAGCTATGAACAATAGTTAGGAACAGGAGCTAGGAACAACAGCTAGAAGCTAGGAGCAGGAGCTAGGAACGAGAGCTGGAAGCTAGGAACAGGAGCTAGGAACGAGAGCTGGAAGCTAGGAACAGGAGCTAGGAACGAGAGATAAAAGCTAGGAGCTAGGACCAGAAGCTAGGAGAAGGAGCTAGGACCAGAAGCTAGGAGAGGAAGCTAGGAGCAGGAGCTAGAAGCTAGGAACAGGAGCTAGGAATGAGAGCTAGAAGCTAGGAGCTAGGACTAGAAGCTAGGAGCTAGGAGTGAGGAACATGAGCTAGGAGTAGGAGCAGGAGTGAGGAACATGAGCTAGGAGTAGGAGCAGGAGTTAGGAACAGGAGCTAGGAGCACAAGCTAGAAGCTAGGAGCAGGACCTAGGAACAAGAGCTAGAAGGTAGGAGCTGGATCTAGGAACATGAGCTGGAAGCTAGGAGCTAGGACCAGAAGCTAGGAGAAGGAGCTAGGACCAGAAGCTAGGAGCTAGGAATGAGAGCTAGAAGCTAGGAACAGGAGCTAGGAGAGAGAGCTAGGAGCTAGGACCAGAAGCTAGGAGCAGGAGATAGAAACAAGAGCTAGAAGCTATGAACAGGAGCTAGGAACGAGAGCTAGAAGCTAGGAGCTAGGACCAGAAGCTAGGAGAAGGAGCTAGGACCAGAAGCTAGGAGAGGAAGCTAGGAGCAGGAGCTAGAAGCTAGGAACAGGAGCTAGGAATGAGAGCTAGAAGCTAGGAGCTAGGACTAGAATCTAGGAGCTAGGACTAGAAGCTAGGAGCTAGGACCAGAAGCTAGGAGAAGGAGCTAGGACCAGAAGCTAGGACCAGGAGCTAGGAGCAGGAGCTAGAAACGAGAGCTGGAAGCTAGGAACAGGAGCTAGGAACGAGAGCTGGAAGCTAGGAACAGGAGCTAGGAACGAGAGCTGTAAGCTAGGAACGGGAGCTAGGAACGAGAGATAAAAGCTATGAACGGGAGCTAGGAACGAGAGCTGGAAGCTAGGAGCTAGGACCAGAAGCTAGGAGAAGGAGCTAGGACCAGAAGCTAGGAGAGGAAGCTAGGAGCAGGAGCTAGAAGCTAGGAACAGGAGCTAGGAATGAGAGCTAGAAGCTAGGAACAGGAGCTAGGAGAGAGAGCTAGAAGCTAGGAGCTAGGACCAGAAGCTAGGAGCAGGAGCTAGAAACGAGAGCTAGAAGCTATGAACAGGAGCTAGGAACGAGAGCTAGAAGTTATGAACAGGAGCTAGGAACGAGAGCTAGAAGTTAGGAACAGGAGCTAGGAACGAGAGCTAGAAGCTAGGAGCTAGGACCAGAAGCTAGGAGAAGGAGCTAGGACCAGAAGCTAGGAGAAGGAGCTAGGACCAGAAGCTAGGAGAAGAAGCTAGGAGCAGGAGCTAGAAACGAGAGCTAGAAGCTAGGAGCAGGAGCTAGAAACGAGAGCTAGAAGCTAGGAGCAGGAGCTAGAAACGAGAGCTAGAAGCTAGGACCAGAAGCTAGGAGAGAGAGCTAGGAGCAGGAGCTAGAAACGAGAGCTAGAAGCTAGGAACAGGAGCTAGGAACGAGAGCTAGAAGCTATGAACAGGAGCTAGGAACAGGAGCTGGAAGCTATGAACAGGAGCTAGGAACGATAGCTAGAAGCTATGAACAGGAGCTAGGAACAAGAGCTAGAAGCTAGGAGCTAGGACCAGAAGCTAGGAGAAGAAGCTAGGAGCAGGAGCTAGAAACAAGAGCTAGAAGCTAGGAACAGGAGCTAGGAACGAGAGCTAGAAGCTAGGAACAGGAGCTAGGAGAGAGAGCTACAAGCTAGGAGCTAGGACCAGAAGCTAGGAGCAGGAGCTAGAAACGAGAGCTAGAAGCTATGAACAGGAGCTAGGAACGAGAGCTAGAAGCTAGGAGCTAGGACCAGAAGCTAGGAGAAGGAGCTAGGACCAGAAGCTAGGAGAGGAAGCTAGGAGCAGGAGCTAGAAGCTAGGAACAGGAGCTAGGAATGAGAGCTAGAAGCTAGGAACAGGAGCTAGGAGAGAGAGCTAGAAGCTAGGAGCTAGGACCAGAAGCTAGGAGCAGGAGCTAGAAACGAGAGCTAGAAGCTATGAACAGGAGCTAGGAACGAGAGCTAGAAGTTAGGAACAGGAGCTAGGAACGAGAGCTAGAAGCTAGGAGCTAGGACCAGAAGCTAGGAGAAGGAGCTAGGACCAGAAGCTAGGAGCAGGAGCTAGAAACGAGAGCTAGAAGCTAGGACCAGAAGCTAGGAGAGAGAGCTAGGAGCAGGAGCTAGAAACGAGAGCTAGAAGCTAGGAACAGGAGCTAGGAACGAGAGCTAGAAGCTATGAACAGGAGCTCGGAACAGGAGCTGGAAGCTATGAACAGGAGCTAGGAACGAGAGCTAGAAGCTATGAACAGGAGCTAGGAACAAGAGCTAGAAGCTAGGAGCTAGGAATGAGAGCTAGAAGCTAGGAGCAGGAGCTAGGAACAGGAGCTAGGAAGAAGAGCTAGGAGCAGGAGTGAGGAACATGAGCTAGGAGCAGGAGCTAGGAATGAGAGCTAGAAGCTAGGAACAGGAGCTAGGAGAGAGAGCTACAAGCTAGGAGCTAGGACCAGAAGCTAGGAGCAGGAGCTAGAAACGAGAGCTAGAAGCTATGAACAGGAGCTAGGAACGAGAGCTAGAAGCTAGGAGCTAGGACCAGAAGCTAGGAGAAGGAGCTAGGACCAGAAGCTAGGAGAGGAAGCTAGGAGCAGGAGCTAGAAGCTAGGAACAGGAGCTAGGAATGAGAGCTAGAAGCTAGGAACAGGAGCTAGGAGAGAGAGCTAGAAGCTAGGAGCTAGGACCAGAAGCTAGGAGCAGGAGCTAGAAACGAGAGCTAGAAGCTATGAACAGGAGCTAGGAACGAGAGCTAGAAGTTAGGAACAGGAGCTAGGAACGAGAGCTAGAAGCTAGGAGCTAGGACCAGAAGCTAGGAGAAGGAGCTAGGACCAGAAGCTAGGAGAAGGAGCTAGGACCAGAAGCTAGGAGCAGGAGCTAGAAACGAGAGCTAGAAGCTAGGACCAGAAGCTAGGAGAGATAGCTAGGAGCAGGAGCTAGAAACGAGAGCTAGAAGCTAGGAACAGGAGCTAGGAACGAGAGCTAGAAGCTATGAACAGGAGCTCGGAACAGGAGCTGGAAGCTATGAACAGGAGCTAGGAACGAGAGCTAGAAGCTATGAACAGGAGCTAGGAACAAGAGCTAGAAGCTAGGAGCTAGGACCAGAAGCTAGGAGAAGAAGCTAGGAGCAGGAGCTAGAAACAAGAGCTAGAAGCTAGGAACAGGAGCTAGGAACGAGAGCTAGAAGCTAGGAACAGGAGCTAGGAGAGAGAGCTAGAAGCTACGAGCAGGAGCTAGGAATGAGAGCTAGAAGCTAGGAGCAGGAGCTAGGAACAGGAGCTAGGAAGAAGAGCTAGGAGCAGGAGTGAGGAACATGAGCTAGGAGTAGGAGCTAGGAGCAGGAGTTAGGAACAGGAGCTAGGAGCACAAGCTAGAAGCCAGGAGCAGGACCTAGGAACAAGAGCTAGAAGGTAGGAGCTGGATCTAGGAACATGAGCTAGGAGCTAGAGCTATGAACAGGAGTTAGGAACAGGAGCTAGGAACAACAGCTAGAAGCTAGGAGCAG
Organism: Fundulus diaphanus; assembly: GCA_037039145.1. Classification (NCBI taxonomy): domain Eukaryota; kingdom Metazoa; phylum Chordata; class Actinopteri; order Cyprinodontiformes; family Fundulidae; genus Fundulus; species Fundulus diaphanus. The sequence goes on along the minus strand of CM073137.1, from coordinate 977,747 downwards.
GAGCTAGGAACAACAGCTAGAAGCTATGAACAAGACCTAGGAACAAGAGCCAGAAGGTAGGAGCCGGATCTAGGAACATGAGCTAGGAGCAGGAGCTGGAGCTATCAACAGGAGCTAGGAGCAGGAGCTAGGAGCTAGAAGATAGGAGCCGGATCTAGGAACAGGAGCTAGGAGGTAGGACCGGGAGCTAGGACCAGAAGCTAGGACCAAGAGCTAGGACCGGAAGCTAGGGGCAGGAGCTTGGGCCACGAGCTAGGAGCAGGAGCTAGAAGTTCGGGGCAGGAGCTAGGACCAGGAGCTAGGAACAAGAGCTAGAAGCTAGGAGCAGGAGCTAGGAGCAGAAGCTAGAAGCAGGAGCTAGAAGCAGGAGCTAGGAACTGGAGCTAGGAGCTAGAAGATAGGAGCCGGATCTAGGAACAGGAGCTAGGAGGTAGGACCGGGAGCTAGGACCAGAAGCTAGGACCAAGAGCTAGGACCGGAAGCTAGGGGCAGGAGCTTGGGCCACGAGCTAGGAGCAGGAGCTAGAAGTTCGGGGCAGGAGCTAGGACCAGGAGCTAGGAACAAGAGCTAGAAGCTAGGAGCAGGAGCTAGGAGCAGAAGCTAGAAGCAGGAGCTAGAAGCAGGAGCTAGGAACAGGAGCTAGGAGCAGGAGCTAGAAGGTAGGAGCAGGAGCTAGGACCTGACGCTAGGAACAGGAGCTAGGAGCAGGAGCTCGAGGTAGAAGTAGAACTTTTCAGATGGAGCCTGTGGGTCTTCAACCTGTCCTGAGGAGCAGGTGTTTCTCTGCACACCTATCTTGAATCAACTTGGCATCCTAAGCCCCTGGTAGCAGCTGAGGAGGCCATGCAGGACTGGTTTAAGATCCATGGTCCAGGAGGGCTGGAGGTGCAGAAGCAGAATAAGTCCTCCTCTCTGTGTCCTACAGTCTCTGGCGCTGTCCAAACAGCTGATCCGGTCCGTGGACAAGCAGCACCTCTATGCCGTGAACGATGCTGAGGTGGAGCGGCTGATGGAGCGCTGGATGTCTGAGGAGTGCTTCAACGCCGTCATGAGCTTCTTCCAGGCCAAGGCCAAGCTCTGAGGAACCATGGAGGCCCGACCCGAACAGAACCGGCAGGAGCAGGAGGTCCGGATGGAAAGACTGATGAGAAACTGATGTTCTTGTAGAGATGTTTTTAAAGCAGGAGAATAATCACTTTGTTCTATAGGAACTCCTCACATTAGGAGGACCTTCAGCTGTCTGGTCGGGCTGAAACTTTTGAACCGCTGCCGGGTCGAACCTCTGCCTCCTCCTGGACCTCCACCATCAGCTGGAGCTCCCGCTGATGGTGTCTGCTCAACCTCTCTGGCTTTGGGTCAGCAGCAGAATCCTGGTGGACCTTCAGGTTCTAAATCCAACTGGAGCTGCTCCCAGATGCTGGAGCGTGTCAGATATCCCCATGGTTCTTCTCCATCAGCTCTGCATATTCTCTGGACTCCCGGCACTGTCTGGTGCTCCAACTCTTGGAGATGTTTGGAACCACGCTGCTCCTCAGAACAGCTTTTCTCCAGGAAACAGGAAGTTGGGTCTGGTTCTGGAAACATCTAAAGTCTGGACTGTTCATCTGGTTCTGAGGGTCAACCGATCATTGGAGCAGGATCTGTTGTGGTTCTTCTCCTGACCCATAATTCCCAGTTCTCTGGTGGCTCTGCTTGAAAACGTCTAGAAACCGTAAAGGTTCTGAGGTTCCTTCATGTCTCGGTTCTGTTTCAGTTTCCTAACGAACATTGTATAATCTGACCCAATCTGTATAATATGATTGAACTTGATTTTGTAAAGTGCCTTGAGATGACATGTTTCATGATTTGGCGCTATATAAATAAAATTGAATTGAATTAAAGCCACAGAAATGCATCAGGTTCCTGCTTTGGTCTCTTCATTTCCATCCAATAATAACAAAGCCTCTGGTACCGACTGCAACAGGCTCATTGCTCCATTTGTTGGGTAGCGGAACTAAGGGAACCTAGTGGGTCCAAATGTTCCTGAAGGTACAGTACCTTTTGCTGGTGTCTAAATGGAGCTTGGGTCTCAGAACAAGGTCTCTGGACCGGGCCGCTGAGTACATTCTTAATGTGACAGGTATGGCTTTAGCTCAGTCTTGATGAGAGACAACAGAACCAACCCTCACACAAAGAACAATGTCTGGGTCACATAAACCGGGCCAATTAATGGTCCAAACCCAGTTCTGGCCCGAGGCCCGGTTTTGATCTGAGCCGGAAACTACATATTCTGAAACCAAAACTTTTCTCTTTAGCTGGTGTCAGGTCCACACACCCAGGATGCAGCAGAACCATGAGAGTAGGTTGTGATGGTTCCCATGAACTCCACAGAACCAACCGGTAGAACAAATGGACCCCTGAGCTGAGGGAGGTCCGTCAGAGGAGCTGCAGCCATTAAGGATCCAGCACAGAACCTTCTCTCTGGACCGTCGCATTTGGACCTGGTTCCCTGCTTCAAGCTGTGGAGGGTTCTGATGAGCCGGAATGGCTGAGGTGTCAAAAGTATTCACACCCATTATTCAAGTAGAAGTATAGATACTAGGGTTTAAAAATACTTCTGAAGAAGTACCAACTCAAACCTTTTACTCGAGTAAAAGTACAAAAGTACCAGATATAAAACTAAAGTATTAGAGTAAAAGTAATCGCTCCATTACTATAATTGTATAGCATGATGTTAATATTGGAAAAAAATGGGATTGGCTGTTTCACCCACATATATGTTCATTAAAAACTAACCATTTAGTCCAAAGTAAATATTTTAAATGTCCATAAAGATGTAATACTGCTACATGGATTCATGGAGCAGAACATCTGATGTCCCGTTGTACTCGTGCAAAAAGTAAAAGTTCAGAGACATTTTATCAATAATCGTTTACTTGTTATTTCTATAATGTAAATTAACATCCAAGCGTAGCTACAGGAGCTGATGAGGACCATTTTTAAAAGTAAAAAGTTTTAATTTAAATTTTACTGTTATGTTCAGTTGTATGCACAGCACTTTGACCACTTTTTGTTATTTCAAAGCGTTTTATAAATAAATGGGGTATGTTAAAGTATAAATAACCAACATTTCTAATTAAGTAAGTATTTGTACTTAGTTAATTGACAATATAGTTAAATGTATGTATAAAGCACTAGCTCAGAACACATGTCAATGAAAACCTCTGCAGGCTGACAGACTATTGTAATGGCTAAACATCGCCCCCTGCAGGCCAGGGGGGACAACATGAGCAGTCTGCTGCAGCTTACATCAGCTGCAAACACCCCGTCAGTCTGAGTAGATGGAACAGCCCTCACATGCCCCCCAGTTTGATTGGATGGTACAGCCTTCCCCCTCCACCCCCCCCCACCCCCCACAGAGCTGAATGAATGAATGGAGGGGGGGGGGGGTCTCAGTGTTCCTGCAGCAACGCATTCCTCCAGGCTGCTTCGACTCTCCCAGTAAACACCAGTTCAGCTCCACTTAGATCCAGGCCATCCAAAGCTCGGGCCCGGTTCTGGTTCCGCTCCTGCTGGGCTTCACTCTGACTGCTAGAGAAGCCGGTTCCACGTGGAGATGAAGCTGCTGCTGCTGGTTCTGATTCTGATGGAGCGGGCTGCAGCTCAGCAGAGAGGTCAGACCTTTACCTTCATAAGTTCTGCTGGTTTCCTTGTGATTCTGTTGGGTTTTTCTGGGTTTAATGGAGTTTGTCTCGGTTCTGCAGAACTTTCTAGGAAAGTTTCTGTCTGAGTTGAAGCTGCAAATGTGATCAATGAGGATAGATGTTGTTTTTGCTGGGGTTAGAGCAGCGCTTGTGCTCTGAGAAGGGTGCAAAAACCCGGTTCTGCTCCCTGCAGACCGTCACTTTGGGCCCCTGAATCGGACCCTCAGCACCACACTGGGCCCTGGGGGACAGGTCAGAGGCAGGGGAAGAATTTATCAGAATTTACTGTACAAAAATATTTCTTTTTCTGGAGATCAAGAACGCTGAGTGGGTCTTAACTGATCCTGGGAAGTTCTGCTGAGGTTTGGACCCGTTTGGTTCTCCTCATGTTCTCAGCCGGACCTCCATCAGGTTCTTCCAGCCATCATCCCCCGCTCACCCGGCCCTCCCCCACCGTGTGGCTCTCTGTGGGGGAGGGCTTAGAGGTCAGCTCAGACATGTGGACCGGCACCTTCGCGGATTGGTCAGAACCTTATGTCTGCTGACCCGTTCTGCACAATCCAATCACAGGGAAGTAGCACTGATTGGACCTTTACAGTACCAGTACTGTCCGATCACCCACTCGAACACATCTGGACTTTTAAACTGCTAGACAGGTCCAATCAGAACCAGGAGACCTAATGGTGAAAGGACTTTGATCCTATCTGACATGCAGCTGACCAAATCAGATGACCTTTGACCTTTCTCTGGGTGTTTATTGGTTCCTGCCATTGTTCTGTGAACACGGTCCGGTCCATTACATCACAGTTGGTTCTGCTGTTAGCTAACGGGTAGAGTCTGGTCCAGAATTATTCCCACCCAGCACAGATTCTGGTCCAAAGGGATCTTTTCAGTTTGCCTCCGTGGTTCTGGCTGGGGGTAACATTAATATTCTGGGGCGGATCCGCTTCAGTCTGACGGGTTCTAAAGATGAGCGTGATGGTGTGGAGAGATCGGTTCTTTTCAACGGGACGCTGTGGTGAAAAGTAAAGATGGAGGATAGTTTCACCGATCCAGGGGGAGATGGAACCAACAGCCGTGATGGTGCATCAGAGAAGGTTCTGGTCTCTGGGCCCGGCAGCCTATTTGTTTGCTTCATACCACCTGAGGTGTTTCCACAGCTGATCACACACAGCCTCATTAGCATGTCCAAAGCCAACCCCTGACCCACTGGGCTTTAGAGTGCTGTCAGGGCGGTTCTGGTCGGGTTTAGATTTGTTCAAGGTGAACGACAGGAACCAGTAACCAGACACAACAGTCTGGCTCCAGGCTGTTCAATCTGTTCCCTGATGAAGGTTCCTCTCTTCACAGAAGAGTCATCGACTCTTCCAGATCCTTCCTTTCTCTCTAAACTCGTTTTACTGAAAAGCGGTTCTGGTTCTGGTTCAGTTGCCGGGTCTGACGGACCCTCCACCACGTTCAGTTTGCAGATAATTCACACAGCGACAGTTTAAACAAACACGGAGAGGAGAGAACTGCTCCACAGGGTTCAGCAGCTGAGTCAACGGGCTCTGTTCACGTGACCATCTGAGGTCAGCTGACCCAGTCAGGTCACATGATAAATCATGCAACTGATTGGTTAGTTGGTTAGCAGCATGTATGCAACGAATCATGACATGAATAATTACTGATGCATGCACATTTAAACTGTAGTTAACTCGGGCACATACTTTCACCCACCACCCTCCCTAACACCTCTTTCACCTGTGGTGGTGGCGCTAGCAGGGCTGTTTCATTTGGAGTTTGTTACCACTCAGGTGCTACAAAAATCCTGCAGTTGATTGGTTATTTGGTTGATTAATTACTTTCATTCAATAAACCCTTTTTTGATTTTCAAAACATGCACCAGTAATCCCAGTTCTGGAAATAAATTATTAGCAGGCTGCTTTATAATCTAAATCATGCTTTTTTCCCCCAAATTATACATTTATTACTTATAACACAGCGGTGAATTACATAAATATCACTTTGACAGTGGAGTATATTAGCTTATTAGCCCCAAACAAGCTGTACCACCAGCGCTAGTCATTCACCGTTCGTCTCTTCTGTCTGTCGCCTGAAAAACGTGTGAGCTTTGCACACTTCACAGCATCCTCTTCCAAGGCTGTTCTCTTTTTTTATTCTGGCCTTTTCAGTTCCACCTGGCCTTTTTCTGTCCATCCTTAACTCTGGCTTCTAACGAGCTACTCTCATCCAGGAGGGAGGCTAAATTGGATTCAACCAACCCACGTGTGCAGAGGTGTGTTCAGTGGTTTATATCTTAGACAGAAAAAAGAACTACAGTATAAAATGTATTCTTAGGGATCACCTAGGCATTTAAAGTCAATACAAAACAACTTAATTGTTGTCTCATCTTTACAAAATAAATATTGTGTGAATTATCCCCTCATACTGGCCTATCGGGAAATGGCCCGGTCCTCCTGATTACCCAGCATGCCTCTGCCTGACGGTGGTGAGCTATGCTAGCAGCCACAGCTGCCCTGGGGCAGACTGACAGAGGCGAGGCTGCCAGACATCAGCGCCACCGGGCCCTCTGACCATCCATCCCTCCATCCATCCATCCACCAGTCATAACAGTCTTTCTATGTTCCAGGATTGTTCCCGGCCATCTTTAACCTTGCCAGTAATGCAGAGATCAGCAGCAACGCCACATGTGGAGAACCAGAACCAGAGGTGTACTGTAAGCTTGTGGAACATGTTCCAGGTCGGAGAATCAAGAACCCTCACTGCCCCAGATGTGACGCCAACTCAGTCCTGTCTAAAGGTAACAGAAGCAGAACCACAAAGTCCAGTTTGGACATGAAGTTTGGGATTCTGCAGCCATGTGGTTCTGACAGTAATCAGTGTGTTGGAGGTTCTATGTCTGAATCCTACCTGTTGTTAAAATATATGCTAAAATGTTCCAATATTTCTATGAACATGTGTGGAAACCTTTAGTCTAGGATGCAGTCCAGGTTCTGGGGACTGAAGGTGTTTATATGATCTAGCCCAGGGCTCCTCACTTCTAGTGTCCTGCAGCTTTAGATGTGTCCCTGGTTTAACACACCTGGATCAAATGGCCAAACTACCTCACTAGCGTGTAGCCGGGTTCTGCAGAGCTCTGTTAATGAGCTCATATTGGAGTCAGGTGTGTTGAAGCGGAGACACCGAAAAGCTGCAAGATTAGGGGTGTTTACGACATCCAGTTCCCAATCAGACCAACACTGTTTTGAAATAGTTATCGTAATCCAAGCGTCTAAAACGTGATGTGTTGCTGTTGACCTCGGAGGGAAAACGGTTTCAGAAGGTCCTAGTAGACATGAGCAGGAGATCATCTCCAGAGCTGGGCAAGCCTCAGCTGTTAGGAAGTAATGCTGCTCCTCTGTGTACAGAGCGTCATCCAATCACAAACGCCATTGACGGGACCAATCGGTGGTGGCAGAGTCCGAGCATCAAGAACGGCCGTCAGTTTCACTGGATAACCATCACCCTGGATCTGAAACAGGTCAGAACCACACCAGAACTCAAAACCTCCACTCTGGGCTTGCTTTGGTGGTGCAGTGGTTAGTGCGCACGACCCATGTACGGAGGCCTTAGTCTTCGACACGGCCGACCCAGGTTTGAATCCGACCTGTGGTCCTTTTCCGCATGTCTCTCCCCCTCTCTAGTACCCACTGTACGAAAAAACGAGCCACTAGTGCCGTAAAAACCTCCAAAAAAAACCTCCACTCTGATGCACTCTTATGGTTACCAGGTTACCATGGTTACCAGGCAATCGGGCCTGTCCCTGTCACCATGGTAACCTGGACATTACCTGTCTCCATCGCCATAGTAACTTAAAGTTAGAGTAGAGACGCCCAAGTCCCTTTATGAATAACAAAGAATTAGCAAATAGCAAAGAATTACTATTGTAATTCTTTACTATCAGGAAGTCCACAAAATGCAGTTCAAAGTCTTCAGCTGATCCAAAATGCTGCAGCAAGAGTTCTGATGAAAATCAACAAGCGGGATCATATTTCTCCAATTTTAGCTTCCCTTCATTGGCTTCCTGTTAAATCAAGAATAGAATTTAAAATTCTCCTTCTAACGTATAAAGCCCTTAATAATCAAGCTCCATCATATATCAGAGCTCTGATTACCCCGTATGTTCCTAACAAAGCACTTCGCTCTCAGACTGCAGGTCTGCTGGTGGTTCCTAGAGTCTCTAAAAGTAGAATGGGAGGCAGATCCTTTAGCTATCAGGCTCCTCTCCTGTGGAACCAACTCCCAGTTTTGGTCCGTGAGGCAGACACCCCGTCTACTTTTAAGACTAATCTTAAAACTTTCCTTTGTGACAAAGCTTATAGTTAGAGTGGCTCATGTTACCCTGAGCTACCTCTATAGTTATGCTGCTATAGGCTTAGGCTGCTGGAGGACATCAGGGCCTATTTCTCTCAATCTGACTTCTACTGTTCTTCAATTATGCATTGCTTGTCATAATTTCTGCTTATAATTGATTGATTGCTTTATTCAATAGACTCGTGGTCCACAAAGAGATAAAAAAAACAAGAAAAAATTTTAAAAAGCTAAACTTTCATAACTTTTTGTTCTCTCTTTTTTCTTCATAGTAGGTACACCTGGTCTGGCGTTCTGTTAGCTGTGACATCATCCAGGGAAGACAGATCACCTGCTATTACCATCTAATGTAGAACAGATTACTGGATCAACGTGTGCTTCTCTGCTTGTTTGTCTCTCTTGTTGTGTCTCTGCTCTGTCTTCTGTAACCCCCAGTGGGTCGAGGCAGATGACCGTTCATACTGAGCCTGGTTCTGGTTCTGCTGGAGGTTTTTCCTTCCTGTTAATGGGTGTTTTTTCTTTCCACTGTCGCTTCTTGCTTGTTCAGTATGAGGGATTGCTGGAAAGCCATGGACAATGCAGACGACTCTCTCTGTGGCTCTACGCTTCTCCAGGAGTGAATGCTGCTTGTCGGGACTTTGATGCAATCAACTGGTTCCCTTATATAGGACATTTTTTGACCAATCTGTATAATCTGACCCAATCTGTATAATATGATTGAACTTGACTTTGTAAAGTGCCTTGAGATGACATGTTTCATGAATTGGCGCTATATAAATAAAATTGAATTGAATTGAATAACTGCGTTAGACCATGTTACATGCTCTTCCGTTCCTCAAGGGATCGGTTAAAAAATTCCCAAATCCACTCTGGTCCATTTTCTTGTTTCTTGTTTCTTTATTTCTTGTTTATTTTTCTACTGAGGCCTTCCTCTTCTTCTATTAAAGTCGTTCGCGGTTTGCTTCTGGTGACTCTCCGCCATTTTCAAAGTGTACAGTGAGAGCAGCGGGGCTACAATGAACGCCTATCACTGAAGCTAACCGCTAAGCTAACTGCTAAGCTAACCAGATACATAAACACTAGAAGTGTGCAGCCAGCAAGCGGAAACTAGGAAGGAACGAGCACGCACACTGGCATTAGGTGAGCGCGTCACATTGATTGACATGTAGGACAACTAAAAGATAAGCTGATCCTCTCAGAACTCGAAGCCAAAGATTGCCCACAATACCTTTAGGCTTCACCTGCCTCAGTCACCACAGCAGCTGTTTAGCTGATTAGACCTGAGCCCGCTGCCCCGATCCTCCTCAGTCATTCTGAGTTTGTGTCCAGGGAACAGAGACCTGATGGTTAGAGGTGTGTTAGGGACTCTTTTGGCTCATGAAGGTGTTCAGCACCACAGAGAAAAAGCCAGCAGCTGTATAGAAACATCTCCAGGCACCAAGTCTGCTCTGATAGCAGATATTTGTTCTTATTAAGGGATCTGATGGATCTGATGAAAACTGATTTTCAGTGACAGAAATCAAACTCAGCCTGAATTCTTCCCCCAACATGAGTTGCAGTCTCAGATGTGGGAAACCCAAAGAAAGCAGCTCATCGTCTTACCATGGTGGTGAGGTCAGAGATAGACTTTCCTCTCTGTCAGAAACATAAATGTCCCTAAGCTCAGCCTTTACTAACTCAGAGTTTTAACTAATCCTGCTTTCTGTGACGCCCTGAGATCACCTGAGCTTAGCGTGGAGACGTTAGCCACTGTAGCCCGGCTCCTCCGCGCATCATGTGACTTTGTTCATCTGTTCAGATCTTTCAGGTCGCCTACATCATCATCAAAGCTGCCAATTCTCCACGACCAGGTAAAAGCAGCACCATCGTCTTCTGTCTGCCTGGCTACCTGTCTGTTTACCTGTTCACCTGTCATCACGTGTCAGGTAACTGGATCCTGGAGCGCTCTCTGGATGGAGTGACCTTTCACCCCTGGCAGTACTACGCCATCAGTGACTCGGAGTGTTTGTCTCGTTACAACGTCACACCAAGGCTAGGACCGCCCACCTACAGAAGCGACACGGAGGTCATCTGCACGTCCTACTACTCCAGACTGAACCCCCTGGAACATGGCGAGGTGAGACCGGCTGTCCACCTGTCCACCTGTCTGTCTCTACCTGTTTGCCCATCACCTGTCTGCCTCACAGATCCACACCTCTCTGATTAACGGGCGTCCCGGAGCCGATGACTTGACCCCGGACCTCTTGAACTTTACATCCGCTCGTCACATCAGGCTGAGACTTCAGCGAATCAGAACGCTTAATGCTGACCTGATGACGTTAAGCATCCACGACCCGCGGGACATCGACCCGATTGTGACCCGGCGGGTAAGACGGGCAGCAGCCGCCATGACAGCATCAGAAGCCCGCTGTGGTTCTCACCTCTCTGCTGCTCCTTCCTCAGTACTATTACTCCATCAAGGACATCTCTGTGGGCGGCATGTGCATCTGCTACGGCCACGCCCAGAGCTGCCCGCTGGACCCGCTGACCAAGGTAACAGCACACCTGCAATCGCTCAGACAACACCTGTACCTGTCTGACAGGTGAGCTCAACTGCTCCGTGTGTTTTAACAGAGGCTCAAGTGCGTGTGTGAACACAACACCTGTGGAGAAAGCTGTAACGAGTGTTGCCCTGGTTACCATCAGCTGCCGTGGCAACCAGGAACCCTCTCTGAAGGGAACACCTGTGAAAGTGAGACAAGAAAAAATATGGTGAAAGTCTCCGTTATGGAAATTAAAAACCTGAAAGTCTTTGTCTATTTTGTCCCACCCTGTCCCCTATTTGTCCCACTCTGTCCCCTGTTGGTCCCACTCTGTCCCCTATTTGTCCCACCCTGTCCTCTGTTGGTCCTACCCTGTCTTCTATTTGTCCCACCCTATCTTCTGTTGGTTCCACCCTGTCATCGATTGGTCCCATACTGTCCTCTATTTGTTCCACCCTATCCTCTGTTGGTCCCACCCTGTCCCCTGTTTGTCCCACCCTGTCTTCTCTTGGTCCCACCCTGCACTCTATTTGTCCCACCCTGTCCTCTATCGGTTCCACCCTGTCCTCTGTTGGTTCCACCCTGTCCTCTGTTTGTCCCAACCTGTCGTCTATTTGTTCCACCCTGTCCTCCATTTGTCCCACCCTGTCCCCTATTGGTCCCACCCTGTCCCCTGTTTGTCCCACCCTGTCCTCGGTTGTCCCACCTGTTTCTCTCTCAGAGTGCAACTGCCACAACAAAGCCAGCGACTGTCTCTACAACCAGACGGTTTCGGACCTCAGCCTGAGTTTAAACAGCCATGGAGTTCGTCGGGGGGGCGGAGTCTGTCTCAACTGTCAACAAAACACAACCGGGATCAACTGCGAGACCTGCAGGGACGGGTTCTACAGACCTGCTGAGGTGCTGACACGTCCAGCCAGTGGTGCCGAGGTCTTATAAAGTTCTAGAACCTGTTGGTTCTGGGTTTCTGATGGTTCTGTTTCATGGTGAGCAGGTGTCTCCGTACTCTGACTTCCCCTGTGTGGAGTGTAGCTGCGACCTGCGGGGGTCCAAGTCATCGGTGTGCAGCAGAGACGACCCAGAACCAGGTGCCTCTGACTGGTCCAGTGGGGTTTGTCCCGGGCCTCAGCAGCGGTTCTGATTCGCTGCTCTGTGTCCAGGTGTGTCTGCAGGTCAGTGTTGGTGTAAGGAGGGGTTCTCGGGTCAGCGCTGTGACCGCTGTGCGTTTGGCTTCAGAGATTTCCCTCTCTGCGTTCGCTGCGAGTGTAACCTGGCAGGAAGCACCAACACCGACCCGTGCCGCCCCTGCACCTGCAAGGTAAACCCTGAGAGGAGGAGGACCTCCCAGCATGCATCTCTGCTGGTGATCATCTGACCTGCATTTGCTCTTCAGGCCAACGTGATAGGAGTCCACTGCGACGCATGTAAACCGGGCTTTTACCACCTGCAGCACAGCAACCCGCTGGGCTGCACCGACTGCTTCTGCTTTGGCGTTTCTGATGTCTGTGAGAGCTCTGATTGGTCCACCACTCAGGTAACGTACCACGCCGTGGCCGGGTTCTGGACCACTGTCCTGACAGGTTCTGATGAGATCTGGTGTTCAGGTGGTTCTTTCAGACGCTGTCCTCCAACCATCTGGACCTCTCCGGCCTGCCCTGGTTGTCCATGGAAATGACCTCAGCGTTCCCATCAATGCGTCTTCGGGCACAGCGCACCGACACCTGCTGCGGTGGGCGGCGCCAAGCCGCTTCCTGGGCAACAAGGTCAGCGAGCATCTCTGACCCAGACGTCAGACGTTGGTTTCCCTCTGCTGAATGTTTCCTTCTCTGTAGTTGGTGTCCTATGGAGGGTTCTTCATGTACTCTGTGGTCTATGACGTCCCCCTGGACAACGAGGACCAGACCCTTCCTGTCCTCTCTGATGTTATCATGGAGGTAAGAACAAGCGTCTTTAGAAGCTGCTGAGCAAAGCCTTAGATGGACCGATCATCGTGATTGTTAGCTCCTCTAAAGAACATGCAGCTTTATTTATATAAAACAAAGGATCAGAGGTCATCTCCAGACCATCTGACATCAGTAGGTTAAAGGTTAAAGGTCATGACCCTGAACCAGTCTGGCTGCTTGAAGGGCGGAACGAGAAAGAACCACCAGGACCGACGTCAGCAGAGCTGCACCTGGATGAAGGACCAGACTTCTGGACAGAGGAGACCAGAGATGTTGGACCATGGTGGACAGAACCATGATGGACAGGACCATGATGGGCAGAACCATGATGGACAGAACCATGATGGACAGAACCATGATGGACAGGACCATGATGGACAGGACCATGATGGACAGGACCATGATGGACAGAACCATGATGGACAGAACCATGATGGACAGAACCATGATGTTGGACCGTGATGGACAGAACCATGATGTTGGACCGTGATGGACAGAACCATGATGGACAGAACCATGATGGGCAGAACCATGATGTTGGACCGTGATGGACAGAACCATGATGGACAGAACCATGATGGACAGAACCATGATGGGCAGAACCATGATGTTGGACCATGATGGACAGAACCATAATGTTGGACCGTGATGGACTGAACCATGATGGACAGAACCATGGTGGACAGAACCATGATGTTGGACCATGATGGGCAGAACCATGATGTTGGACCATGATGGACATAACCATGATGGGCAGAACCATGATGGGCAGAACCATGATGTTGGACCATGATGGACAGAACCATAATGTTGGACCGTGATGGACTGAACCATGATGGACAGAACCATGGTGGACAGAACCATGATGTTGGACCATGATGTTGGACCATGATGGACATAACCATGATGGGCAGAACCATGATGGGCAGAACCATGATGTTGGACCATGATGGACAGAACCATAATGTTGGACCGTGATGGACTGAACCATGATGGACAGAACCATGGTGGACAGAACCATGATGTTGGACCATGATGTTGGACCATGATGGACATAACCATGATGGGCAGAACCATGATGGGCAGAACCATGATGGGCAGAACCATGATGGACAGGACCATGATGGACAGAACCATGATGTTGGACCGTGATGTTGGACCATGATGGACAGAACCATGATGTTGGACCGTGATGGACAGAACCATGATGGACAGAACCATGATGGACAGAACCATGATGGACAGGACCATGATGGACAGAACCATGATGGACAGAACCATGATGTTGGACCGTGATGGACAGAACCATGATGTTGGACCGTGATGGACAGAACCATGATGGACAGAACCATGATGGGCAGAACCATGATGTTGGACCATGATGGACAGAACCATAATGTTGGACCGTGATGGACTGAACCATGATGGACAGAACCATGGTGGACAGAACCATGATGTTGGACCATGATGGGCAGAACCATGATGTTGGACCATGATGGACATAACCATGATGGGCAGAACCATGATGGGCAGAACCATGATGTTGGACCATGATGGACAGAACCATAATGTTGGACCGTGATGGACTGAACCATGATGGACAGAACCATGGTGGACAGAACCATGATGTTGGACCATGATGTTGGACCATGATGGACATAACCATGATGGGCAGAACCATGATGGGCAGAACCATGATGGACAGGACCATGATGGACAGAACCATGATGTTGGACCGTGATGTTGGACCATGATGGACAGAACCATGATGTTGGACCGTGATGGACAGAACCATGATGGACAGAACCATGATGGGCAGAACCATGATGTTGGACCATGATGCACAGAACCATGATGGACAGAACAATAATGGGCAGAACCATGATGTTGGACCATGATGGACAGAACCATGGTGGACAGAACCATGATGTTGGACCATGATGCACAGAACCATGATGGACAGAACCATGATGTTGGACCATGATGCACAGAACCATGGTGGAGAAGCTTATTAGTTGTGGAGGGGGTTCTATAAGTTCTTAGATGTTCTGGTCTTTAAATAAGGATGGGACTGAAGGGTTAGGATCGGTACCATGACAGTCTAGAAGGTCCATTTAGAGCCAGTCTCTAAGTTGTTGTGACGTCAGACATGAAGATCAAACACTGAAGTCTTTCTTGCTATGTTTCCAGGGTAATGGCCGAACTCTTCGTCTCTCGCCTCCTCTGCTCCTCTTCCTCTCTCCCCTGGCAGAACAATCTGTCTCTGTGGAGATGTTTCCACAGCAGTTTGTGGACCATCAAACGGGTGGTCCGATAACTCGAGATGACCTGCTGCTGGTTCTGGCCGACCTGGCCTCGCTGTCGGTGAGAGTTCACCTGAACGCTTCTGCTGAGCGACAAATAAGGTGAGAAGTTCTGACGGGTCAGGAGGAGGTTCAGCTGGACCGGAGAACTAACATCTGCTACTGATCTGCAGACTCAGCGTGGTCTCTCTGGACGTAACAGATTCCGGGTCAGGTTCTGGGGTCCGGGCCGTTGCAGTGGAGACGTGTGAATGTCCATGGGGCTACAGTGGAACTTCCTGTGAGGTCAGCAGCTTGTTTAAATCACTTTGATTCCAGACCTAGATCTTCTGGTGGTTCCTGGAGCTCCAGGTTCTGGTTCCTGGACTAACACAGGCCTGCGTGTTGCAGGCATGTCTCCCTGGATTCTACAGAGTCGGTGGGGTTCTGTTCGGAGGAAACTGCATGGAGTGCGACTGTAACGGCCGCTCCACTCAGTGTGACATCAGTGGCGTCTGTGAGGTGAGTCTGAACCAATGAGCAGCAGCTTAGCCCCACCTGGAGTCAGCTGACCACTCACCTGTCTGTCTCAGGGCTGCACCCACAACACCACCGGTCCTCACTGTGATCAGTGCCTTCCTGGTTTTTATGGAGACCCAACCAAGGGGGACTGTCAGCTGTGTCCGTGTCCTCTAACGGAGCGGTCCAACAGGTCTGTCTCACCATGCTCAGTGTCATAAGGTCCTCATCAGATGAAGGACATCAGTGCTTATTAGTCTGAGGCAACTTTGGCTCAGATTTGTTAGGCCAGAAGACAAAGTTCTGTAAATATGTATCTCTGTTGGGATGGTCTCACCTGTCTGCTTCAGTTTCAGCCCGACCTGTGTACTGGATGCGTCTGGGAAGGTGTCATGTGACCAGTGCCAGCATGGCTACACTGGGACAAACTGTGAGAGGTGAGGGTCACAGAGAGACTGGACCACTGATTGGTCTCTATACGGAAAGACTCACTGTAACTTCCTTTGCTTGTCTCCAGGTGTGCAAGTGGTTTCTACGGCAACCCACAGGTCGTGGGTGGGGCCTGTGTTAGCTGTGAGTGTAACGGTAACGTTAACGTCAGTGAGGCCGGATACTGCGATGCTGTCACCGGGGAGTGTCTACGGTGCCTCGGCAACACGGCAGGAAAACACTGTGAGGTCTGCCGTCCTGGTTTCTATGGAGACGCAGTGCTGTCCAAGGATTGTAAAGGTGAGCGCACCTGTAGAGGGTACCCTTTAGGGGTGTGAAGGCTGTGACGGACAGGCGGCCTGCAGCATCTGGTATTAAAGAAATTTGTTGCAGTAAATCTTTAAAATGTTCCACAAAGTTCCTTTAGGAATCGACTCTTTCATCAGAAAATCTTACTGCATGAGCGTCACATTGGTAGCACCCTTACACCTGTGGTGATAGTAGCCTGTGGACATTTACACACAGGTGTAACAGCCTTGTTGCTTAGCTGGCACAATTCAGTTAAATTTTATTTCTATAGCTCCAATTAACATCATATCATCTTAAGGCTCTTTCTAAAGTCAGACTCCATCAGATCCTCCAGGTTGGTCAGAAAGTTTCCTCTCTAAGGAAACCCAGCAGGTTGCATCAAGTCTCTCCAAGCAGCATTCACTCCTCCTGAAAGAGCGTAGAGCCACAGTGGACAGTCTGCATTGTTGATGGCTTTGCAGCAATCCCTCATACTGAGCATGCATGAAGCGACAGTGGAGAGGAAAACTCCCCTTTAACAGGGAGGAGAACCTCCAGCAGAACCAGAACCAGGCTCAGTGTGAACGCTCATCTGCCTCGACCCACTGGGGCTTAGAGAAGACAGAGCAGAGACACAGAAAGCTCAGAAGCTCACATTGATCCAGGAGTACTTTCTATGTTAGATGGTGATAGAGGATGATCTGCCTTCCCTGGATGCTCCGATGGCGCAGGGGTAGTGATCATAACCCATATACGGAGACCTTACTCTTCGACCCGTCTGACCCAGGTTCGATTCTGGACTGAGATCCTTCACCGCATGTCTGCCCCCCCCCCCCCCCCCCCCTCCTCAAACCCCCTTTCCTGTCAGCCAACTTTGTAAAACATTTTGACACTAGTGCCATAAAAAACCCAGAAAAATAAATAAAATAAAAAAGCAGCTGTTAGTGAAGCCAAGATCTCAGAGATTTGTCTTAGAAATTTACCTCGGTGAGATAAAAGTTATTCACTAAGCATCTCAGGCCTTCAGAGAGCTGCTAAAGTGTTAATGTAAGGAGTAAAGTGGAGAACCTTTAGAGCCTCAGAGTCTGAAGCAGGAAGATGGTGGAAACAGAGAGAGCTGATTGGCTGACCCACCACCTGAACAGTGGAGGAAACGAGGACACGAACTTCCTTGACAATCAGACAATTATTAATATGTATAAGATACATTTTATCATCCTCATAGAGGGAAATTAATTAGCTTTAGCAGCTGACTGGTTAAAGGCAACTCTACTTCATTTTTGAGAAAAAGACGCGTTGATCTGCAGGTCTGTGTGTTTGCACCGTGATCCAAGGCCACATTCCTCTATTCTCCTCCCAGAGCTGTGCAGCGCTGCTGGGAGACGAGCTGAGAGACTCTGTGAATACAGGCCCTGAATATTTACATCTACGGGTGCATCAGTGGTTGCTATGATAACACACAGGTAGAAACGTTATTTTAAGAAAAGCTGTTGATGGTGATGAATTCTAGACCAGCTGTGTTGAAGCAGCAAACTGCGTTCCCTCACACCTCGTTAGCCCGACCCGGTCATGTGCCGGCTAAGCCGGTGTCTCGCTGCAGGAATGTTGATCTTGTAGAATGTGATTAGTTTTTACCTCTGACCTCTTTCTACTGATGCCACTGTGGGTGGTGAATGGTGGTGCAGCCCTTCCAGGCAAGCAGAGCCCTGGAATACAGGCGCCGCTGTTCTCACAGTGGATCCAGGAATTTAACTCTCTATGACGGGGTATGGCTGGGTCTGATCCTGAAATCACTGACAGTGGGCGGATCTTTCTCTCACAGACTGTGGCTGTGATGTCAACGGCTCTGTCTCCAGTCTATGTGACATCACAACAGGTCAGTGTTTGTGCCGACAGAACGTGACGGGGCACACCTGTGATCGCTGCCAGGTAACGCTCTCTTTCACTCATACACCTCACCAATGTACGCACAGATACGCTAAATGTTTGGGTTTTACGTTCTCAGTCGGGGTTCTTCGGGCTTCAGAGTGGGCGGGGCTGTGAGCCCTGCGGCTGCAGCCTATCAGGATCCCTGTCTGAGTCATGTGATGAGACCGGGCAGTGCCGCTGTAAAGAGGGCGTGGCCGGAGTCAAGTGTGATCGCTGTAGACGTGGTTACTACGGTTACCATGGCAGCAACTGCACAGGTAGAAGGTGTGACGGTCTGTCCGTGAATGGTTTCCATGCTGCTGTCTCATTGGCCACTTTCTGATCTCCCAGCATGCATCTGTGATCACACCGGTGGAAACTGTGACCCCGAAAGCGGAGAGTGCGTCTGCCCCCCCAACACAGACGGAGACACTTGCGACAGGTGTGAGACAGGTTACTGGGGTCACGACCCCGCCACAGGCTGCAAGGTATACACAGTAGCACACCCTGCACCCACCTGCACACAGCCGTAAATACCTGCAAACACCTGTGACAGGTGAGCACCCATCACCACCTGTGTCTCTCCAGCCATGCAGCTGCAGTCCGGCTGGAAGCTCCGCCCCCCAGTGTGACCTGCTCAGTGGCCAGTGTTCCTGCAGGGATGGCTTCTCTGGCAGGTCATGTGATCGATGTGCACCTGGCTTCTACGGTTACCCAGCATGCTCAGCATGCAGCTGTGATGTGGCAGGAACCAATGAGACGTTCTGCAATAGAACCCTCGGCGTATGTGAGTGTGGACGGACAGGAGACTGTGTGTGCAAGGTAAGAATCAGAACCCGGTTCTGCCACCGTCAGTTACTGAGGATGATGATGAAGACGATTATTAATGTCACCACTGTGTGTGTTTATAAAAACATGTATCATTGGTGTTTGTATAGCCTGGTGTGTCGGGTCGGCGCTGCGAGGAGTGTGTTTCTGGTTGGTTTGCTCTGTCAGGCCTGAACCCAAATGGTTGTTCTGAGTGTTTCTGCTCTGGACTGAGCAGCATCTGTGAGGAGGAGGGAGGACTCCTCAGAGTCCCCGTAAGTACTACCTGAATCATGCATGAAA
The DNA here is from genome assembly GCA_037039145.1 of Fundulus diaphanus. Taxonomy (NCBI): domain Eukaryota; kingdom Metazoa; phylum Chordata; class Actinopteri; order Cyprinodontiformes; family Fundulidae; genus Fundulus; species Fundulus diaphanus. Next base: position 958,710 of record CM073137.1, on the reverse strand, counting down.
GCTGTGTGCATGCTATGTATCTGCTGCGTGAGAGCTGAGTGAATGCTACGTGAATGCTGCGTGAAAGCTGAGTGAATGCTGCATGAATGCTATGTGAATACTCCGTAACTGCTGTGTGAATGCTGCGTGAATGCTATGTGAATACTCTGTAACTGCTACGTGAATGCTATGTGAATGCTGCATGAATGCTATGTGAATACTCCGTAACTGCTGCGTGAATGCTGCATGAATGCTACTTGAAAGCTGAGTGAATGCTACGTGAATGCTGCGTGAATGCTACGTGAAAGCTGAGTGAATGCTACGTGAATGCTGCGTGAATGCTACGTGAAAGCTGAGTGAATGCTACGTGAATGCTACGTGACTGCTGTGTGAATGCTATGTGAATACTCTGTAACTGCTACGTGAATGCTGCATGAATGCTACGTGAAAGCTGAGTGAATGCTACGTGAATGCTACGTGAATGCTGCGTGAATGCTACGTGAAAGCTGAGTGAATGCTACGTGAATGCTGCGTGAATGCTGCATGAATGCTATGTGAATACTCTGTAACTGCTGCGTGAATGCTGCATGAATGCTGTGTGAATGCTATGTGAATGCTGCATGAATGCTGCGTGAATGCTGCGTGAATGCTACATGAATGCTGCATGAATGCTACGTGAATGCTACATGAATGCTACGTGAATGCTATGTGAATGCTGAGTGAATGCTATGCGAATGCTGCATGAATGCTGCATGAATGCTGCATGAATGCTGCATGAATGCTGCGTGAATGCTACGTGAATGCTACGTGAATGCTACGTGAATGCTATGTGAATGCTATGTGAATGCTGAGTGAATGCTATGCGAATGCTACATGAATGCTGAGTGAATGCTACATGAATGCTGCGTGAATGCTATGTGATTGCTGAGTGAATGCTGAGTGAATGCTATGCGAATGCTGCATGAATGCTGCATGAATGCTGCATGAATGCTGCGTGAATGCTGCGTGAATGCTGCGTGAATGCTACGTGAATGCTGCGTGAATGCTGCGTGAATGCTGCGTGAATGCTGAGTGAATGCTGAGTGAATGCTGCGTGAATGCTGCATGAATGCTGCGTGAATGCTGCGTGAATGCTGCGTGAATGCTGCATGAATGCTGCATGAATGCTGCGTGAATGCTGCGTGAATGCTGCGTGAATGCTACATGAATGCTGCGTGAATGCTGAGTGAATGCTACATGAATGCTATGTGAATGCTGAGTGAATGCTACATGAATGCTATGTGAATGCTGTGTGAATGCTGAGTGAATGCTATGCGAATGCTGCATGAATGCTATGCGAATGCTGCATGAATGCTGCATGAATGCTGCATGAATGCTACATGAATGCTGCGTGAATGCTGCGTGAATGCTACATGAATGCTGTGTGAATGCTGCGTGAATGCTATGTGAATGCTGCATGAATGCTGCGTGAATGCTGCATGAATGCTGCATGAATGCTACATGAATGCTGCGTGAATGCTATGTGAATGCTACGTGAATGCTACATGAATGCTGAGTGAATGCTACGTGAATGCTACATGAATGCTGAGTGAATGCTACATGAATGCTATGTGAATGCTGCGTGAATGCTGAGTGAATGCTATGCGAATGCTGCATGAATGCTACGTGAATACTCCGTAACTGCTGTGTGAATGCTGCGTGAATGCTATGTGAATACTCTGTAACTGCTACGTGAATGCTATGTGAATGCTGCATGAATGCTATGTGAATACTCCGTAACTGCTGCGTGAATGCTGCATGAATGCTACTTGAAAGCTGAGTGAATGCTACGTGAATGCTGCGTGAATGCTACGTGAAAGCTGAGTGAATGCTACGTGAATGCTGCGTGAATGCTACGTGAAAGCTGAGTGAATGCTACGTGAATGCTACGTGACTGCTGTGTGAATGCTATGTGAATACTCTGTAACTGCTACGTGAATGCTGCATGAATGCTACGTGAAAGCTGAGTGAATGCTACGTGAATGCTACGTGAATGCTGCGTGAATGCTACGTGAAAGCTGAGTGAATGCTACGTGAATGCTGCGTGAATGCTGCATGAATGCTATGTGAATACTCTGTAACTGCTGCGTGAATGCTGCATGAATGCTGTGTGAATGCTATGTGAATGCTGCATGAATGCTGCGTGAATGCTGCGTGAATGCTACATGAATGCTGCATGAATGCTACGTGAATGCTACATGAATGCTACGTGAATGCTATGTGAATGCTGAGTGAATGCTATGCGAATGCTGCATGAATGCTGCATGAATGCTGCATGAATGCTGCATGAATGCTGCATGAATGCTGCGTGAATGCTACGTGAATGCTACGTGAATGCTATGTGAATGCTATGTGAATGCTGAGTGAATGCTATGCGAATGCTACATGAATGCTGAGTGAATGCTACATGAATGGTGCGTGAATGCTATGTGATTGCTGAGTGAATGCTGAGTGAATGCTATGCGAATGCTGCATGAATGCTGCGTGAATGCTGCATGAATGCTGCGTGAATGCTGCGTGAATGCTGCGTGAATGCTACGTGAATGCTGCGTGAATGCTGCGTGAATGCTGCGTGAATGCTGAGTGAATGCTGAGTGAATGCTGCGTGAATGCTGCGTGAATGCTGCGTGAATGCTGCGTGAATGCTGCGTGAATGCTGCATGAATGCTGCATGAATGCTGCATGAATGCTGCGTGAATGCTGCGTGAATGCTACATGAATGCTGCGTGAATGCTGAGTGAATGCTACATGAATGCTATGTGAATGCTGAGTGAATGCTACATGAATGCTATGTGAATGCTGCGTGAATGCTGAGTGAATGCTATGCGAATGCTGCATGAATGCTATGCGAATGCTGCATGAATGCTGCATGAATGCTGCATGAATGCTACATGAATGCTGCGTGAATGCTGCGTGAATGCTACATGAATGCTGCGTGAATGCTGCGTGAATGCTATGTGAATGCTGCATGAATGCTGCGTGAATGCTGCATGAATGCTGCATGAATGCTACATGAATGCTGCGTGAATGCTATGTGAATGCTACATGAATGCTGCGTGAATGCTACGTGAATGCTACATGAATGCTGAGTGAATGCTACATGAATGCTATGTGAATGCTGCGTGAATGCTGAGTGAATGCTATGCGAATGCTGCATGAATGCTATGCGAATGCTGCATGAATGCTGCATGAATGCTGCATGAATGCTGCATGAATGCTGCATGAATGCTACATGAATGCTGCGTGAATGCTATGTGAATGCTACGTGAATGCTACATGAATGCTGAGTGAATGCTACATGAATGCTATGTGAATGCTGCGTGAATGCTGAGTGAATGCTACATGAATGCTATGTGAATGCTGCGTGAATGCTGAGTGAATGCTATGCGAATGCTGCATGAATGCTATGCGAATGCTGCATGAATGCTGCATGAATGCTGCATGAATGCTACATGAATGCTGCGTGAATGCTATGTGAATGCTACGTGAATGCTACATGAATGCTGAGTGAATGCTACATGAATGCTATGTGAATGCTGCGTGAATGCTGAGTGAATGCTATGTGAATGCTGCGTGAATGCTGAGTGAATGCTATGCGAATGCTGCATGAATGCTGCATGAATGCTGCATGAATGCTACGTGAATGCTGCGTGAATGCTACGTGAATGCTACATGAATGCTGCGTGAATGCTATGTGAATGCTACGTGAATGCTACATGAATGCTGAGTGAATGCTACGTGAATGCTACATGAATGCTGAGTGAATGCTACATGAATGCTATGTGAATGCTGTGTGAATGCTGAGTGAATGCTATGCGAATGCTGCATGAATGCTGCGTGAATGCTGTGTGAATGCTACGTGAATGCTACATGAATGCTGAGTGAATGCTGCGTGAATGCTATGTGAATGCTGAGTGAATGCTGAGTGAATGCTACGTGAATGCTGAGTGAATGCTATGTGAATGCTGAGTGAATGCTATTTGAATGCTATTTGAATGCTGCGTGAATGCTGCGTGAATGCTGCGTGAATGCTACATGAATGCTGCATGAATGCTGCGTGAATGCTACATGAATGCTACGTGAATGCTATGTGAATGCTGAGTGAATGCTATGCGAATGCTGCATGAATGCTGCATGAATGCTGCATGAATGCTGCGTGAATGCTACGTAATTGCTACGTGAATGCTACGTGAATGCTATGTGAATGCTATGTGAATGCTGAGTGAATGCTATGCGAATGCTACATGAATGCTGAGTGAATGCTACATGAATGCTGCGTGAATGCTATGTGATTGCTGAGTGAATGCTGAGTGAATGCTATGCGAATGCTGCATGAATGCTGCATGAATGCTGCATGAATGCTGCGTGAATGCTGCGTGAATGCTGCGTGAATGCTACGTGAATGCTGCGTGAATGCTGCGTGAATGCTGCGTGAATGCTGAGTGAATGCTGAGTGAATGCTGCGTGAATGCTGCGTGAATGCTGCATGAATGCTGCGTGAATGCTGCGTGAATGCTGCGTGAATGCTGCATGAATGCTGCATGAATGCTGCATGAATGCTGCGTGAATGCTGCGTGAATGCTACATGAATGCTGCGTGAATGCTGAGTGAATGCTACATGAATGCTATGTGAATGCTGAGTGAATGCTACATGAATGCTATGTGAATGCTGAGTGAATGCTACATGAATGCTGCGTGAATGCTGCGTGAATGCTACATGAATGCTGCGTGAATGCTGCGTGAATGCTATGTGAATGCTGCATGAATGCTGCGTGAATGCTGCATGAATGCTGCATGAATGCTACATGAATGCTGCGTGAATGCTATGTGAATGCTACGTGAATGCTACATGAATGCTGAGTGAATGCTACGTGAATGCTACATGAATGCTGAGTGAATGCTACATGAATGCTATGTGAATGCTGCGTGAATGCTGAGTGAATGCTATGCGAATGCTGCATGAATGCTACGTGAATACTCCGTAACTGCTGTGTGAATGCTGCGTGAATGCTATGTGAATACTCTGTAACTGCTACGTGAATGCTATGTGAATGCTGCATGAATGCTATGTGAATACTCCGTAACTGCTGCGTGAATGCTGCATGAATGCTACTTGAAAGCTGAGTGAATGCTACGTGAATGCTGCGTGAATGCTACGTGAAAGCTGAGTGAATGCTACGTGAATGCTGCGTGAATGCTACGTGAAAGCTGAGTGAATGCTACGTGAATGCTACGTGACTGCTGTGTGAATGCTATGTGAATACTCTGTAACTGCTACGTGAATGCTGCATGAATGCTACGTGAAAGCTGAGTGAATGCTACGTGAATGCTACGTGAATGCTGCGTGAATGCTACGTGAAAGCTGAGTGAATGCTACGTGAATGCTGCGTGAATGCTGCATGAATGCTATGTGAATACTCTGTAACTGCTGCGTGAATGCTGCATGAATGCTGTGTGAATGCTATGTGAATGCTGCATGAATGCTGCGTGAATGCTGCGTGAATGCTACATGAATGCTGCATGAATGCTACGTGAATGCTACATGAATGCTACGTGAATGCTATGTGAATGCTGAGTGAATGCTATGCGAATGCTGCATGAATGCTGCATGAATGCTGCATGAATGCTGCATGAATGCTGCATGAATGCTGCGTGAATGCTACGTGAATGCTACGTGAATGCTACGTGAATGCTATGTGAATGCTATGTGAATGCTGAGTGAATGCTATGCGAATGCTACATGAATGCTGAGTGAATGCTACATGAATGCTGCGTGAATGCTATGTGATTGCTGAGTGAATGCTGAGTGAATGCTATGCGAATGCTGCATGAATGCTGCGTGAATGCTGCATGAATGCTGCGTGAATGCTGCGTGAATGCTGCGTGAATGCTACGTGAATGCTGCGTGAATGCTGCGTGAATGCTGCGTGAATGCTGAGTGAATGCTGAGTGAATGCTGCGTGAATGCTGCGTGAATGCTGCATGAATGCTGCGTGAATGCTGCGTGAATGCTGCGTGAATGCTGCATGAATGCTGCATGAATGCTGCATGAATGCTGCGTGAATGCTACATGAATGCTGCGTGAATGCTGAGTGAATGCTACATGAATGCTATGTGAATGCTGAGTGAATGCTACATGAATGCTATGTGAATGCTGCGTGAATGCTGAGTGAATGCTATGCGAATGCTGCATGAATGCTATGCGAATGCTGCATGAATGCTATGCGAATGCTGCATGAATGCTGCATGAATGCTGCATGAATGCTACATGAATGCTGCGTGAATGCTGCGTGAATGCTACATGAATGCTGCGTGAATGCTGCGTGAATGCTATGTGAATGCTGCATGAATGCTGCGTGAATGCTGCATGAATGCTGCATGAATGCTACATGAATGCTGCGTGAATGCTATGTGAATGCTACATGAATGCTGCGTGAATGCTACGTGAATGCTACATGAATGCTGAGTGAATGCTACATGAATGCTATGTGAATGCTGCGTGAATGCTGAGTGAATGCTATGCGAATGCTGCATGAATGCTATGCGAATGCTGCATGAATGCTGCATGAATGCTGCATGAATGCTGCATGAATGCTGCATGAATGCTACATGAATGCTGCGTGAATGCTATGTGAATGCTACGTGAATGCTACATGAATGCTGAGTGAATGCTACATGAATGCTATGTGAATGCTGCGTGAATGCTGAGTGAATGCTACATGAATGCTATGTGAATGCTGCGTTAATGCTGAGTGAATGCTATGCGAATGCTGCATGAATGCTATGCGAATGCTGCATGAATGCTGCATGAATGCTGCATGAATGCTGCATGAATGCTGCATGAATGCTACATGAATGCTGCGTGAATGCTATGTGAATGCTACGTGAATGCTACATGAATGCTGAGTGAATGCTACATGAATGCTATGTGAATGCTGCGTGAATGCTGAGTGAATGCTATGTGAATGCTGCGTGAATGCTGAGTGAATGCTATGCGAATGCTGCATGAATGCTGCATGAATGCTGCATGAATGCTACGTGAATGCTGCGTGAATGCTACGTGAATGCTACATGAATGCTGCGTGAATGCTATGTGAATGCTACGTGAATGCTACATGAATGCTGAGTGAATGCTACGTGAATGCTACATGAATGCTGAGTGAATGCTACATGAATGCTATGTGAATGCTGTGTGAATGCTGAGTGAATGCTATGCGAATGCTGCATGAATGCTGCGTGAATGCTGTGTGAATGCTACGTGAATGCTACATGAATGCTGAGTGAATGCTGCGTGAATGCTATGTGAATGCTGAGTGAATGCTGAGTGAATGCTACGTGAATGCTGAGTGAATGCTATGTGAATGCTGAGTGAATGCTATTTGAATGCTGCGTGAATGCTGCGTGAATGCTACGTGAATGCTGCGTGAATGCTGCGTGAATGCTATGTGAATGCTATGTGAATGCTATGTGAATGCTATGTGAATGCTATGTGAATGCTGAGTGAATGCTACGTGAATGCTGCATGAATGCTACGTGAATGCTGCATGAATGCTATGTGAATGCTGAGTGAATGCTATGTGAATGCTGAGTGAATGCTATTTGAATGCTGAGTGAATGCTGAGTGAATGCTATTTGAATGGTGCGTGAATGCTACGTGAAGGCTGCGTGAAGGCTGCGTGAATGCTATGCGAATGCTGCATGAATGCTGCATGAATTCTGCGTGAATGCTGCGTGAATGCTACGTGAATGCTACGTGAATGCTATGTGAATGCTGCGTGAATGCTGCATGAATGCTACGTGAATGCTATGTGAATGCTACATGAATGCTACATGAATGCTACATGAATGCTGCGTGAATTCTGCGTGAATGCTACGTGAATGCTACATGAATGCTACATGAATGCTGCGTGAATGCTATGTGAATGCTATGTGAATGCTACGTGAATGCTACGTGAATGCTGAGTGAATGCTACGTGAATGCTGAGTGAATGCTATTTGAATGCTGCGTGAATGCTGCGTGAATGCTACGTGAATGCTGAGTGAATGCTATTTGAATGCTGCGTGAATGCTGCGTGAATGCTACGTGAATGCTACATGAATGCTGCGTGAATGCTTTGTGAATGCTATGTGAATGCTACGTGAATGCTGCGTGAATGCTATGCGAATGCTGCATGAATGCTACGTGAATGCTGCGTGAATGCTGAGTGAATGCTATTTGAATGCTGCGTGAATGCTACGTGAATCCTGAGTGAATGCTACGTGAATGCTACATGAATGCTGAGTGAATGCTACGTGAATGCTACGTGAATGCTACGTGAATGCTACGTGAATGCTGAGTGAATGCTACGTGAATGCTGAGTGAATGCTACGTGAATGCTACGTGAATGCTACGTGAATGCTACGTGAATGCTACGTGAATGCTGAGTGAATGCTACATGAATGCTGCGTGAATGCTACGTGAATGCTACGTGAATGCTGAGTGAATGCTACGTGAATGCTGAGTGAATGCTACGTGAATGCTACGTGAATGCTGAGTGAATGCTATTTGAATGCCGCGTGAATGCTACGTGAATGCTACATGAATGCTGAGTGAATGCTACGTGAATGCTACGTGAATGCTGCGTGAATGCTGCGTGAATGCTGCGTGAATGCTACGTGAATGCTGCGTGAATGCTATGTGAATGCTGAGTGAATGCTGCGTGAATGCTACGTGAATGCTACGTGAATGCTGCGTGAATGCTATTTGAATGCTGCGTGAATGCTGCGTGAATGCTACGTGAATGCTACGTGAATGCTGAGTGAATGCTATTTGAATGCTGCGTGAATGCTGCGTGAATGCTGAGTGAGTGCTACATGAAAGCTGCAAGTACGTAGACGTACTTGATCCATAATCCTTCTCCTCCCTACAGATCAGTATTGGTCGGTCTCCTGACGTCTTGTCATTGGTCAGTCTGTCCAGCCTTCAGAGTGCTGTATCTGGGGTTTACCAGCAGGGCGGTGAAATGCTGCTTGACACCCGCCAGTTGAACACCAGTGGGCTCGCTGGCCCCCTCTACTGGAGACTGCCCGCCGACGTTGAAGGGAACCAGGTAATGCTGACTGGTGCTGCTGCGTCCGACTCAGTGGACTGAAGGCCTAATTTTTGACTGCTTCAGGTTTTCATTCTGCTCAGTTTTCTCATTTGTTTCTGATCAGGTTAATTTTTATAAAATATAAAAACTAAGAAATAAAAACAATAGTTCACATGAGGAGAAAACACACGTTCTGCAACCCGCAGCTCTTTGGGCGCCCAACAGTAGCTAAAGCTCTACTTTATTTTTTTCTAGTATTTCTAGTTTCTTTATGGAATAGTTGCTTTGAATTTTCACTAACGAGTTATACTAAAAGTAAAAAATATGATCTGGTTTCTGTTTTTCCTCATTCAGATTGATTTAGTGTGGCACAGAGAAACAGTGCCCCCTGCAGGCTAACAGGGAAAGCTCATCTCAAATCTGAGCCCCTGTTAATCTTTTTAATTTTGACACAATTTATTGTTCTAAAATCTTTGGTCTGAGGTGCTGGATCAAGACATGATGTCAGGTTTCACCCCCCAGGATCAAGTTAACAGCTCAACACCTGAACAGGAAGTCACTTTAAAGGTTTTCTGCCCTCCGTAGGGCTCATGTAGCCTAAAGTACTACTGGAAACATCATGGAGTAAAATGGATGATTTCATCCATGTCAGCAGGTCTGCTGAAGTCATCCTGATTTAAAGTCCAGATCCCACCCAACAAGAACACTATGTGAAGCTGTAGGGTTTAGTTGGGAAGGAGCCAGTGAGACGCTGCTCCTGTGAATGGTGGCGGGCTGCATTAACACACAGAGACCTGCAGGGGTCGCTGCTGCAGGCGTGTCAGCAGCTGATGTGCTTCATTCCTCCTCAGGAAAGGTTGTTTTCTGTGAATCGTTTATTTACTGGAGTACCTGACTGTGTGTCTCTGCAGCTGCTGTCATATGGCGGCGCGCTCTCTTACATCATCACGTTCTACGCTGAGGACGGCTCAGGACTGTCCAATCAGGAGCCTCAGGTGCTCATGAGGGGCGGGGCGCTGAGGAAGCACGTTATCTACACTGACATGGTTGCCCCGAGCAACGGCATCGAGACACGCCATGACATCAGGCTGATGGAGGTAGGGCAGCAAGGCATCCTGGGAAACGTCAGATCCAGAACAACAAAGGTGGCGGTCGGTTCTGACTGGTTCTGTTTCACAGCACGAGTGGAAATATTTTAACTCGGTGTCCCAGAGGCCGGTGACCCGAGCAGACTTCATGTCTGTCCTCAGCAGCATTCAGTACGTCCTCATCAAGGCTTCGTACGGGACGGGGCTGCAGCAGAGCCGGTACTCATCCACGCACCACCAGAGTTCTGGTTCCACTCCGATATGACCCCACTAACGCTGGTTCTCCCCTGTCATGAAGGATTTCTAACATCAGCATGGAGACGGCTGTCAGGGCGGAGTCAGCTGACCCACAGGACCAGGCCAAACTGATTGAGTCCTGTCTCTGTCCACCTGGATACAGCGGACTGTCCTGCCAGGTAACGATCACTTCATGGGTTTATCAGAACATCCTCCCAGAACCCAGCCGGTTCCTTTCCGAGCACCAAAAGGAAACCTCAGGCAACCTGAAGGTTTTCATGTGTTCTGCTTCTGCTGTGCCTTTAATAATTTAGAGATGATGTCATGGCTTTCTAAGCTTCTGATTGGTTGACTAGAGAATCTAAAGTAGCTGATGATGGAGGCAACGCTTCTATGTGTGACATCATAAAACCCTCCAGAACATGCCGAGAGAACCTGAAGTGAAGCCGAGCTCCCATAGAGCGGTTCTGTTCTTCCTGACATTAATCATGAAGGTTCTGCTGATCCGTGGTGACGATATTAACCCATCAGAACAGCTACGTCTGCCCGGTGTAACACACCTGGTTCTGACCCGTTTCTCTCTGATCTGTCTCTCTCTGACCCGTCTGTCTCTGACCCGTCTGTCTCTGATCTCTCTCTGGCCCGTCTGTCTCTGACCCGTCTCTCTCTGACCCGTCTCTCTCTGCTCCGTCTCTCTCTAACCCGTCTCTCTCACACCCGTCTGTCTCTGACCCGTCTGTCTCTGATCTGTCTGTCTCTGACCCGTCTGTCTCTGATCTGTCTGTCTCTGACCCGTCTGTCTCTGATCTGTCTGTCTCTGACCCGTCTGTCTGCAGGACTGTGCAGCAGGTTTTTTCCGGCAGCCTCAGTCTGAGCTCCCAGCTCCCAGCCTGAAGACCCTGACGGTGCGTCCATGTCTTCCCTGTCGCTGCAACAACCACAGTGTGAGCTGTGACCCAGAGACAGGAGACTGCCAGGTAACCTCTGAGTCCAGGTGGACGTCGTCCTCCAGAAACAGCGCCCCCTGGTGCTCACAGTCAGAGCTGCCTCTTGTTTGTTCAGGACTGCCAGCATCACACCAGCGGGCCGCGATGTGACGTCTGCGCCCCGGGTTACTATGGAAACGTCAGCGGCTCTGCCAGTGACTGTTCTCCGTGTGCCTGCCCCCTGGTGGACAACAGGTGAACGACAGCGCGCTCTTTCACGTCATGTTTGAATGAGTGGGTTCTCAGTTCTAACGGGTCGGTTCTCCAGTTTCAGCCCCACCTGTGTGTCAGATGGACCTGTGGGAGATTTCCGCTGCACCTCCTGTCTCACTGGATATGACGGCAGACACTGTGAGAGGTGAGGCATCACTCCTGCAGGTATCCCGTGTCTCACCTGCTGCCATGTCACATGGGCTCTCATCTGGCAGGTGTTCTGCGGGTTACCATGGTAACCCTACCTGGCCAGGCGGCGTTTGTTTGCCTTGCGGCTGCAGCGGGTGGGGCTCCCTCCATCAGGTGTGTGACGAGCTCACAGGACAGTGTGAGTGCAAGCCTGGGGTCAGAGGTCAGTCATGTGACCAGTGTGAGGAGCGCCATGTCCTGCAGCAGGAGGAGTGTGTGTGTGAGTACCTCCCTAACACACACACCTGCATGGCGTCAGAGCCCGCCTCACCTTTCTCTCCCACAGCTTGTGATGATGGCTGCACCGGCGTTCTACTCGACAACCTGGACAGACTCAGCGACCACTTCCTGTCTGTCAACCTCAGCGCCATCGCCACGGGGCCTTACCGGCAGCTGGTGCTGTTGGAGAATCGGACCCACAACCTCAAGGTAAACAACCGACCATCACCTGCTTTACTGAACAAGATCTCTGGTAGTCCAGGTGTTACGAGTCCGTTCAGTGGCAACGATCTGGGTCTGATTTACAGCTTCACGTTCTACTTGAGTCTGTTCTCCAGTTTCAGGTTCTACCTGGATCTGTTCTCCAGTTTCAGGTTCTACCTGGATCTGTTCTCCAGTTTCAGGTTCTACCTGGATCTGTTCTCCAGTTTCAGGTTCTACCTGGATCTGTTCTCCAGTTTCAGGTTCTACCTGGATCTGTTCTCCAGTTTCAGGTTCTACCTGGATCTGTTCTCCAGTTTCAGGTTCTACCTGGTTCTGGTCTCCAGTTTCAATGTCCCCTGCTGTCTCTTTGTGGACTGTTGATGAAATGTGTCCTGCTCTGTATCCAGGCCGAGATTTCTCCAAACAGAATCTGGGAGTCACACCTGTCCAGATTGGATGAGGACTTCCATCGCTTGACCTCTGACCTCAGCACTTTGCAGCAGCAGGTAATCACACATCATGGGTTCTAAAAATAAGAAAACCATGTGAGAGGACCCTGGTGGGTCAGAACTGGGTTGGAGAGGAGGAACCCACAACCTTAGAAAATGAGAGTTGAGTAGAGCGACTCATGATGGCGTTATCTGTGTGCTGATTGGCCAGGTGACACGTCTGTCTGAGAACCTGATGGGTCTTCACATCTCCACCAACGGCTGCTGGTCCCACAGCGCTTTGCTGCTGGGGCGAGTCAGAGGACTTCAGGACAGCATCCAGGGTAAAGAGCCACAGCAGGACTACAATAAAATGATAATTTATGTCAGACCTCCAGGGATGTTCTACTGCAATTAAATGTCAATAAGCAGGTAGTCGCTATAAAAGTTTTAAAAAGGATCATCAAAATTTAAAGTCAGCAAAAGAAAATCTAACGTTCCACGCAAACATAGACCAGTGAAACCGGTAGCTGGGCCAGTAGGTGGTACCGGGAGAGAAAGGTGGACCTTAGAGTCCAGGACGTGGGCAGAAGGTCACAGAGGTGAGGAGAAGAACCACCGTGAATTCAGAGACGTTGGACCATGGTGGGAGTTCTGGTAACGAGTCGGGCCGCTGGGTTGGTACCAGCAGAGATGTGACGGTACCATAGCCAGGGTGGCAGTGGTACCCTGAAATGAAAGTATTCACGCCGGGCAAAGTTCTCAGTAATCATGTCTTACCTGAGAGAACCTGGAGAGTAACCAGAACCAGTGACAGCTAATGCTGCTGCTTTGTGATTGGCTCAGCCCTGCAGACGGAGGCGGAGCATCTGAACCTGACCAATGAGGACGAGCTCGGTGTGGACAACAGGACCCGTCTGCTGGAGGAGGTGGAGTCCATGCTGCGCGCCATCAGAGGCGTGAACCTCACAGCCGCCCGCTCAGCAGCCAATCAGGAGCTCAGGTGGGTCTTCTGTTTCTGAGCCGGTCTGAACCGGTCCGAGCCCGTCTGAGTGGCGTTCGCCGGTTCCTCCTGTTTAAAGGTGTCTCTGCCTTCCTGCTTCCACCTGTTGGCTCTTTGTGATGCTTTGGCTGAAACCCTGCAGAGAGTCAGGTCCTCTCCTTCCCTTTGGCGTCTCACAGCTCTGCTTCCTCCAGCCTCCTCCTCCTCCTCTGTCTCACAGGTTGAAGGGGGGGGGGCAAGCTGACCGGAGCGCTCAGAGTAGCACACACCTGGCAGAACACCTGGCAGAGCACCTGCATGTCTCTTTGAGCTCAGACGCATAATTAATTAATATTTTCATCATCTTCTCCCAACCCTGTGTCTCTGCAGCCTCTCCAAGTCTCTGCTCGACTCGCTGCAGCTGGATTTGCTGTCCAGGTGGGCTGCAGGTGAAGACAGGCCCCGCCTCCTCGCCAACTCCCTCCGTGTTGCCATGACAACACTGCAGCGTGGGAGTGCTCGTATCAGCGAAGCTGCACGGCGAAACGCAGAAACACACAACCTTCTGGACGCTGCTGGGACTCTGCAGCGCCGCCACCAGGTGAGCTCACACAGCAGCAGCCAGGTGAGCTCACAGCAGCAGCCAGGTGAGCTCACAGCCGCCACCAGGTGAGCTCACAGCAGCAGCAGCCAGGTGAGCTCACAGCAGCAGCCAGGTGAGCTCACACAGCAGCCAGGTGAGCTCACAGCAGCAGCCAGGTGAGCTCACAGCAGCAGCCAGGTGAGCTCACACAGCAGCAGCCAGGTGAGCTCACAGCAGCAGCCAGGTGAGCTCACAGCAGCAGCCAGGTGAGCTCCTGGGGGCCTCAGAGTGCCAGTGTCCCAGGAGGGAGGCGGGTCAAAGCGGGTCCAGAAACCTTTGTGGGAAGTTCTGTCTGCTTTTACAAATATATTTACTTTCAGCTATAATTATATTTATAAAAGCAATTCCTGGCTGGTACCTCTAGGACATGCTAGGAAGGACTGGAGAGTAAAACCGAGACTTTTCTATCCTCAGAGGTACCGGACCTAGGAACCTAGGTCCGGTACCTCTGGCCCGCTCACCGTTATATATGATGGGGTGGGGGGGGGGGGGCATATCTGGATGATGTGGATACATGGATGGCTTGGATTGAAGGGATTCAACTCAATCATTACAGACTAAAACAGACCCAGTTATCACCACCAGAACCTTGAATGATTTGGCTCCGTTTCTGTTCCTGTGTGGGTCAGGCGGGCCTTCAGAACCTGAGTTCTGGGTTCCTGTCGGTGGAGCGGATGATGGAGGAGGGTCAGCTCCTGCTGGAGGACACCCTCAGCCTGACTGCACAGTTGACCAACAGCAGCGCAGTAAGACCCGCCCTGTCCAACAGAACTTCTGACCCATGTGGCGGCCCAAATGGCTGATGTGTGACCTCCTCCTGACCAGCAGGTGGAGCTGTTGGCCAGCCAGCTCGATCAGTGGCGTCCTCTGCTCAGGAAACACGTGGAGGCTTTGGTGGTCGGCCTGAAAGTCACCGATGCTCTTGAAAACGTTTACCGTGCAGAGAGCCACGCCCACCAGCTCCACAGCCACGCCCATTCTCTGCACAGGTAAAGTGTGTCTGTTGGGGGGGGGGGGGTTATTTCTAGGGTTACTCCTTTAACACATCCAACCTTTTCTCCTCCAGCTCCATGACGTCAGTGTTTAACGTGTCCCTCAACACCACCCAGATGGCCCATCTTGACGATGACATCACACAACGAGTTGACTCCGCCCACCAGGCGGCCTCGTCAGCCCTCACCTCTGCTTCTCTCGCGCTCATCGTGGTACTGAGATCTCAGCAGCAGAGGAACCAGGACCCTTTTCCCGCCCAGCTAACCTGTCTCTGTATTTCAGACTGTCCAATCAGGACGGACCCTGTCAGAGGAGGGCGGAGTCAGACTGAACAGCTCCTCCGGTGTTTTAGAGGAGAGCCTGCAGGTCACCAACATGGCTGAAGGTGCGTTTCAATTCAATTCAATTCAATTCAATTTTATTTATATAGCGCCAAATCATGAAACATGTCATCTCAAGGCACTTTACAAAATCAAGTTCAATCAGATTATACAGATTGGGTCAGATTATACAGATTGGTCAAAATGTCCTATATAAGGAAACCAGTTGATTGCATCAAAGTCCCGACAAGCAGCATTCACTCCTGGGGAACCGTAGAGCCACAGGGAGAGTCGTCTGCATTGTACATGGCTTTGCTGCAATCCCTCATACTGAGCAAGCATGAAGCGACAGTGGGAAGAAAAACCACCCATTAACGGGAAAAAAAACCTCCGGCAGAACCGGGCTCAGTATGAACGGTCATCTGCCTCGACCGACTGGGGTTACAGAAGACAGAGCAGAGACACAACAAGAGAGACAAAAAAGCACAGAAGCACACATTGATCTAGTAATCTGTTCTACATTAGATGGTAGTAACGGGTGAGCCGTCTTCTCTGGATGATGTCAAAGTTAACAGAACGCCAGACCAGGTGTACCTACTATGAAGAAAAAGAGAGAGAGCAAAAAGTTAAAAGCTGAAATGACGACAGTCATTTCAATGTAATACAATGCAAAACTGGAGAACCGTAGAATGAAGAACAGTAGAAATCAGTAGAGTGAGAAAAAATAGACCCTGATGTCCTCCAGTAGCCTAAGCCTATAGCAGCATAACTATAGAGGTAGCTCAGAGTAACATGAGCCACTCTAACTATAAGCTTTGTCAAAAAGGAAAGTTTTAAGATTAGTCTTAAAAGTAGACGGGGTGTCTGCCTCACGGACCAAAACTGGGAGTTGGTTCCACAGGAGAGGAGCCTGATAGCTAAAGGATCTGCCTCCCATTCTACTTTTAGAGACTCTAGGAACCACCAGCAGACCTGCAGTCTGAGAGCGAAGTGCTCTGTTAGGAACATACGGGGTAATCAGAGCTCTGATATATGATGGAGCTTGATTATTAAGGGCTTTATACGTTAGAAGAAGAATTTTAAATTCTATTCTTGATTTAACAGGAAGCCAATGAATGGAAGCTTAAATTGGAGAAATATGATCCCTCTTGTTGATTTTCATCAGGACTCTTGCCGCAGCATTTTGGATCAGCTGAAGACTTCGAACTGCATTTTGTGGACTTCCTGATAGTAAAGAATTACAATAGTCCAGCCTTGAAGTAACAAATGCATGCACTAGTTTTTCAGCATCACCCCTGGACAGAATGTTTCTAATTTTGGCGATATTCCGGAGGTGAAAAAAGGAAACTCTGGAAACCTGTTTAATATGGGATTTAAATGACGTGTCTTGGTCAATAATAACACCAAGATTTTTTACTTTATTACCAGAGGCCAAATTAATGTCATCCAGATTAAGTGATTGGTTAAGAAGTTTATTTTTTGAGGACTCTGGTCCAAAGATTACAACTTCTGTCTTGTCAGAATTTAAATGCAGGAAATTTAAAGTCATCCAGCTTTTGATGTCATCAAGACATGACTGCAGTCGAAGTAACTGATTGGATTCATCAGGATTTATGGATAAATATAGCTGAGTGTCATCAGCATAACAGTGGAAATTAATCCCATGCTGTCTGATAATTTTGCCAACCGGAAGCATATATATAGTAAATAGAATTGGTCCAAGGACTGAACCCTGTGGTACTCCACAGGTGACCCTAGAGTTTGAAGAAGATTTATTATTAACATGAATAAACTGGAATCTGTCCGACAGATAAGATTTAAACCAGCCTAATGCTTTCCCCTTAATCCCTACAGTATGCTCAAGTCTTTGTAGGAGAATATTGTGATCAACTGTGTCAAATGCAGCACTGAGATCTAACAGGACAAGTACAGACACAAGTCCATTATCTGAGGCCATGAGAATATCATTAGTGACCTTCACCAGAGCTGTTTCAGTGCTATGATGAGCTCTAAAGCCTGACTGAAACTCCTCAAGTAGGTCATTACTTTGTAAATGTTCACAAAGTTGATTAGCAACTACTTTCTCAAGAATTTTAGATAAGAAAAGAAGATTAGATATAGGTCTGTAGTTTACTAACTCATCTTGATCAAGAGAAGGTTTCTTAAGTAAAGGTTTAATAACAGCTACTTTAAAAACCTGTGGTACATATCCATTTACTAAGGATAGATTAATCATGTCTAAAATAGGACCACTGATCAGAGGGAATACCTCCTTAAACAACTTGGTTGGGATTGGGTCTAACATACAGGTAGAAGGTTTAGATGAAGCTAAAATTTTAGATAGCTCAGAAAGCTCTACTGCTTTTAAACAGTTCAGACACTGCGCAGGTTCTAAGGATTCCTCCAATGCTGCCTCACTTACTGAGGACGAGGTAATCATCAGCATAAACCTGGTTCAGGAACATCTGGTTCTGGTTCCCCTGCATGCGGGTCTGTTCGGACCGGTGCCTCGTGTTTACCTTCAGAAAACGTCTCTTCTTCTGTGGTTCAGAGATGTTTTCCTGTCCTCAGGGCTGCAGATTAACGTCTCCATGATAACCACCAGACTGAGACTGGTCAGAGACGGCTTGCAGAACTTCAGCCGGCTGCTTGGCCAGCCAATCAGAGAGCTGCACAGCCTCCCTAATGGTGAGACAGCCGACGATGCGCTGATGTGGCCGTTTAACGATACTCATGGAGACTAACCGTGTGCTTCAGGTTCGTCCAGGTCAGCCCAGCTGGCTCAGGATCAGGCCGCAGCAGCCCGCTCCGGTCTGCAGGGGGCGCTGCAGAGGCTGCAGAGACTCAGGCAGCAGCTGCAGGATTCTTCTTCTGAGGTGGAAAAGACGAACATCACAGTGAGGGAGACCAACGGCCTGATGGGTCAAGCTCAGACTGCAGGTCAGTCAGAACCTCCGCCGCCGACCTGCCGGGTCAGAAACTAAGCAGAGAGATAACACATCCTGTTTCCTGTTTGCTTAGCCAATGAGGCGCAGCGCAGACTGGAGGAGGCGGAGCATCGCACACAGCATCTGATGGAAAGGATAAAGCCCCTGAGCATGCTGGGAGAAACTTTGAGCAGGAATCTGTCTGACATCAGAGAACTGATCGACCAGGCCCGGCGGCAGGCAGCATCGGTACTGAAACACCCCCCACCTGAAACACCCCCCACCCTGAAACACCCCCCACCCTGAAACACCCCCCACCCTGAAACACCCCCCACCCTGAAACACCCCCCACCTGAAACACCCCCCACCCAGAAACACCCCCCACCCTGAAATACCCCCACCCTGAAACACCCCCCACCCTGAAACACCCCCCACCTGAAACACCCCCCACCCAGAAACACCCCCCACCCAGAAACACCCCCCACCCTGAAACACCCCCCAACCTGAAACACCCCCCACCCTGAAACACCCCCCACCCTGAAACACCCCCCACCTGAAACACCCCCCACCCTGAAACACCCCCCACCCTGAAACATCCTGCTGGTAGATAATGATCCACACTGAGAACACGGAGCTCTGAGAGCTTTACATCCTGAGGTGAAACCTTTCAGACAGCTGCTGAAGCTAAGATGGAAATAAAACTCTGTGACGAAGGATCAGTGGCAGCAACAGCAGCAATGAAGGCCTGGAAGAAAGAACAGGCCTTAGTTTCAGATGATTGATATGAGAAATAAAGGTTTCATCAGTGAGAGTTTAGCTAAACAGCAGGTAAACCTGTTGGCACTTCCTGTCTGTTTAGTGAAATTAAGAGCTGCATGGAGATTTGTCATATATTTCATGACATCAAATATAGTTTGCAAACATTCAGTGATCCCCCCAGCTGGCTCCTTTACTGATCACGCCCCCCCCCCCCCCCCCCCCCCCCCGGCCCCCTTAAGGCTGAGCCCTCCACAGGAAGCTAACTTCAGCCGCTGATATCTGGAGAGTTTATTTTTCTAACGATTATCATGTGCGGCATAATTAAAGAAGTTATACCTGAATTTATTTCTGTCTAGTCACGAAAATGGTCTTTATGCAACGTGTTATGAGTTAAGACGTAATTTGTTAATAAATAAATAGTGGGATTGAGCATGTCCCGTAGGAATAAGCAGTGAACTGGAGACGCCCCGGACAACTTTCCCTGCCAATGGTACGTCAGTCATTCATTAACCGAGACGTGGCTGTTAATGGCAGAGAAAATGAAGAACGGTCCCTCAGTGAAGCCTTGTTTCCGCCGCAGGACTGAGGCGCAGGTCTCGTCTCGTGCACCTAGACTGGGAGGAGACCAGGAAAAAGCAGCCGGGGGCGGGGCTTACAGTTCAAACTAAACAAGTTTACAGAGATCCTTTAACTGAGTCTCATAGCAGCGTGATCTGTAGCATGTCTATCATCAACTGTAACTTTACCACTAGGTGACGCTACAGCCTCATGAAAATGTGACGTGTTTGTGATGTCATCAGATAAAGGTGGCGGTCCAGGTGGACAGAGACTGCGTTCGCTCCTACAGACCAGCTCTGCAGTCCAGCAACTTCAACACTCTGAGTCTGATCCTGAAGACGTCCCATCCAAACAACCTGCTCTTCTACCTGGGAAGCAACACCACGGTACACACACACACCTGTACACACCTGTATACACACACACCTGTACACACCTGTACACACACACTGATTAGTGTAATTGATGGTGGGACCTCCATGCTCGTTAGCTGCAGGATCAAAACATCCATCCTCTCTGAACTGACATCGCTTCCATTCATTTATCTACGGTCAAACCCAAAGGAAGTTGTGTCGATGTTTCAGGTGGACTTCCTGGCTGTAGAGATGCATCATGGGAAGGTTTCCCTGCTTTGGAACCTGGGCTCCGGCACAACACGACTGCATTTTCCTGAAATGGACATCAGCAACAACCGATGGACCAAAATCAACGCTACCAGGTAGAACAGCTCCGAACACCTTCAGGTTCTGTCTCCGGCTGACTTCTGTCTGGGTGATGATGTCATCGATGATGTCACCAGGTTCGGGGCCCACGCCGCTCTGTCCGTGCATCAGCTGGACTCTGAGTCGGCTCCTCTGCCCGCAGTAACATCATCTTCACAGGGATCCTCACGGGTTTTAGACATCGACAGGAACACGGTGATCCACATCGGAGGAATGGCTTCCTCTCAGGTAACCCCCCCCCCCCCCCATGTCAGGTGAGCAGGTGTGTGAGTACTATCAGGTAATAGCTCAGCGTCTGTGTGTGACGGCAGCGTCCTGCAGGGCTGCACTCCTCCACCTTCAGGGGATGCCTGGGCGAAGCCTCGCTGAACGAGAGAAACATCGGCCTGTGGAGCTACGACAGCCGGGAGGGGAAGTGCGGCGGCTGCTTCAGCAGGTGAAGCCCAGGTCTCACAAACACCTGGGTTAAAGCCACAGGCCTCTTTCTCACCTGTCTCTGCATGCTTCCCAGTCCCCAGGCAGAGGACACGTCCTTCTACTTCGATGGCTCTGGGTTCTCCGTGGTCCAGAAGCCTCTGAGAGCCACCTCCACCTCCATCGTGCTGCTGTTTAAAACTCTGTCTCCAGGTGGACTGCTGCTCTACCTGGCCTCCAACAACACGGTAAAACACACACCCACTTTCAAGACCTTTACTTTGAAAGAGACACATAATGACCTCACTTTTCCCTCCAGAGGGACTTCCTGTCTCTAGAGCTGGTGGAGGGACATGTCCGTCTGACCTTTGACCTGGGCTCAGGGGCTCTAACCCAGACCTCCACCAGGAAGTACAACTCAGGAGTTTGGTACAAGGTCACCCTGCAGAGGAACAAACGCAAAGGTACGTCAGTCAGCGAATGCCGCTGACGGCTTCAGGGCTGTTCCCCTGACGGCGGACTCTGTGTCCAGGTTACCTGTCCATCATGGCGGCAGGCCAGTCGGCGGAGAAGGAGGTGCTGGAGGCGGAGTCTCCGGGAACTGCCTCCGACCTGAACCGCTACGATCTGGACCCCATCTACATAGGAGGGTTTCCTTCTTCCAGACCAATCAGGTCGGTTAGCTGAAGATCACCTGAGAAGATGTGTGATTAACTTTGCCCTCACCCGTCACCTGTGGTTGCTAGGCGACAGGTGGTGTCCCGGGCATATGTTGGCTGCATAAAGAATGTGGAGATTGCCCGGTCCAACTTTGACCTGCTGCAGGACGCACACGGGGTCCGCAAGGGCTGCGTTCTAAAGGTACGTCTACCCGTCAGCTGACTCCGCCCCCAACCCTTAAATCAAGCAGCCAATGAGAGCAATCGATGATCAACACCTTCCCAGAGCTGATTGGTTGTTTGTTGGTCTGTCAGGCGGTGAGGAGCGTCTCTCTGCTGTCTGGAGGCTTCGTGCAGATCGCTCCTCCGTCGTTCAGTCAGGAGGCGGAGCTTCTCTTTACCTTCTCCTCCAACAACCAATCAGGAGTCCTGCTAGCAGCCTTTAGCGATGACCGACCACACCGACAGGTGAGCCTCAGGTGGACGGGTTCCTGCCTGCATCTGTGACCTAATCGAGCAGCTCGCCTCGGAGTCTGAGGTGGTCCGGACAGAACCTGATAATGGTTCTGTGGACCTGCTTTAGGACGACCCGTTCTCTTAGAGCTGCTCCTCCACCTTGGAACAGACTTCCTGCTGGACTCAGTCGATGATTAAACCTCCTCGGTTTAGACGAGCATTCTGATCCTAACGTGGCCTCTTCTTTTTCTGCTCTGTTGTCTTATGTTGTGTTTTTATTACTCTGCAGGACTCTGTCTGTGAAAAGCGCTACAGAAATAAAGCTCACTTACTTACCTGCTGTGTTCTGTGTGCGCAGTACTTCCTGTCGCTTCACCTGGTCTCAGGTAGTGTGGAGGCGGAGCTTGGTTTTTTAGGCGGGGCCACACAGAAGGTTTCAGTAGCAAAGGCTGATGGGGACTCATTCAGTGATGGAGGACAACACTCAGTGATTTTGACGGTCAACAGGAAGTAGGTGTTGCCATGGAAACTGTCCCCCGCGCTCGCGGTCTCAACCGTTCCACCTGAACGAGCCGTCTCACCCGTCTCCCAGGTCTCTCTCCCTACAGGTGGACGATGAACACCTGAAGTCGGTCTCTCTGACAGGAGGATTCTCGCGGCTGTCTCCATCCTCTCTGTTCATTGGTGGGCTGCCGCCTGAGAAGGAGCCCCGTCTGCCAATCAGATTGCGTGTTTTATCCCAGCGGTTCAGAGGCTGCATCCAACACCTGGTGATGGGCGGAGCGTAAGTCTTTCTCACGCACGGTGGCAGCGTGCCCTCTGCCTGATTGGCTAACGGCTTTTGTGGGCGGCTCTCTGCAGGCTGGTAGACCTATCAGTCGCCGTCAGATACCAGGGGGCGGAGCTTAACAGCTGCCTGCTGGAGAGGAGCGCTGTGGGCGCGGTACTTCCTGAAGACCCCGATGTTGAAACAACACCTGGCCCAGCACACCTGCCACTAGCTCCGCCCACACACCTGAGTGCCCTCACAGCTGGCGCACTGACAGTAAGGTTCATGGTTGATGGCTGGAGGTGTCCGCTGAGTGCTCATTGGTGGCTGATGGGAAACTGCTGGTTGGTTTGTGTTGCAGTGTGCGTTGGACCAGGACCCGTCCTTCCTGCCGTCAGCGGTCCAGTTCGGTCTGTCCAGGCACAGTCACATGACCTTCATCATCAACCCCAGCACGGTCCGAAAGAGGTTGGCCTCCATGTCGATTCGCCGAGTTTACGAGACAAAATCTCCGATTGTCCTGCACCAAACGGTTGTCCCTCATGTGTCTCTGCATTGTTACGGCTCTTTGTCCTCAGCGTGGCGGTGAGGATGTCGGTTCGAAGCCAGGCTCTGGATGGCTTGATGCTCCTCCTGTCTGACTCCAAGCAGATGGACTTTGTTGTCCTCAGCCTTAAAGGGGGGCGGGTCAGGTTGTCCGCTGACCTGGGGAAGGGCCCGTCCTCCGCCGTCTCGTCTGTTGCTGTCAGTGATGGGAGGTGGCACACTGTGAGTCGGTCCCCACATGAACATCTTCACACCGGAGCACGGTAAACAGAAAGGTGCCGGTTTGAACTCTGCCATGTCTGACTGGTCCTCAGGTGAGTGCAGAGGTGAGCCGGAAGTCTGCGTCAGTGACGGTGGACGGTTCTGTCCCGGCGTCCGTCTCCATCAGAGGGAACCAGCTGGATGTGGACAAGTTACTTTTCCTTGGAGGTTTCCCTCCCGGTGTGAACAGCAGGAGGATCAGTGTATGGCCGCCACTTTATAACCGTTTCTGTGACATCACGAATATTTTACACCAATCAGGGTTCACCAGTGTGAAGATTTATCTGCTAACTTTGTTTAAAAAGCCACCTGAAATCATACAAACACCTGAGATACCTGGATATCACTGAAACCATCAATGTCTGACTGTTGACTCTTGGCCCACCTGTCTGTCTACCCATCTGTCTATCTCCTCACCTGTCTTCCCACTTGTCTGCCTCCCACCTGTCTGCCCACCTGTCTGTCTCCCAGGTCACCAGCAGCTTCCCCGGTTGTGTCCGGTCCATCAGTCTCAATGGCCACCTGTTGGATTTGTCTCAGCCGATTTCTCAGCATGATGTCACTTCCTGCTTCCCCAAGGATCAGAAAGGAAGTTACTTTAACGGGAGCGGACACGCTGAGCTGAGTGAGTCCTTAGTGGAGCCGGTTCTCTCCAACAGGGTGGAACCGGAACCAGGGGTTCTGTTTCAGCATCTGTAGAACCTTTGACCCTGCTGGGGTCACTTGGGGTGAACCAGAGGAAAGGTCAGGCGGTTTGAAGCGGCACTCAGTCCTGAAACAGGTTCAGAGGTCCGATTCAAGAGCAGGATGTCAGCTGACGGTTCCATGTCATGCTTCACTGGGTCACCGATGTGCGTTCAATCAACCAACCAATCAGCTTTATTTCTAGAGCAGGGACTGTTGACCCTTTGGATTTCATCACTTCTTAATAGAAACCAGTGAAGCATGAACAAGGAAGTTTTGTAGGGATTTTTTAATTTGTTAAAATAATAAATCAAGTGTTCCAGATCCACAAACTGACACAATAAATACCTGCAGAGTCTTGTCTCATTTAGCCCAGTGCTGGTTCTAAAATTAGATTATTCTGTTTAAACGGACGGGACCAGAAACCCAAAACAACCCTGGAACCGAGCAGAAAGCCAAACAGACTAAACTCTGGGCTGCCTGCTGTGGAGACGCAGCTATGAACACATCTGGGCTACTGGATCAGAACCACCCCTTGCCATCTTGCAGCGTCGTCTTCAGCGTTTGGGCCGTGGAGTCTGGATCTCATTCATGGTGATTCTGCACCCTGGGATGTTGTTCTGATCCAGGAAGAGCCCGGATCTTCCTCATAGATTTTTTTTTTTTTTTTCTGGTTTTTTTTTTTTTTTTTATAACTTTATTTATCAATTTTCACAGCATATTCTTTACAGCATTTATGTTTTATACAGCGCTGTCTTACTTAAAATATATAACCCTTACACAAAACACACATACCCAAAAAATAAAAAGTAAAAATTAAAAAATAAAGTAAAAACAATACAATAAATAAATAATAAAGACAGACAAAAATACAAAAATTTGTTCATAGCTGACTAAGAGAATATAGCAGTAGTTTAGTTATGATAAAATACTCATTTTAAATGTTTCCATGTAAAGTAAAAATGGCTGCCAAGTTTTGAAAAATTTAGCAGTTGAACCTGCCAGTGTACACCTCATCTTTTCTAAATGTAAGAACCTCATGAGCTCTGAGAGCCACTGTTCATGTGTGGGTGGGGCCTTCTGTTTCCACCTCAACAGTATCAGGCGTCTCGCAATCAACGTAGCAAAAGCTATTGCATTTGAATTATATTTGGAGAGTAAACTATTAGGGGGTAGGATCCCAAAAATTGCAGTTAGAACAGAAGGTTCAAATGCAACATTGTATATTTCTGAGAATGTATTGAATCTAGACAACCAATAGGTGTGAAGTTTTGAGCATGCCCAGAAAGCGTGAATAAGGGAGCCGACCTCTGACCTGCATCGATTACATAAGGGATCAGTCCCTGGATAAAACTTAGCTAGCTTTTCATTAGAGAAATGCAACCGGTGCAAGACTTTGAACTGAAGGAGTCCATGTCTAGCGCATATTGAAGAAGAGTGAACCCTGTGAAGAATGGATTGCCAGAGCTCATCTGTTAATGTAATTGCAAGGTCTTTCTCCCAATGCGACTTAATAATAGAGAGCGAAGGAGATTGTAGATCTAGCAGTATGGTATAAATCTTTTTAATCGCCCCCCTTTGATGGATGTCTATACCTATGATTTTATCCAGAGCTGTTTCTTCAGGCAGTTCAGGAAATGTGGGATATCTATTTTTCACAAAATGCCGCAGTTGTAAATAGCGGAAAAAGTGTGTATGCGGAATATTAAACTGTTCCATGAGTTGTGTGAACGAAGCAAAAATCCCATCAATGAAAAGGTGTTTAATTTCACTGAGTCCATTTCTTTTCCAGATTTTAAAGGCAGAATCAGACATAGAGGGTGGGAATATGTGATTTGAACAGATAGGAGTTTTAATTGACATAAAATGTTGTCCTAATTTTTTCCTGCACTGCACCCAGATTCTCAGGGAATTATATAGCAGAGGATTGCATTTATAGGTACAAACCTCTAACGGGAGAGCAGAGGTCAACAAAG
This sequence comes from Fundulus diaphanus, assembly GCA_037039145.1. Lineage (NCBI taxonomy): Eukaryota > Metazoa > Chordata > Actinopteri > Cyprinodontiformes > Fundulidae > Fundulus > Fundulus diaphanus. Next base: position 932,388 of record CM073137.1, on the reverse strand, counting down.
CAGGTAAACTAGTCTGACCACAATAAGACGACTCAATTTGAAGCCAAGACGGGGTTTCTGCAGAAAAGTCACTCATCCAATATAGCATGTTTCGTATATTTGCTGCCCAGTAATAAGACTGAAAATTTGGCAAAGCTAAACCGCCCATAGGTCTAGGTCTCTGCATAAAATCTTTACGAATTCTGGGGGATTTGCTATTCCAAATAAAAGCTGAAACGTGTTTATCTAGTGTCACAAAGAATTCCTTTGGGATGTAACATGGAATACACTGAAATAAATAAAGGAACTTGGGCAGTATGTTCATTTTTATAGAGTTGACACGGCCCATTAACGATAGTGGCAGATCACTCCACCTCCGAAAATCTAGTTTAGTATGCTCAAGAAGTGGTATAAAATTTTTTTTAAAGAGATCTTTATATTTGCGAGTAACTTTGACCCCCAAATAGGTCACGTAGTCTGATTTAACTTTAAAAGGGAACTTTACAAATGAAATATTCCTGGCTTTAGAGTTTATACTAAATAGTTCACTTTTATGTAAATTTAATTTATAACCCGAGATAGTGCCGAATTGTTCAAGTATGGTAAGAGCATGGGGAAGAGAGCTCAGAGGATCTGAAATATACAGCAGGAGGTCATCAGCATATAAAGATAATTTGTGCTCCTGATCAGCTCTGTAGATGGCCTTAACCTTATCTTCTGCTCGCAGCTTAATCGCCAACGGTTCAATTGCTGACGCAAATAAAAGAGGGGATAAAGGGCACCCCTGTCTTGTCCCACGATGGAGTGGGAAGTAACAGGAATATAATGAATTTGTTCGAGCACACGCCATAGGTGAGGAGTAAAGTACCCGAACCCAAGAGATGAATTTAGGGCCAAATCCAAATTTATTTAATATGTAAAATAAGTAGTCCCACTCCACCCGATCAAAAGCCTTTTCCGCGTCAAGTGACACGGCGACTTCAGGGGTTGCAGTTGACTCCGTGTATAATATGTTCACAAATCTACGCAAGTTAAAAAAGCCATGTCTTCCCTTTACAAATCCTGTTTGATCAGAAGAAATAATATGAGGTAAAGCTCGTTCTAGTCTGTGAGCCAGGATCTTAGATAATATTTTTAAATCCACATTTAACAGCGATATTGGACGATATGATGAACATTCAGTTGGATCCTTATTTGGCTTTAATAACAAAGAAATAGTGGCTTGACGAAGCGTTGGGGGGAGACATTGCCAATTGAATGATTCAACAAACACGTTTTGTAATAAAGGAGACAAACTATCTTTAAAGGTCTTGAAAAACTCAACCGGGTAACCATCTGGTCCCAGAGATTTTGCATTCTGCATTGAGCCAATTGCAAATTTAATTTCTTCTACAGTACAGTTGATCCCTAAGTGTAGAGGCTAAAGTTGGGATCGTTATTTTTTCAAAAAATTCGTCAAACAAGCCAGGCATTCCTAAAGACTCTGATTTATAAAGGTTAGAGTAAAACATTTTAAAACTCTCATTTATGTCTTGTGGATCTGTAGTAATCTGTCCAGATTGGGTTTTAATTTCAGGAATTAAATGTGCAGTTTCGGATTTACGGAGCTGGTGTGCCAAAAGTCTAGTCGCTTTTTCCCCGTGCTCATACCACATACTCCTGGACTTAAGGATCGCACGTTCAGACTTTTCAGTAGAATTTAGATTAAACTCAGTTTGCAAGGTCAATCTTTGTTTATATAAATCCGGAGACGGAGTTATAGAGTGCTGTTTGTCTAATTGTGAAATCAGATCTGTCAATTCAGATAAACGTTTTACCTTTTGTTTTTTAATATGTGAGCAATAGGAAATAATGTGACCACGTAGAAATGCTTTCAAGCTTTCCCAAACTGTACTAAAAGCTATACCCGGTGAAATGTTTATTTTTAAGAAAAGTTCAATTTGTTCCGAAACATATTGTACAAATTCTTTATCTGACAAAAGAAGAGGATTGAGTCGCCAAGAATACACTGAACGTTTGTCTGGAAAGCTAAGTTCCAAAATAAGTGGGCTATGATCAGATATAATAATACTATCGTATCTGCAAGTTTTTGTATTAGGAAGTAGTTTTTTATCTACGAAAAAATAATCTATACGTGAATATGTTTGATGGACTGCAGAAAAAAAGGAATATTGTCGGGAATGTGGATATAGATATCTCCAAATATCTACAGCACCGTAATTTTGCAGAAAAGATTGTAAAACTATTGAAGACTTTGGGAGTGAAAAGTTTTTGGTCGAAGAGCGATCTAAAACTGAGTCCATGACAGTGTTCATGTCTCCTCCAAGTATCAGTTGGTGGGTATCAGTTAGAGGAAGGGAGTGAATCAGGTTATTGAAAAATTTAGAGTCATCAAAGTTAGGGGCATATATGTTTGCTAAAATAATGGGAGTGTTAAAAAGTGACCCGGTCACAATTACGTACCGGCCATTGGAGTCAGTCATTATATCCGACATTATAAATGGAGTGTTTTTATTGACCAGAATTGCTGCGCCTCGTGCTTTACCATTAAAACTAGAATGAAAAATTTGCCCAACCCAACTTCTTTTAAGTCTTGAATGGTCTATATCTTTAAGGTGCGTTTCTTGCAGAAATGCTATATGTACCTTAAGGCGGCGGAGATGAGAAAGCACCTTATTTCGTTTCACTGGATGATTCAATCCTTTTACATTCCAACTAATAAAATTAACATTGCAATCATTACTCACAGAGGTATAGTTAGTGGAACTTGACATCTACATACACGATGAGAGAAAATGGTCCAGATCACCTTGATTAGTCCTGTCCACGGTGTACACTATTAGTTTGTAGTTAGCCAGCATCTGTACAAATAATAAATGACAAAAAGAAAACAAAAAGCACACACACAAAGCAAGAGAAGAAAAGAAAAAACCGAAGACAAGTACCTAGACAAGTACCCACCCATCTTTTACATTCAGTGTTGTCCCCAACTGACAAACACAACATCCCCAAAGCCTCTCTGCTTTCTGTAGGAACCTCTCGCCATAAACTCAACCACTGTCCCAAGTAAAAAAAAAAGGGGAATCTAAACTATAAATCACCCATTTGCCCTGAAGCGTATTAGAGAAAGTCACATCAAACAATGTGTGTAGTTTTACTTTTAAAACAAGAACGAACTTCCATAACAACTAAAACAACATAACCTATGATGCGTTTGTTTAACATCAAATATACGCTAGTTCGGACGGTACAGTTCGTTTGGTACCCAATTTAACAACACTACTACTCAGCTGTCCAGAAATACAAACAAACGTACCATCCGTATGCATCAGTCTGCAGATGCAGGAGAGTCGTTCAAAATTTTTCAAACAAATCTTGTATCCTGCTCATTCAGGACGGGGACCAAACTTGGATTCAATAAAGGTTTTCGCTGATTCAGGGGAATCAAACACTTTTGTTTCGCCATTCATGGAAATCCGAAAGCGAGCAGGATAGATAAGGCCGTAGCGAACTCCGTCTTTTTCCTGTAGTAGCTTCTTTATTCCATTGAAGGCAGCCCGGCGTCTGGACAGGTCGATGCTGTAGTCGGGAAAGATAAAGATCTGCTCCCCTCGAAACTCCAACTTGCCTTTCCGTCTAGCCAGCTGTTGTATCCGCTCCTTCTCCTGGTAGTAATGGATCCGCACAATAAAGGCCCGCAGGCGTTTTCCCTTCGGAGGTACCGGTGCTACCACCCGATGAGCACTGTCCAGGAGTGGAGCCTTTTCCAGGCCGTCGGGACCTCCCAGCACGTCGAATAACAGGTCTGCGATGAATCTGGTGGGATTCCCCTGCTCCATTCCTTCAGGTATTCCCAGTATGCGAAGGTTACAACGTCTTCCCCTATTTTCCAAGTCGTCTGTTTTTTGCCAATAACTTCTTATATTGGTTGCTTAGGTCCGCATAGCTGGTTTCCACAACTTCCAAGCGTTTGTCCAAATTCTCCAGGCCTTCGTCATATTCACCCAGTTTCTTTGTGAATTCGTCAACAGCAGCTTGAATGGGTGAAACGGCTTTGGCGATTTCTTCTTTAATTTCACCTCGTAGGTTTTCGTTTTCCTCTCGAATTACTTCTTTAACAATATCGCGGAATGTAAGCAACATGGCCTGGTCTATAGCCGCTTTGCTAGCACCCTCCGGGTTATTAGCTTGCGCTCCTTTAGCAGAAGATTTAGGTGGCATCTTGATCCAGAAAAGACGGAAGTATGCACAATGACGTCGACTCTCCAGTTACAACTCAGAATATCCAAGAGTTGGGCTGTTTTGGGCGATTTTTAAACTATTTTTACAAAAATGTTGGGACCTCGTGGTTTGCACGTCTACTCCATAACGCGCCCCTAGTGGTCTCCCTCTTCCTCATAGATTTACCTCCTCAGTCTTAGAGGACTCAGATGCCTGACTTTATCATGTATGTCACCTTTATTTATCCAGGTAGCGCTCACTGAGGTTAAACCTGGTCAAGATCGTCGTCTGGCACCGTCTGACTTTATAAGCTCAGTAAACATCATGCAAATGTCTGAAGTCACAACGTCAGCTTTAAGTTGTAAATTTATGCCTTTATCAAAGAGAATGATCCTTTATTTCTTGCAAACATCAGAGAATATCCAAGGATCTTTCTTGTGAATGTGTGAAATTGATCTTTCTGGGTTTTAAAGCGTAAACAGATCCAGGTCTGCGTGTTCCTCACCTGTCTGAGCCAACCTGTGCGTCTTTGTGCCTGCAGTGCATGATGGGTATAAGGTCGGCGCTGAGCTGTCGGTGTCGCTGGAGTTCAGAACCAGCCAACCAGAAGGAGTCTTTTTGGGGATCAGCAGCGCCAAGGTGGATGCTGTTGGGCTGGAGATGGTTGATGGACAGGTGAGCTACCTGCCTGACCAGCTGACCTTCCTCAGTGTCACACGGGCTGTGAGGTCATCACTGATTGGCTGCCACCTGCAGACAGCCCTGGTTTACCTGCTGAGCTCAAGTCTTCCTGAATGTCTCCCCAGGTGGTGTTCAACGTGAACAACGGGGCAGGTCGGGTCTCGGCGCGCTCCGGCGGTCCGATGCTGTGTGACGGTCGGTGGCACCGGCTGCTGGCCAGGAAGACGAAGCACGCCCTGACGCTGAGCATAGACGGCACTGAATACAACACCCCCAACCCTTACCCACAATCCACCTCTGCCGAGACCAACAACCCCGTGTATCTGGGGGGATATCCAGGTGAGAGCAGCTGGAGTCCTGAACCAGAGGAACACCTGGTGAACACCTGAGGTTCTAACCTGTCTGTCTCTGCTGCAGCCGGCGTTAAACAGAACGGCCTGACGGTCAGGTCCAGCTTCAGGGGGTGTCTGAGGAACCCGCAGCTCTCCAAGGCTCACCTGAACATCCCTCTGGATCTCAGCGCCGCCCACTACCTGTCGGGCGTCACTCCTGATTCCTGCCCTGCTGCGTAGCCGCCGTCACACACCTGGCTGAGGTGTTTGAGGAGCTGGGCGATCTCTGGTTGATCTTCTGATGATTACTGGGATGTTTTTAATGTTGAGAACCTGAAAATCAGCTTCCTTAGCCTGACATCATCCACAATGTGATTAAACATGCATAAACAAATCAACCGTTTGTTTCTTAGTTTTAATAAAGTTCAAATGGTAACGAGACAGAGGTGAAAAAATAAAACTGAACACCAGGTTGAGCCTGTCTGAGATTACAAATCCAGAAATGATCTTAAGTGACCATGAGATCAAAACCAGAACCTTTCTTCAAATAAAACCCGTTTTTCAGATTGACCCAAAGCTTTTCTCCAACAACGGAGCAAAGAACGGAGCTCCAGGTGAGTGCCGGGGTCTTCTGAGGGTTTCCCAGCGTCCTGTTCCACCGAGCAGGTTCAGCATATCTGGGGTTTCTTTGGGCTGAACTAACACAACGTGTTATTGAAACTGGTGGTGATGTGGTCGAGACAACCGAGGGTCCTGACTCTACCTGTGCATGCTCAGGTAAAACAGGGAGCTGGAGGAAAAGGACCAATCAGACTGAAGAGGCTCAAAGGAGGATGGAAACGGATGTGTTCACCACAGCACCAAATTATTGTAACATCCAGAGTCTGCAGGCGCCTCCTGTGGTCCGTCAGTCTGAACCTAAAGATCTAAAGAGGTAAAAGCATTCAGGCCAGCAGGGGGCGACGCCCAGGCCGGTCTCCACCATCCAGACTTGTTACAAAAAAGGCTTCTGGTTGGTTTGCTGTGCCATCAACCTTTGACTGATGACTGATCACGCATAGTGAGCTCAGCAGCTGTTTTGGTTCGTGGTTCTAAGTGATCATTAAACTACGACCAGAGATGTGATGCTAGAGCAGTTAGCTGAGATCTGCTCACAACGAGGCGTTTAACGGATCTTCCATTGTTCAATCTGACCTTCAACCTCATGAAAGACTGCAACCGGTTACTGTGGTGACAGACCCAGGTGATAACCAGCATCCGTTACCATGGTGACAGACCCAGGTGATAACCAGCATCCGTTACCATGGTGACAGACCCAGGTGATAACCAGCATCCGTTACCATGGTGACAGACCCAGGTGATAACCAGCATCAGTTACCATGGTGACAGACCCAGGTGATAACCAGCATCCGTTACCATGGTGACAGACCCAGGTGATAACCAGCATCAGTTACCATGGTGACAGACCCAGGTGATAACCAGCATCAGTTACCATGGTGACAGAGACAGGTGATAACCAGCATCCGTTACCATGGTGACAGAGACGGGTGATAACCAGCATCAGTTACGATGGTGACAGAGACAGGTGATAACCAGCATCCGTTACCATGGTGACAGAGACAGGTGATAACCAACATCAGTTACCATGGTGACAGAGACGGGTGATAACCAGCATCAGTTACCATGGTGACAGAAACGGGTGATAACCAGCATCCGTTACCATGGTGACAGACCTGGGTGATAACAAGCATCAGTTACCATGGTTACAGAGCCAGGTGAGATGCAAACAGCTGATGCTGAGCTGAAGTTACCCCAGTAAGATTCTGAACCTGCTGAGGAGGACGGATCCAGTCCAGTTGGTTCTGAAACAATCAGCAGAATCGTGTCTTTCTGGAAGTTCAGATGTGGTGAGAAACGTGTGACAAGGAGCTGAATCAACAACATAACAGGTTAAATTGGTCTGAATGGACAGCAATGAAACAAGGTTCTACTAACCGCTCAAGACTTCCTGCAGAATTTCAAAATAAGAGTCCATCTCAACAGCTTCCTGTTCTGAGTTGGGCTTTTATTTCTCTGAAGCAAAGTTTAATCCAGCGTTTAATATCCCAGCAGTAGATGGAGTTAAAGCCATCAGGACGAGTTCATGGAGTTAAACCTCTTCCTGCTGAGACGTCAACGCCGGGAACTGGAGATCCCTTCGTCTGGGGTCTATGGCACATCCTGTTGCATCATGGGTAAATACTGGGCTGAGCTGTGCAGGCCATGGATGGAGGCAAGAAGCCGATTTTCACAATAAAAGCTTCTCAGCAGATGTGGCAGGTTAGTCCAACCGTCATAGTCAGGGGCACACCTGAGTCAGTCAGCCAATCAGCTTCCTGAAGCGGTCAGAGGTAAGGTGGGCGTGGGGTTTAGGTGGGGCGGAGCTTCTGCTTAGATTAAATACTTGACAGCGGTCATGTGATGTAACGCAGACCACCTGTCCGTCTTCTACTACGGCATACTGTGGAAGTGGGCATGCATTCATGTAGTGTGAGTCCTCCACTCCAGTTAGGGTCAGAGTCCTTGTTAGCATCCGCGGGGTGTTTGTTGGCTCTGGCCTGTGGACTCAATCTCCCATAATGCAGCAGAGGCTTCAACATTCAGTCCTGAAAGAAAGAGACAGCAGTCAGACAGAGAGACAAGAGACAGGAGAGGTGGGAGAACAGAGGCGGGGATCGTGCAGACGTGCAGATCAGCAGCTTGTTGGAGACAGTTTCTCATTTCCAAGCTGAATAATAATAATAATAATAATTGAACTTTATTGATCTCACAATGGAGAAATTCACTTCTGCATCTTAACCCATCCCCTTGGGGAGCAGTGGGCTGCCATTGTGCGGCGCCTGGGGAGCAATTGGGGGTTAAGGGTCTTGCTCAGGGACCCAGAATGGCAGCTTGCGGGAGTTGAACTCAGAACCTCTGGGACCGAAGCTCTGTGCTCTAACCACTCGGCCACCACTCCCCTATAAACGAACGAGGAGCTCTTGGTTCAGACTGTCGCTCCTACAGCTTCCTGCCCACTGACTGGTTTCACCGGTTTTTACATAAATCTGATGAGGTCTCCTTTACCTTTTGTTCTCAGGTTTTAAAGGTCAAGTTAAATAGTGGAAGAAAACATCCTTCTACTGACTCTGAAATCAGTGTTATTGCTGTGAAATGATTCTGCTGACAATCCTGAGCTGGAGTTGGACATTTTCTCAGTAAGGACAGCTTGTGTTTAGCAAAGGAACTGCAACAGGACCAACAGACATCATGCATGAACCATTTAACCATGACAGAACAGAAAATGCACTCATGGTCGGCATGCGAACATGCAGTGAATGCCAAGTGCAATCTGGTTGTTATAGCGCCTCCTACAGGCTCTAGGCTCCTCCAGGTGTGTTTCAGGAATGGACACTTTGGAGAGGAGGAGACAGTGAGCCTGCTGATGGTGGACAAATCGGAGGGAGCGACAACCAGCAGGAGCTTCAGGTGTGGTCAGAGGACACTTTCCTGGGAACAGGTGAGGAGTTCAGCTCAGATGAACGCTAATCCAAGATTAATCCTAAATTTCTGCTCAGACACACAAACAAAACCTCACTGCAGGTGAGCATGTGGGGGTGGAGCCAAGGAATGATATGTAACTATGGTGACAGCCCTTTTAGCTGATGAGGGCAGAATCAGGCTGCGTGATTGGTTGAAAACGGACCAGTGTGCACGTTTAACCAATCAGAACATCAGGCCATGCAAGCACAGCGCTCTGAAAGCTGTCATTTCCCAGTCAGCCAATGAGCATTCAGCTGTGGTCCCACCTGACAGGAGCGGACCCAACTAGCCTGGTTACCTGTGACATCATTAATTGATCATGTGATCAGCAGAGACCTCGGTTTCTTTGTGGACAACGACTCTGGTAACAGACAGCTCAGGATGCTGCCTCCGGGCCTCGCTGAGAGCAGCCGCCAGGGCCTTGAAGAGAGACAGGACGGTCAGAACCCGGACCGGACCAGGCCTGGACCAGGTCCTGGTTTAACCCAGTTCTGTTACACATGTCCAGCTGGGTGTTTCAGTCCTCAGGACCCCCCATCCTGCAGTTTCCAGGTGTCTCTCTGCTTCAACTCACCTGGTTCCTGCTGGACTAATTAGTGTCTGCAGGACTTGGATTACCACGCTTCTCCAGGACCTGGACCAACAAGTCCTGGAGGAGGCGGACCAACTGGTCAGGTCTTTGGGTCAGGTGTGTTGGTGCATGGAAATGATTGAAGACTTTGCAGGAAAGTGGATTCTGAGGCTTCAGAGTCACTGATCTGGTTCAGGAGTACCTGTTCATGGTCTTCTTCGGTCTCCCCAGAAATAACGATTCTTTTCTCCACTCGGGTTTCTGAGACTCCTCCCTTCACCGTCTGAGGAAGAAGGTGCAGAGGAAGGTACAACGACTGATGAAACACATCAACAGTCTTTGCTAAATTCCCTGCAAATAAGAAACAGTTCCTCCAGAGTGTGAACAACAAGCATTAGTTCTATAATGACGGCGTTCTATACCAAACAATATCCGTCACCCATTTTACATTTTTTACCATTGAAAAGATAGAAAGTCACAAAGCCCACAAGGGAAAGGCAATAGGATGAAATATGAAATAAATCTGCATATTGTTCTAATAAAAATAGGTTGTAAAGTGGGCCTGGCTGTGACAGAACCTTGGTGATGTGTGTGGTGGTGGTGGTGTTGGAGGTCTCTGCAGTGAAGGTCTGGGAGCTCAGCAGGACACCGATGGGGGGCTCAGAGTCCATCTGACTCTGAAACACATCAGAACAAAAACCAGCCTCATGAACCATGAGCTCAGGTAAGCTGGTCAGCTGCTGAGGAAGCAGGTGTCTACAGATGGAGGTCTGACTGCAGTAGAACCGTGAATCAGGACACTTAAAGGTCCATGGAACCCAGGCTCCTGAACTGTGCAGACCCTCGGCCCATCACCAGATCTGAAACTGGAGACGGTACCACACCCATGAAGACTTTCTCTTCAGAGGGTCCAACATCCAGCCTGTGCTCCCCGGGAACAGGTTCTGGACCCAGGAGTGGACCAAATCAGTGTGAGTATGGCAAGCCATTTTGCATTTAATCGGAATGCATGTATCCCTGACTCCCATGTCAGCTACAGATATGTGAGATGAAAGTTTCTCTGAGTAGAATTCAGAACCAACTCTTCCTGATCTCCAACATATGAAGAGTCATTAGTGGATCTGAGCAGCTGCAGGTCCAGACACTTATGACCAGCTCAGTCTCAGGGGCGGTCATAATGTTCTGGCTCTTAAGGGTGTCCTGTTCTCAGTTTCAGATCTGCTGGTGTTGATCCGTAAAGGACATTCTGCCTAACCGTAATCATTGATCTAATGGAAGATGTCCTCACCCCCGGAGCTTCGTAAGTCAAAGTCTTCCTCATCACCGGAACCTCCTGAAACAGACAGAAGGACAATTTCTGTTGACATCAAAGGCATCATACTTGCTTTCTATTCTCTGGGCCACATTTTACAGGCAAAACCAGATCACTGGGATAATGGAGTCAGGGGCAGAAGGCTACAGTGGGACAGACATCTATGGGACAGATCCTACTGGGACAATGTTATGGGGGACAGATTCCACTGGGACAGCGGGTCTCACTGCGACGGCGGGTCTCAGGGGGATAGGGAGTCTCAAGGGGACAGCGGGTCTCTGGAGGCAGTGTGTCTCGAGGGGACAAAAAGACTCAGAGGGACAGTGGGTCTCGGGGGGACAGCGGGTTTAGGGGGGAAAGCGGGTCTGAGGAGGAACAATCCCACTGGGACAAGTCTCAGTGGGTAGGGAAGTCTCTGTGGGACGGATCTCCATCAAACAAAGGGTCCCAGTGGGGCAGACGGACTGAGTGGGACAGGACCTACTGGAACAGGCTATCTGGAGCAAGTCTCACTGGGACGGGTCTCTGGGGGACGGGTCTTTGGGGGGTCTGTAAGACCAGGGTTACCTCCTGCAGAGGTTTGGACTCATCGGTATCGTCACTGTGGGTGGACCGCTGGGTGGGACTGGTGGAACACTGCGTGGTGAGCTGAGGAAAAGTCGGGGACGGAGAGTTTTCTTCAAATGTCCACTCTCCTTCTTCCTGGGAGTCGTCTGACTCTCCGTCGTCATGGTAACGGCGGGCTATGCAGCTACTGCCGTCCTGACCGTCATTAGCCTGTCTAACCGCAGCCTCCAGCGACTCCTCCACTGCTGCCTGGGCGAGGACGCTGATGACGTCTTCATCACTGCTGCCCCCATCACTGACATCATCATCTTCATCATCATCATCATCTTCATCACTGGGCTCACGTTTACCCATGAGGCTGTTACCATCATCATGGCAGGGCCACCGCTCTGTGACATCATCATCATCATCATCATCATGGGCCGGCCCAGCTCCTGGTGGGGGGGGCGGGGGGTTTACGGGAGGAGGGCCCACCGGGTTTGGTGCTACCTTATAGTGCTCTGCGACAGCTTGGTCCTGCTCCCTGGACTCTGGAAGGACGAAGACGGTCTCCACTTGCTCGGAAGTCTGAAACAGAAAGGAGACACATTGAGGAGACCAGGACCACCCCCCCCCATCCAACTGCATCAGTGTCATCGTATTATCTGCTGCCTCGACACATCCTAGAGGAGCTGCTTCACAGAAGCTCTCACTGGGAATCATGACGCCCAGCTCAGCCCAAACGTGGAGCACCTGATGTGCAAGAACCAATGACGAGGTCCGCTTACACCTGACATTTGGTTCTGGAGGCTGAATGCATAAAATATGACGAAGGTTCTGAATCAAAACAACATTTCTGTTGGCATCGTCATAAAGGACAGAGAACAAGTACTGGACAGACGAGGACGGGGGACAGACGATGGACAGAAGAGGACAGGGAGATAGATGATGGACAGATGGGGGAATATTGAGACAGACAATGGACAAACAAGGACAGGGAGTTACATGATGGACAGATGGGAGGACAGGGAGACAGATGATGGGCAGATGTGAGGACAAGGAGTTACACGATGGACAGACGGGAGGACAGGGAGACAGACGAGGACAGGGGACAGATGATGCACAGATTGGAGGACACAGAGACAAACAATGGACAGACGGGAGGACAGGGAGACATACGATGGACAGACAGGGGAACAGGGAGACAGATGATGGGCAGATGTGATGACAGGGAAACAGATGAGGAAATGGAGCTAGATGATGGACAGATGGGGGAACATTGAGACAGACGATGGAAAGACAAGGACAGGGAGACAGACAATGGACAGATGGAAAGAACAGGGAGACAGACGATGGATAGACGAGGACAGAGAGACAGACGATGGACAGACGAGGACAGGGAGACAGACGATGGACAGACGAGGACAGGGAGACAGACGAGGACAGGGAGACAGACGATGGACAGACGAGGACAGAGAGACAGACGATGGACAGACGAGGACAGGGAGACAGACGAGGACAGGGAGACAGACGATGGACAGACATGGACAGACGAGGACAGGGAGACAGACGAGGACAGGGAGACAGACGATGGACAGACGAGGACAGAGAGACAGACGATGGACAGACGAGGACAGGGAGACAGACGAGGACAGGGAGACAGACGATGGACAGACATGGACAGACGAGGACAGGGAGACAGACGATGGACAGACGAGGACAGAGAGACAGACGATGGACAGACATGGACAGACGAGGACAGGGAGACAGACGATGGACAGACGAGGACAGAGAGACAGACGAGGACAGGGAGACAGACGATGGACACACGAGGACAGGGAGACAGACGATGGACAGACGAGGACAGGGAGACAGACGATGGACAGACGAGGACAGGGAGACAGACGATGGACAGACGATGGACAGACATGGACAGACGAGGACAGGGAGACAGATGATGGACAGACGAGGACAGAGAGACAGACGATGGACAGACGAGGACAGGGAGACAGACGATGGACAGACGAGGACAGAGAGACAGACGAGGACAGGGAGACAGACGATGGACAGACGAGGACAGAGAGACAGACAATGGACAGAGAGACAGACGATGGACAGACGAGGACAGACGATGGACAGACGAGGACAGGGAGACAGACGATGGACACACGAGGACAGGGAGACAGACGAGGACAGAGAGACAGACGATGGACAGACGAGGACAGAGAGACAGACGATGGACAGACGAGGACAGGGAGACAGACGATGGACAGACGAGGATAGAGAGACAGACAATGGACAGAGAGACAGACGATGGACAGACGAGGACAGACGATGGACAGACGAGGACAGGGAGACAGACGATGGACACACGAGGACAGGGAGACAGACGAGGACAGAGAGACAGACGATGGACAGACGAGGACAGAGAGACAGACGATGGACAGACGAGGACAGGGAGACAGACGATGGACAGACGAGGACAGCACCTTAAGCAGGTTGTGTTCTCTGAAGGTCTCTTGTTCTCTGGCTGACTTCAGCAGAGCCTTCAGCTCAGGAGACATCTCATCAAAGGACGGTTCGGGCTACACAGAACAAACAAACTGGGATAAAGGAACCAGCAGGAGAACATGGACACATTCAGACTGTGGAACAGGACCGGGTGTCTGTAGCCATGCAAACAGCCACTCTGGGTATGTGGGGGTTGGTGTTCAGGCTGTGACCAGAACCTAGCGTTTATGGGTTCTAATACAGGTTCTTCTGTGGTACTGAGGTAATATAGTTGAAACCAGTCTCAGGGTTCAAACCTTCTGCTGACGGAAACTTCACAGAACCATCTGACAGATGACTTGGAGTTACGGATATAATCCGATGTTAGAACCTGTGGAACAGCTTCATCTGAGTCAGTAGCTGTCTGATGACATTTAACTTCTGTTTAAGTCTGACGGTTCTGTCTGGATCATCAAAACAGAACAAAACCCAAAAGTCAGAACACACAAATTCCAACTTTAAGTCCAACATTAAACAGTTTATCTCACTTCATAGAGCAGCTGTGTGAGGTTCTGTAGCAGAACATCTGTTATTATCTGGGAGGTTCTGTAGCAGAACATCTGATGTGAGCTGGATAATTTAAAGAGTTCTGACCCAGAACTCTCTTTACGTTTCGGCTAAAACTGCAGATGAGATCATTCATGGTTCTGATCAACATATTCTCAACAGTAAACAGTCTAAAAGTAAGAACCCCTAAGTTCTAAAACAGAACAACAATGTCAGGAAAAAGCTTCCACCCATCTAGAACAATCACTCTGTCCCCAAGGCTGCTGTTTCCCTGGAGGCTGCTGCCCACCTGAGGCTGGATCACCTGTGATGCCCACCCAAAGGCTGTTGGGTCGGTTCTGAGGCTGTGCCCTGTCCCCTTCCTGTCTCCACCCTGTCCTCTTCCTGTCCCCTTCCTGTCCTCTTCCTGTCCCCACCCTGTCCTCTTCCTGTCCCCACCCTGTCCCCTTCCTGTCTCCACCCTGTCCTCTTCCTGTCCGCTTCCTGTCCCCACCCTGTCCGCTTCCTGTCCCCACCCTGTCTCCACCCTGTCCTCTTCCTGTCCCCACCCTGTCCTCTTCCTGTCCCCTTCCTGTCCCCACCCTGTCCCCACCCTGTCCGCTTCCTGTCCCCTTCCTGTCCCCACCCTGTCCTCTTCCTGTCCCCACCCTGTCTCCACCCTGTCCTCTTCCTGTCCCCACCCTGTCCGCTTCCTGTCCCCACCCTGTCCGCTTCCTGTCCCCACCCTGCCTGCTTCCTGTCCCCACCCTGTCCTCTTCCTGTCCCCTTCCTGTCCCCACCCTGTCCCCACCCTGTCCCCTTCCTGTCCCCACCCTGTCCGCTTCCTGTCCCCTTCCTGTCCCCACCCTGTCCTCTTCCTGTCCCCACCCTGTCCGCTTCCTGTCCCCACCCTGTCCTCTTCCTGTCCCCACCCTGTCCGCTTCCTGTCCCCACCCTGTCTCCACCCTGTCCTCTTCCTGTCCCCACCCTGTCCTCTTCCTGTCCCCACCCTGTCCCCTTCCTGTCCCCACCCTGTCCGCTTCCTGTCCGCTTCCTGTCCCCACCCTGTCCTCTTCCTGTCCCCACCCTGTCCCCTTCCTGTCCCCACCCTGTCCCCTTCCTGTCCCCACCCTGTCCCCTTCCTGTCCCCACCCTGTCCTCTTCCTGTCCTCTTCCTGTCCCCACCCTGTCCCCTTCCTGTCCCCACCCTGTCCGCTTCCTGTCTCCACCCTGTCCTCTTCCTGTCCCCTTCCTGTCCTCTTCCTGTCCCCACCCTGTCCTCTTTAAAGCTACACTGCATCTCAGCTCTCCCAGGGCCGTGCCCTGTCCTACGGCTGCATACTGCCAGGCGCTGCCAGGTCCTCGTGGTCAAAATGTTACATGGGTGGTGTTAAAGTGGACGTGTCGGTTTCTGAGAAATGGAGAAGCTTCAAATAAAGTGAAGGAGACAGAAAACAAAAACTACAAATGCAGAGCAGGAAAACTGAATTGCACCAGATCCAACCAGCCAATCAGAACCTTTTATGCAGGGAGAAAACCAACCAAAAGAGAAATGAAGAAAACCAGCAACAGTTCCCTGGGCTCCATTTTGGTCAGGGAAGCAGGAACAAAATGGTCTCTGGGAGGATGTGAAGGAGGAGCAGAAGGGAGGTGAAACTGAACACTGGGGCTCCTCACTGCCCCCTGCTGGAGAATAATCAACCAGACATCAAAGACCAGGAGCCTCATGTACAAAGACTAATGCATCCTCTGCTTACATGGACTGATATTGTTCTGGCCTGTAACCGGTCCTAAACCCCTAACTGACTAGAATAAGGTGGTTTTCACAGCTGATAGTCCAGTAGACGCGATTAGATTGGAGACCAGCTGGTCCTCTTTGTCAAACAAACCAACTGGTTCTTCTCCTCACCTGTGGTGGCACTGCACCAAGAGCCACTGAAGGAAGGAGGCTGGTCAGCAACACAGCGCAACTTCCTTCTCTGCTACATGTGAACAAAACAGAACGGCAACAGGTTTTAGCCGTTGTGTGGCAACCGTGGCAGACACGCATGATTCACCAGTGGGCTCAGTGTGAGCGGGGGACGAGGCAGAGGACCAGGGAGGGTGTCAGGTGTTGCTCAAGGCAGGTAAGGCGGCAGGAGGCAGGAGGAGCAGGCAGCAGCGTGCGAGTTGGGTGAGTACGACTTCACTGCACTGATGTGCCGCCGACACAGACGTCAAGCAACGTATTTACAAGGTACGAGTACATTTTACTCATACCTTATTCAATAAGTTGTATTACTACTCTATTACAATCGTATTTACCCAGAATGCCCTGCACCGTATGCCAGGATCTGCCAGAGTCACCCTGAATGAATCATTTTCTAAAACGCTCTCTGGTCCGGTAGAGGTCCTCCTGTGAGGAGGCCTTTAAGGCAGCAGATCTGCAGCTGATTACTTCAGGTACGTCAGGAGAACCGGGTCTCGCTCCAGTCTGAGCGTTAATGTTCAGCATTTAACAACAACTGGATCAACTCAGGCCGGCTCGGTCCAGATCGGTCAGCGAGGTCCTTCCAAACTGCTCCAGTTCTTAGGAACCGCAGCCACCAGGTGCAAACACACCTGCAGACTGCTAGCTTCTTTACAGCACCAACAGTTTCACAGCTAGCCTCTAGGTGTCGCTGATGTCCCTCTAGAAACATGTGGATGTTGATCATGGAGGACCTCACATTTCCCGCCTGATGACCCGGACTCCAGGTGTTCAGTGTTTGCAGCGTTTGTACGTGAGGCCCTGGCGGTTTGACCTGCTCAGCAGGATGAGGGTTTCTCCTGGTCATCTGCTGAATCTGCTCTTTTCTAAGCTGCTTATCTCCCAGAAGGTCCTGGAGGATCTCTGACCATCACAGCTGGACAGTCAACATGAGTCCTGCTTCCTCAGGTGACCTGTAGTCCAAACGTTTTAACCTTCGAACCCGACCAGACTTTCTCATTCTGATCTCATCTGCCCTCTCTCTCTCTGCTGATTGGCTAATCGGGTTCTGTTCAGTTTTACACCTCACTTCCTGCTTCAGTGCTGCAGCAGGACATTGATGTCACTCCTCATGCTTGTTTCCATCCCACCCAGCATACCACTCTGGCCATGGACGGGGATGCCCTGGGGGCGGGGCTTGACCCGCCCAGCGATGACATCATGAAGACTCCTCCCCCATCCCTGCTGCTTTCAGACGCACAGATGACATCACAGACGGCTGCCCGCGGCTCCAGTGGTGAAGTTGGAGTCTTCACCTCACAGATGGTGACCAGCGGTCCTACTGTGATGACATCATCAGTGGCAGACACTGGGATGGTTCTGTCAAAGTGGGCGGGCCTAATGCCTGCCGGTGGCATGGTGACATCATCTTCGTCCAACAAGGAGTGGACTCTGCCAGTGGTTGTGTCATAACTCCGCCCCACTGTGTAGTGCTCGTCTCTGATTGGCTGTGCAGCAGCTTGGTTTGTCATTAGCCCACCCCCCTCCTGAAGCGGAGAGAAACCAGCCAATCAGGCGACAAGGCCAGAGCTAAAGGTAGAGGACAGTTTATGGTTCCACAGAGGTTCTATGAACCCTCTAATGTAGTGGTTTAAAGGTTCTGCTGAGGTTCTGTTAAAACTCTACCGGAGCTTTTCCAAGGCTCTGCTGAGCCTTTTAACGGTTCTACGAAGGATCTGAGCACACCTGGAAACAGCTCAACAAACCCACCAGGACACACCTGGACACACCAAGATTAGGACGTTATCACTCCGTGTTCTGGACCACCTCACCTCCTCCTCCACCTCCTCCTCCTCCTCCGGCTCCAGAGGTTCGATCATCGGCGCCTCGTCGGCTCGGCGCAGAGGAGACGAGGCCAGCCGTTTCTCCCACTCCGTCATTCCTCCTCCTCCTTGGTCTCCCTCCAGGAAGGAGCGTCTCAGAGCGCTGATGGTGGTCTGAAGGTTCTCCTCAGGACTCCCCAATGTCTCCTATGGAGAACACTAGTCATTCAAATCCATTTCTAAAGGTTCTGCAGCAAACAGAAGGTCGGTGGTTCGATTCCCTGCCTCTGCAGGGTGAAGAAGGAGTCATGGTTTAGATCCGATGTGATCAGTGATCAGGAAAGTTAATTTCTGGATCCGGTTTTTATAAAACAGCCACGTTCCTTTTTCACAGGATGACCAGCCACTTTTCAAAATAAAAGCCCGACCCAATATTCTGCTGCTGCATGGAGGTCAGCGGTAAGAACCGAGGCATGTGGGCTTCAGTCGGTAAACGTTATGAATAAAGGTTTGCTTAGAACGTGTCAAATGGGTCGGCCCAAACGGTCCGACCAGAATAATTCTGGGACATGAGCAGCAAGTAGGAGAAGAAAAGTCCACAACAGAAGAAGAGAAGTTCTGTTGGAGAATAAATCAGAAGTTCCTCTGGGGGTCTAAGAAAGACGTTCTCTTGTTATAGGAGAACCGTTCTGTGATGGCAGAAAGAACCTGACTAACGATTCAGAACTCTAACAGAAGCTGAACTGTGAGCAGTAACAACTGGAACCACACTTGTCCTACTTTGGGCTTTCAGACTGGATCTGATCAGGTCTCAGTGGGTCAGTGAGGATCACCTGGTCTGATTCTCAGACTACAGAGGTTCTGACAGGTTCTAAAGAACCGGCCCGTTTCCTCAGCATTGTTGTGAATAAGTTGTTGTGTCTTTCTGTTCTTGTTAACCTTGTTTTACGCTACAACTAGAAACAAACGGATCGAACCACCAATCTTCTGACAGACACATCCGCTCTGCCACTGATGCAGCCTGCTGGACTCATGATGTTTACCTGAGTTTTCAGGTCTTCATCCTGATCCGACTGTTGGACAGACAGAAGAGACACATGTTAGGCTAGGTGTGTCCACGGTGGACAGGTAACCTGTATGAGGAGGGGACAGGTGTGTACCTCAGTCACCGTCAGGTCTCCATCAACGGCGGTGTCTGTCAGCTCGGTCTGAAAAGGCAAACAGGAACACGCAGTGATTGGTTACCTTCCAAAGAGATGCATCAGGTATGACCTGCTGGGTTAGGGTGGACAGGTGGGACGGGGTGGACAGGTGGGGTAGGGTGGACAGGTGGGACGGGTCAGATGCGGGTTACCTTGGTGTCCTGTTTCTGTGGAGTTGGAGGACTTTCTGGAGAAACTTGTGCAGCTTTGGTCTCCTCCTCCTTCGGCTCCTCTGCCGCCTCCTCCTCCAGCAGCAGCAGCAGAACCTCCTCACCTGAAAGGGAGGACAGAACCAGGAGGTTAGACGGGTGTCCTCTCCCCCATCGTTGCTTTATGAGACCCTTTACTGCCACGGCGTCCTAAAAGGATCTTGGTGGTTCGTCCTCCATCCAGCAGATGTTCAATGTTTCTCAGCTTTTACTGACAGACTTTCTGTGGACCTCCAGGCAGAAGAAGATAAACCATGAAGCTGCACCTTTCCAAGACGATTCAGTCGTGAAGATCGTCCCTTTCATGCCTTCCCCTGAGGCGCAGCTGCGTTGCTTATCCTCATCAGTAGAGGGCGCTGCAGATTAAATCTCCCTGGATTCAACAGCTGATAACAGAAGAAGAGTCCAGGGAGGGCGTGGCCTCCTGAACAACTCATGGGTTTCATTTTTAACCACTTTCACTAATCCCTCAAGCATTTACCATAATTATTCAGTCTGTTTATAATGGAGCGAATGTGTTCACTGCCCAGGGACTTAATCACATTCTTTTAGCATCAGATGCTGGAAACATTTGAATCCCAACATTTGAATTTATGACTCAGAGCCCTTCATCAACACTCAAGGGACTGGCCTTGATCGTTTCAGGTCCAACAAGACACAAAGGACATTCTGTGGCAGCCTTGACAATATTAAACCCTCCCGGTTCCCTTTTCTGTGGGATCCCACAAGGCTCAGTTCTAGGGACTCTACTGTTCTCCTTATATTTGCTTCCCTGGGAGACTTTTAAATCTTTAAATGCTCCGGCCCTCCCTCTGTTCCTGTTCTCTCAGGTCAGACGATCAGCTCCTCCTGGATATGCCGAGGACATAAAGGAAGTTTTCTGTGGCAGCTCCAAGGCAGGGGACCGTTCTGCTATTACACATCCGCCTCATCAACGTCTATTTTTAAATCTGCTCTGAAAACCCAAATGTTCTCATTATGTTTTGACCCAGCACGACACAGCTCACTCGATTCATTTTATTCAAGCCGTTTAGAACGTCTTTTATGTGTTTTCTTGTATTTGTATTCTGAATTTTTTTGATGCTGTACATTTTATCTGTTCAGCATGGTTTTAAAGTGCTTATAGATAAAGTTGGTTTGTAGAACGTCTGTCTTACTGCTCTTCCTGTTCGATGACACCTAAAGTCTATGGGAAATAACAGCCACTGCTAACAGTTAGCATCATTCCTATATTAATAAACCAGCCCATAACAGGAACACTAAAATGTATTCCCTGCGCTCTGAGGTTACTTGTAATGTCAACAACAGCTTCTACGGCAACCCTAACAGGTCAAAACTGCTTCACAGCCACCAGTTGTCCTCAGAGGTTAAACTCACAGGGGAACATCAGGCGTGAGGAGGTCTGGTTTGGTTTTGTGACGTTCATGGGTGATTTGTTCAATCGAATGAAACACTTGTGTGAACGAACTGAATGGAATCACTTCATTAACTGATCCGTTACTTCCTCAGTTCAGTTAAAGTCAGTTCAGCTAGTCGGGAGTGGAACCTCCGCGTTCTGGCACTATCACCATGGCGTCTGTTATAACAAGCTAGCGGCTAAGGTTAGCTTGCAGTAACTCAAGACTGGCACGCCAACCTAGTGGACACGGAGTACTGTGCTGCCTCGTTCACAGCGCTAACGAACAAATCCGGCTGTGAGTCGTGACTAAGCCTGTGTTACGGCGTGAACGAACAGACCTGATTGGTGCATGGCCGATTTGGGATCAGTAATACCTTGATTTATGGAATAGATTTCTGTCTGACGTAACCAGGATTTATATCTTTTTCAGAAATGATAGATTTTTGATTGAAAGGTTGTATTTTATTACTTTCCTTCTTCCATCTGAGCTGCTAGAACGTCGTAATAAGGGCAGGAGAGTCCCAGAAAGTCTGTCGGACCTTTACTACTCATCTCTAGTCTGATGCAGAAAGTACCTTCACGCCTTGGTAAAAACCTCCTGCATGTTGGGGAGATCCTCGTTCAGCCAACCACATCTAACAGCTGCAACATCTGTGCCAAGAACATGTTGAAGTAAGAGAGAAAAGCTTTTTATCAAACTTCTGGGAGGAGGTTTGTTGCAGAAAACAGACGCCTTCATCTGACTGCTAGCTCACTTCATCTGGGAGAACTTGTTGGTGTTAACTTGTCCCTGATAGTGGAATAAAACCTTCTAATGTTTTACTTTAACTTTTTTTCTGCTTTGACTTCTAAAATTTTTTGATGATTTCTATCAATCTACAATAATTAGCAAAGAAGTCATTCTGCTTCAGAAACAATTCAATTCAATTTTATTTATATAGCGCCAATTCATGAAACATGTCATCTCAAGGCACTTTACAAAGTTAAGTTCAATCATATTATACAGATTGGGTCAGATTATACAGATTGGTCAAAAATGTCCTATATAAGGAAACCAGTTGATTGCATCAAAGTCCCGACAAGCAGCATTCACTCCTGGGGAACCGTAGATCCACAGGGAGAGTCGTCTGCATTGTACATGGCTTTGCTGCAATCCCTCATACTGAGCAAGCATGAAGCGACAGTGGAAAGAAAAACTCCCCATTAACAGGGAGGAGAACCTCCAGCAGAACCAGAACCAGGCTCAGTATGAACGGTCATCTGCCTCGACCCACTGGGGGTTACAGAAGACAGAGCAGAGACACAACAAGAGAGACAAAAAGCACAGAAGCACACATTGATCCAGTTATCTGTTCTACATTAGATGACATATTTTAGCGGCCATCTTCCTCAGGTGTTACACTCCAGCAACAACACAGCTTGTTTGCAGCAGCTCCTCTGATTGGTTAGATTCTTACCTGGCTCCTCCCTCCTGTCCTCCATCCTCCTCTCAGGCGTTACTGTGGTGATGAGGTCACTGACGGCGATGGCTTTAGACGCGCCGTACAGTCCTGAGCCCATATCTGTGGACACACACACGGCTGTGATGTCATCACTGTGACGTCAGTTCATTCAGCCACCAGAACCAGAACCGTAGTACCGACGTGATGCTCAGCCAGTCCGTTCATCACAACAGCTCATTGCCGCGGCAATGGCAAAAACCAGCCAATCAGGGCACATGCAAAGCATCCTTGGCTGACCAATCAGTGCAGAGGGTTGGTGCCACATGGTCCCTCACATCAACATCCAGATGAAAATGTCTCACAGGGTCAAACACTGCAGGTGGGATGCTTTGTGTTCTAGAACGGTTCTACAGGGTTCTACACTGATGACTTTCATCCTGTACATTTCATGACAAACTGTAGATTTCTGTTCTAAAGGAGGGTTCTTATGGACAATGATGGAGGTTCCTGATACGGCTGACGGCTAGAATAGAGACGAGAAACAAGGACACAGGAGGGAGTGGTCTGGGCGGAGCTAAATTCAGGTATAAAACCGCTGGAGCGCTGCCTGGGGGTCGACTCAAGCAGCTTTCCAAGCACCCTGGTGTCCCTCCCCTGAGGGATGGTGGGTGGAGCTGGAGACGGGTACATGGATTAAGGCCCTGTCTGTATTAATAGAACAGATGTATCGTGTTGTCCCTACAGGGACATGTTGCTCAGTGAGACATCGGCCAGTTCCACCAACTCATAAGAAAACCGACAAACACAGGTAATCAAAGCAGAAAATGTAAAGACAGAGACAACAGCACCCTCTACAGCTCATAACCTCCATTTAGACAACTTCATTACGGACCAGTTATTTAATTTCTGAAGCTACAAATACCTGCAGATCACCTTTCCTCACTGAACTCCCTGGTGAAGAATGTTCAGCAGCCAAAGGATCAGTCCTCCATCAGCTGTCAGTTCTCCCCTTAGCCAGAAAGTTATACGTTCAAGTGGGTTTTAGCTGAATCCAGAGGTGTAAAAGCAAGATGCAACAGTCAGAACATCATCATCAACCCTCTGCAGGGAACCTGCTTCATGGTGAAAAACAGCTGAACCACTAATCAAACTCTGTATTTCCCCGTCAGTCCGTCTCCCAGCTCTCACCTAAGGTCATAAAACATGGATCATGACTAGAAGAAGAAAAGTGCATCCAAGTATCTGAAATGAGCTTCCTGTATGTGGTGACCAAGCTCAGCCTCACAGATAAGGCGAGGAGGTGCATCATCTGGGGGTCTGTGGGGTCCTCCTCATCAAAAGAAGTCGGCTGAGGGGGTCCAGGAAAACCTTTAGGGTGCCTCCCTAAAGGTTTTCCTGGACAACGCTGGGGCAGACCCAGAGCTCACTGGGAGAGTGATGCAGGGCGTTATCCTTCCTGTTAATGTTAACACAACTGCTGGAATGCTTCAGACGGACCTACATTTAGGTGGAGCTGTTCCCTGAGAGCCCCTTCCTGGGGGTAGGAACATGGGGTAGGAGCTATGTAAGCCTGGGAATTCTGGTTTTTGTGACAAAGTCTGGATTTAGGCATATGGAAAATCACCTTTTAGGCCAAGGGTTCTCAGACCTTTCATGGCCAGGGGCCCCTCAGCGGTGCCTCCTCAGGCCCGAAAACATGCGTTTCATGGACCCCGAACCCGTGGTTCGCAGACCCCGGGGGTCCGGAGACCCTAGTTTGAGGGCTGCTGTTGTAGGCAAGAAAGGAGCAGGACCTGGAATGTGAGGGTGTCCAACTAGAGTGAGTTGGCCAACTGTGGGTCGCCACAGCAAGTCTTTACAACTCGCACACAGACTGGGTAGAGTTTTCATGCGGATGGCCTTCCTGATGCAACCAGGATTCAAACCCAGGACTATAACCTGGGGGGAGGCACAATCAAGCCAGGAAAAGGTAAAATACTAGCATGTGGTGAAAAAGTTTAATATTTATTCTCCCTCATAGATTATATAGACTCGTTACATGTAAAGTGAAATATTTTATTTGTTGTAAGTTTTATGATTATGGCTAACAAATAATGAAAGATCAAAATTCAGCATCTCAGAAAACTAGAATATGAAATTTGATCAATAAAACAGGTTATGATAGAAAGAAATGTCATGCTTCTGTCCAGTCAGCAGGTTTCTCCAGGATGGTACCGCCTGCCAACCCAGACTGAAACCGACTAAACCAGGCGTGTCAAACTAATTTATATACATTTTTATATTGGGCCACTTTGGCTTCATGGAGTCATTAAAAGGGCCAGTTGCTCTTGTATGGATGATACTTTTGATTTCATAATTTCAATTCAGTTCATATAGAAATATAAAAAATGCAAAGTAACATAAAGTTAGCACCTTAGGCCCAATTTATATAATTTATCTTCAAAAAAGTCGATATTGGGGTGAGTTACTCTTTAAACTCATCATTCTGCATTTCTGGGTTGTTTTAATGTGTTGTGGGGAAACTGACATCTAGTGGCAGGATGCTGTTACTACACTGTTAAAATCAACATTCAGTACAGGAGGCTCAGTTTTAGCCACTTTATACACTTTAAAAGGATTTATGTCTCTACTTTATGACATGATGTGCCTTTTTTGGCTCTGGAGGGCCGGATAAATTGCCTTGATGGGCTGGATTCGGCCCGCGGGCCTCGAGTTTGACACATCTGATCTAGAGGTTCAGAAAACCTCTGCAGGTAACAGACACCAGGAATCTCCCATATTTCACTTTTCATCATATTTTTCTGGGATTATAATGAAGGCAATGAATGATGAGGATGAAGGTAACAAATGAGGATGTAGAGAAGAAGTGATGAGAGCTCCTGCTGTACATTAGGATCTTGTGGGACCAGCGGTCCATATTTACAGGGCAGAGAGAGGAGGAGGACAGGGCTGGACCCCAGCAGCACCAAGGACCGTATCCATGTACGGTGAACCTTCTCTGCCCCTGGGCCACGCGGTGCCCCCAGTACACGTGTTGATGGCAGCACACATGTCTGACATGTGACTGCATCAACACAAACGGCTGACCAAACAGGCAGAGCCAATCAGGATGCAACGGCCCTAAAAAGCTGAGAGAAGCATGAGCTGGGACCAATCAGAGAGCAGCAGCCTGCAGGGTGATGTGCAGCAGTCAGCAGAGTTTCCCAGGATTCAGCAGAGCTCCGAGAGCCGTAGAGCTCTGGTCTACCTGAATGTGCGCGACCGTTGGCTTTAGGCGACACTGTGAAGGCAGGAGAGCCAATCAGAGACGAGGAGGCAGTGGTCCTGGAAGCTAGGGACCAATCAGAAACGGATGAAGAACATTTTAGCACTGAATTAACCAATCACTACCCCCCTACCCTTGGAGCCAGGCGGGAGAAACTGATAAGAGAACAACTGGACCTCATCCCTCACACAGAACGTCTGGCGTCTATAGCAGGGCTCCTCAACCTTAGTCCCCAGGGCCCGCTGTCCTCCATGTTTCAGATGCTCTCCCTGGCCTAAAGCCTTATGTACAAATGGGTCATTAACAGGTTTCTACAGAACCTTATGGCAAGCCGGTACTGCCATCAATTGGACACGTCTGAAGCCTGCAGGACGAGGGCCCTGAGGAGCAGGTTTAGGAAACCAGTACAGTACCAGAACCGTGACTGCAGGGGTCAGTACTCCTTAAGCAGCCTGACACTAGGACACGGATCAGAACCAGGGTCAGAGGAACAGAACTAATACTGCCTGGTGGTTCCACTGAGACCAGGACCGATGGGCTTGGTGACAGTACCTCCATCCAGGCTGCGGCTCAGCATGCTCCTCTTGCTGATGCATCGTGGGAAGTTGGGAGCAGGTCTGGAGATCTGGGCGCTGGCTCTGCGGCTCTGAATCTGGGTCCGGCCGCTGTAACGGAACTTTGAACCCAGAGACAAAAACTTCTTTGGCGGTTCTTCAGGGGACAAGAGCCTGCGTGACAGATGGCTGTGAGACGTCTCCTGTAGGCCATGCTTGGAGATGTTTGGACACCAGGCAGTTACTGACCTGAAGAAGGAGTGATGCTCCACGCAGACCTTCCACAGCCTCTTGGCCGCTCGGTGGTTCAGCAGCTTAAAACCAATGATGGACTCAAACTGCTCAAACTGCAGACAAACACCAACAGAAGCTGTGTTACACCAGCAGGCATGCCATCCTAACACCTCCTAACAAGACAGCTATGAGTTAGCATCGGTTAACAGCTCCTCTATAACTCGATAGCCAACCACATGAATGAATAACACGCCCCTCAAAAGATCAGTTGATCACAACAGGACTACAACTCATTACCAGTTTGTTAACACAACTGTTTAAGAGTTCATTAGCAAGGAATACATGCTTGTTACCGACTTGTAAGCATGCTGTTTTTAGCTCGTTAAGATGCTTCTATAATGTTATCAGCCCATTAACATATTAAAAGATTTTTAACAAAGTAAAAGCCTTTTGGTCAGTTTCTTCCTTCAACCTTGCTCTCTGTTTGGAAGTCTCACCTCTCCAGGTCGGATTTTGATGTAGAAGTTGTTCCGTTTGTATGAAATCTTCAGGATCTTTGGCCACGAGAACCTGTTGATTCTCAGTCTGTCTCTGTACACCAGGAGGCCGCTACTGCACACGCCCAGCATAATGGCCACGCCCTCAGAGTCCTGCAAACAGACATTTGGAGTCCTGAACAATCAGCAGATTCAACAGAACCAACACGCCCACTTTGGTATTTTAGATGCAGTTGCCTGGAGGCGGGACATCTCGGGACACCTGGGGGACATTTAGGGGAAAACTAGGTGAGAGCAGGGGAACACCTGAGCTCAGAACCATGGGAACCGGTCACAGGTGAGGTCCAGGTGAGACTGGGCCGAAATATTGGGGTTGGAGCTAATCATAGACGGTAAAACTGGACGGTCTTTGTCTCCTGGGACCACAGAAAGATAGCTGGATTGAGGTGAGACAGTTCCTCAATGGAGTCACGCGGTTCTGTCTGTTAATGGGCTACTGGGCAATCTCAGAAGGTGGAGCAGAGAAGGGTTCTGGATAATATCAGAACAGCAACAGGAAGGATTTCTACCAGGATCACCAGAGCAAACCGTCTTACCTCTGACTTAGCAGATAAGCAGTCAAAGCGGCTTCCTGCCATCTAGTCCAAGCAGACAGACAGAGAGACATGTGGTGAGACAGTGAGAGACAGAGAGGAAGATAGAGACAGGTACGCAGTCAGGTGTGGAGAGAGAAAGACACAAGACAGAAAGTAGAGCTCGTTTGAATGTAGAACATCACACAGGAACACCAACAGCAGGAAATACTGGAAGTTTCCCACCGGGTTCTCCTAAAAGAGGACCAGACTCTGGTTGGACTCCAAAGGGAAGCTCCTATAGGCTCGAGGAGAAACCAATCAGAAGACGCTGCTTAGATCCTGAAATTAGTCTTTGTTGGTTCTGTTGAACCGACAAAGAACCAACAAAGACTCCTAGACAGGTGTCAAAACATTTTCAGAATAACTGAGAGAAAATCAAATCTTCCAGTTTACGCCTGTTTGCTGTTGCCATGATTTCAGGCGTCCTGAAGTCATAAGATCCAGAATGCTTTTCTCCAAATAGGTTTGGTAAGAGAACGTACACGAGGAATACCTGCTGGATTGTTGGGAATGATTGGGCATAAACATGTGGGAACCTACTGAAGAAAGATTTCCTAACCGTTTGTTCCAGCTGTTGGGTTCATCTAGATCACTGTTTACACGTACAAAATCTCACAGTCTGGTTAAAATGTATTCAGATTAAATAATCGGACCGTAACGTTTATGTGAGCACACAATCAATTAATCCGATCATAATGGGCGTTTCTATGCACCTGGCTTTATTCAGACTAGAACCACTCTGACATGCGCAGTTATTAAATTCCCCCAAAAAACCATAGAAGAAGAAATACTTCCGTCTTTGCTTAACTACAAGAAATCGTAAACAAAGCAGTTTTATATGAGGTTAATGTGTCTTCTGAGAGCCAAGGCTGAGCTTGCACCATGTTCTAATTACGGGTTAAACGTTACTGAGTAAGCAACATTTTGAGCTCTTTTATTTTTTCTAACAGAAAGGTTGTAATCGGGACCACCGACAGTTTTGCTTCCTGCCGTCTTTCCGTCACTCGCCAACGTGGAAATACGTCACGTTTACGTCAGGAGCACATGCGCACTAAGGTCAGTTTGCCACATTCAGAATAACTTGATCCTGACAAGCGTTTATATGAACGTTGATCAGATTATCAGTCGGCATAAACCACTCTTCTCATTCAGATTACTATTTCATTCAGATTTATCTTAATCCAATCATCGTATTCCCATTGGCTTGTTTACGTGACGCTTTTTTATTCCGAGGTTTGGATTCGTGCTGTTCTTGGGATCAGGAATACTCTGCATCAAACAGATGCTTTAAGGGATGACAGCATGAAGGACATCGTTCAGTATGTTGACCGGTGACCAGGCAGACCGGTGGGTCATGGTCAGAGCGCTCGTGTGCTCAGGTCGGTGGATTTACGCTGATTCTGACCTGATCAGAGTGTTTCAGGCTTTCTGGTGAACTGAGGTGACATGGTGGAAAAATCATTTCTTTCCCCTGCAACGCAGACGGATGTTATTGACGGAACCAGAAAGTGTGTCGCTGCTGATTTATTGGAGGGTGTGGAGCTGGAAGCAGATCAGCGGTGGTACTGAAACAAACCGCCAGATCCAGTTGAGAACAATGTTCTGTGAAACCCATTTGAGTCCAGGTCTTAGAGGACGGTGCAGAGCTGTAGTCCTGCAGACCCCAACAGAAACACCAGAGCAGAGGGACGGCTGCACCGGACCCCCAGAAATTAATTCAAACATGTCAGATCAGACAGAGGAGGCGCAGGCAAAGGCTAGTCCAGAAAGAACATCTCTGAGAAGATCCAAACCAAACTACACGCAGCCTGAGAGGTTCTACAGGGCAGAAACCTTTGCAGTCAGCCCTGATCAGAAGGATTCTTGGCTAAAAACTGCAGATTTAAAGATGAACTCTGATTGGAAGACCCAAGCAGCATCTTTACCTTTGCATGATGCAGGTCCACTCCGTACATGGAGAGCGTTTTTACATTTTCCAAGAAGTGCATCTCTGCTTCAGCTGGACTCATCCCTCTGCACACACAGCGACAGATATTAAAACTCCAGAACCTCACCCAAAGCCACGATGAAGAACACGATGATCCAACAACCTGAGGGTCCTGTGCAACTCCATGATCTTTGCCTCCATCTCTTTGGTTTGGTTTGGAGCAAAACACAACTCACTGACATAGTCTGGACTGCATTCATCTGGGGGTAAATGGACAAGGGTTAGTGGAAAATCCAGGGTCTGATAAAGGTTCAACTCCTGTGAGGGTCCATTGTGGGGGTTAGAGTCAGCCAGTGGGGTTCAGGGTCTGGGAGAGGGTTCAGGGACTGGTCGGGGGTTCAGGGTCTGGTCGGGGGTTCAGAGTCTGGTTGTGGGTTCGGGGTCTGGTTGGAGGTTCAGGGTCTTGTAGAAGGTTAAGGGACTGGTTGGGGGTTCAGGGTCTAGTTGGAGGTTCAAGGTCTGGTCGGGGGTTCAGGGTCTGGTAGAGGGTTCAGGGACTGGTAGGGGGTTCAGGGTCTGGTAGTGGGTTCAGGGTCTGGTCGGGGGTTCAGGGTCTGGTTGGAGGTTCAGAGTCTGGTAGGGGGTTCAGGGTCTTGTTGAGGGTTAAGGGACTGGTTGGGGGTTCAGGGTCTAGTTGGAGGTTCAGGGTCTGGTAGAGGGTTCAGGGTCTGGCAGGGAATTAAGCCCATTTCAGTAAGATACTAAGGTATTTTTATGTGTTTAAATTAAGGTGTCTCTAATTTGTTTTTGGAGTTTTTTTAATTCTTGCGTATTTTCCTTACCAGGATCAAAGTCCCCGAGCTCCGACTGAACTGTGTAGGAACCAAGGATGGTGTGAGTTGCAAAAGAACAAGGAAGACGTCCAGAAACAATATCCTGTCTGAGCTGCAAACACAGGAAGTACCTGCAGAAAGACAGACATCCTCTTCCTCACCAGGTGAAGTATGAAGACGTGACTTTTCTCAGATATGATGAACAGGTGGAACCATACCTGGTTAGGTCCTCAGACAACTGGGCCAGGTTAGGAGGGTAAAACTTTACATTAAAGGAGAAGTTCCAGGGAACACCTGAGACATGAAGAACAGAGTAAGCTCATTCAGAAATGTACGGTGACCTCACCAACAAAACCAACCAATCAGCATCAAACTAACCTCTGACCTGCTTCTTGATCTCCTTTGCGGGATCTAACCAGTTCTGGGACAAGATCCGGGTCAGACAGAGACCAGTGGTCAGTGAGAGAGGTGGAAAGACAGAAGAGTGGACAGAGACAGAACTTGGCTGCTTTGTTCAGTAACTAGGAGCAAACTGGAGTCTGCATCCCAGGTCAGAGTGGACTAAACATGTCTGAACACAAACTGAACTGGGCTTTGAGACATTTATTCTGAGTGGGTGACCTGGACAGACAGAGGAACGGGTAGAGAACAGACGGTACCTTGTTGTTGTCGGCGTCTCTGAAGGACAGAGCGAAGTAGTCCTTCTCCAGCAGGTTCAGGTGTTCACAGACCTTCTCAAAGAGCTGCAGACCCCGCGCTCGTTTCTGCACAGAACCATCAACAAACCGCATCCACTACCTGCCGTCTCTACTCATCTGAACCTCTTCTGTCTCATTACCGGCACCACAGGGGACAACATGTCTGGACTGGCCACGCCCCCTTTCTACCTCCTGTCTCACCTCCACGATGCAGGTGAACAGCGCCCCGTCCAGCAGCGTCACCCTGGTCTGCATGGTCCTGAAGCTCAGCGCCGTTCTGGCCGGAGAGCGAGCGATGCGACCGTTCGATGACAGGTGACTGCTCGAGTCCTCGGCCAATGAGCTCTGAGCTCGGCTTTGGGGCGGCCCCCCCTCCCCTCCCTGGGGAAACAGGAAGTGATGTCACAATTCACCACAGCGCTGGGGTCGAAGGTTATCAGATGTCAGAGTTGTCACCTGTTTTGGCGTGGAGTGGGCGGCGGCTTCAGGGAAAGACTCCGCCTCTGGGGGCTGGGCTTCTCTTGGCTCTGTTGTCATGGTGATTCACCTGTGGGATGTCACAGGTTAATGTCACAGGTAGACCAGCGACGTCCACGTCTCTGTCACCAGCGTCATCACGCCTGGCGCCATGGTTACCAGCTGCTGACCCCGTCCAGATGTCAGGTGAACAGTTACCATGGCAATGGCAGCGAGGGATTACAGAGACAATCTGATGTAATCTGATTTAGAGGAGGATGATGAGGAGAGTCTGTGAGGAAGGCTCTGGGACGAAAGCCGCGGAAATCAGCGTCTGGTTCTGGACCGACACGTATTAGAAAGAATCAGAGTGTGGACAGAACCAGAACCACGGGCAATGGACACAAAGATGCTTCCTGAAACATCTGTTCAGGACAGAACCAGAAGAAGAACAGTGTTCTATGAGTGGAGGTTCTGCAGATTTTATGGGTTTCAGTGCCTAACTAGTGGACCCTCCAGAACCAACATGTCAGCAGATGACTCTATGACCCGTTTAAACAAACCCCTGTGTCACCAGAACTCAGGTAGAGGTCCAAAGGAAGGAGAACATGAACGACGCAGCTATGAACCCAGAGGTCCGTTAGGCCTTGTGTTCCTCAGGGATGTCTTCATGGTTCAGAGAAGCTTTAAATGAAACATGGTGACGCTCACCGCCGGAAAATCTGATGTTTTGTTTTATAAAGACGGAGCTAAGAGAGAAAGAGTCTAATTGAGAACTGTTAGCCAGCTGTTCTACATGAAATGTTCTGGTTTTCTAGAGGATCCGGTTCTAAACACTGGACGGTTCCAAGTATCTGAACAGAACTTCTTTTGTTGTCAGTAACTGCTGATCCACTCAGAGGACTGGAATGCAGGTTCAATGATCTGGATCAGGAGGAAGCTCTGACATAAAACTTTAAAAATAAATTTTCTCTGATTGAGGGTCAGAATTATCCATACAGGCTCAGGTCTCTCTTCATCGCTGTTCTGAGGAGTGTAACTGGACCTGCAGAACGTTCTCCGAGCCGCTCAGAACATCTCTGACGTTCTGCTTGTCCTCCTGGAACAGATCACGGTTCCTGCGTTTCTTTCTCAGACCGTTTTCTCTGCTGGATGAAGCGAAGCCTTCCTCCTCATCCTCACCGCCATCATCATCCTCATCAGGCTGCTTTGTTCAGGTGGACCTGATGAAGATGAGGATGCGCTTCATCACCTGAACCAGCTGACTCATCACCTGGCCTCCAACCCGCAGCAGAAACACAAACCCAACCTATCAGAACCGAAACCGATCAGAACCGATTGCTTAATACCGGACGCGCCCCGGGCGGATCGGTGCCGCTGCTGCTCGGGAGTGTCCCGGGTGCGCGCGCGTGTGTGAGGTCCTGCAGCAGGACACGGACACGCGCAGCGGGCTGCAGCGGGATCGGAACCGCGCAGCAGCGCCGGTTCTGCCTGGGTGGACCGAACCGAGCCCGACCGGCGTCTCGGGTTTGGATCCATCACACCTGCTCAAACAAAGCTTTACCTGTCCTCGTGCAGGACGCTTGCCCTCTTTCCGCCCGGTCACCGACTGCTTTCTGCCCTCTACGTCATCACCTACTACGGCAGAACGTGACGTCACGACGCACGCTGAGCTCAGCTACAGACTCAGACTTTAAAGTTCCGTCCTCATATCAGAAGGAGAGCCTCCTGTCTTGTAAAGATTTAAAACAGAGTGAAATATTTCAGGCCTTTAGATCCAGAGATTCTGATGTTTCTGGCAGCAGAAGATAAAAAACCTGATTTCATTCTGAGAAACAGCTCGGGGACCATTTATGGACCCTGGACTGATTCTGGTAGGCCCCCAACTCAACAATGATTTGGCCCCCCAGCCCAAAAAAGGCTTTTTATTTTAATTAGCACAGAGTTGTTACTGAAAAAAAAACTTCTTACAATTGAAGATGTTCGGTAGCAAACAGGACCATAATTTAGACCTTCAGGTACCAAAAGCTGCTTTTAATTCATTCAGTGAAAGAGACTAAATACAGTAAAGACTGATTCAGTCCTTTATCTGAAAATAAATGAACTGCTTTTATTTTCTTCATTTAGACGTCTGTTTCCTAAAGAAACCCTGACTAATCTGTTTAATTATAATTGCATGCTCATACTTTGTGAATAATTTATAAAAATGAATAACAATATAACTTTTTAGTTTAGTTTTTAGTTTTATTTTTTTTATTTTTTTTGTCTGTTTTGGCCCTCAGGTACTTTTGACGGGCCGTTATTGGGCCACAGGACAAAGCGTCTGGACGCCCCGGCCCTAAACGGTCTGGGCCGTCATGGAGGAGACTGCTGACTGGACTCCAGGATACATCAGGACAGGAAACCACGGAAGGTTTTTTCTAAACCTGCTGCTTGTTCACAGAGAGCTGGAGCTAAGCATATTCACAGAACGTTGAGTGGAAGGAGAAAGTGTGGCAGGAAAAGATGCAGCAGTAACAGATAAATGAAATAATTTCCCTCTGGGATTATTAAAGTATTTCTGATTCTGATAATCACAGCCTTGAGAGGAATGTCCAGAAAAATCCACCCAGGAAGCTCCAGCAGGAGCAGACTGAGGCTGGACCATCAAGATCTGACACATGGCTACAGCGTCTCACCTGCTGGAACAGAACCAGACTGTTGCTCAGTGGTCCAAAGTCTTCAGCCAAAAGTTTTCATTTCATCTGGAAATCACGGTCCCAGAGTCTGGAGGAAGAGAGGAGAGGACCAGATCCCTGGTGCTGGAAGTTCAAAGTGATTTTCCTCAATCCGTGATGGTTTGGGCCAACATATTTCACCTGATACCATTTAACGTCTGTTCCTGGTCTCACAGCCGGGACTGTTATGATGTTTTCATGTTGTCACGAGGTGAAACACTTTGAACCGCCTGGCTGCTGAAATCTGCTACAAAGAAACTGGACTTGACTTTAGGCGCCATGTCCACCACCTGTTCTGGTTCTCTGGCTTTTCTGGAGTCCACAGAGAGGAGCAGCTCTCTACCAGAACCTTCTGGAGCTCTTCATGCTTCCTTCTGGTGGCAGGTGAGATGGAGAGGCTGGTTTCAGTGTCTGGAATGATTTCTCACCCAGAGAGCGAAAGATTTCACTGTGAGATCCGTTTAATCTACGAGGTTTTCTGTCTGACATCAGGGAGAAAAATACGGAACTTTCTCAACATATTTCACTTTCTGGAGCTGCATCTGGAACTGGACTTAAAGGACCTGAGAATGAATTAAGACGTAAAGAACCCTGAGAACCCAAAGGTCAGACGGATCCACAGAGGAGACGCCAGAGAACACAACAAAGCGCTTTGATCAGAACGTTACTGACGGTGATCCACGGTGCACCATGAACAACAGCATCATGTTTTATTACTTTTTAAATCTAACATCAAGTTTTATTGCTTTTTAACTCTAGCATCAAGTTTTATTACTTTTTAATTCTAACATGTTTTATTGCTTTTTAATTCTAACATCAGGTTTTATTGCTTTAAAACACAGATCTGTTTACTGGATGACGTAACAACAAACCAGATCTGAGACCATGTGACCTGAGTGTTCCTGCACTTGAAGCTGACCGAGAACATTTTTCCTCATTTTACTCAGACTCAGAACCGAAAAGGTTCTGAATTTTATTCTGGGCTAGGGTTCAGTTTTAGCACTAAGGTGTCAGTTATTGTTAGGTTAGGGTATAAACTGGTGAAGGTCATAGAAAGCCTTGAAGATGAGTGGAAGTCAAAGGACGGTCCTCACTATACCTATTAAAAGAGAGAGTGTGTGTGTGTGTGTGTGTGTGTGTGTGTGTGTGTGTGTGTGTGTGTGTGTGTGTGTGTGTGAGACTCACCAGTGCAGACAGGAAGTGGTCCGTTCAAACAAAAGAAGCAGAGATGGATTAGTTTGAGCAGCTGATGAAGAAACACAAATAATGACGGAACATTTCTTCTTCTTGTTCTTTTTCTGACTGTTGACAGGTACAGGCTCACCTGTGAAGCACCTGAATGCAGACATGATCCCATCCAACCAGCAACAACAACACCCGGCAGCCCGTTTGGTCTCTCTGTGAACTCACAGCCCTTCACAGGAGCGTAAAGAGACAGAAACGGCGTCTCTGTGGGAGATCCCTGCTATGCTAACATCTTTAAGGTCCTGCACGAACTCTCAGAGACCAGAGAATCTTTCTCTGGTGTAGAAATGTCTGAAAGCACCTGCTGAGGACGGCAACCTGACCTCCAGTCACTGAGAGGAACCGGGTCTTACTCCAGAACCCACGCAGAACCTGGCACCACCTCCAGGCATCCGTTCTGCACGGTGGAGGGAGGGAAATGAGGTCTGCAGGGTGTTTTAGAGACAGAAACCCTCCATCCTGGAGGTGTTTCCTCATGTCTGGGAGCTTCTTCACCAACATCTTCTACAGAACCTTGGATCCAGCCTGTCCATGACCCTGGACCCCAGGAGACCCACAGTCCCTGACCTGAATGAGTACAGGAGTGTTGTCCTGAAGTCCTTTGAGATGGTTGGTGCAGCTGAAGAACAGAACCCCACCTGGACCGTCTCCAGTTCCCTTACCTGGGAAGCAGGTGCTGCTTACACCTCTGGTAGCCGTCCCAAATCTCCTCTCTGACAAACAGCCTCAGCCTTCTTCTCCAGTCTCTACCTGGAGTTGGACTGGGAACCTCCAGACAAACAGCAGCTAGTAGGGAAATGCAGACCAAGCTCCAGGAGAACCTGCACAGGTGTTCCCCAGGGCTCTGTGCTTCTCACACTTCTGTGACGCCATGTCAGTCATCAGCCTGATCCAGGACGGAGGTGAGTCTTCATGCAGGACGGAGGATGCACATGTGGGACACTAACAACAGCTTCACACCAAGAAGATTCACACCAAGAAGACTGTGGAGATGATGATGGACAGATATTCCCTCCACCATCACCTTGGGGCAAAGCACTGATGTATGTTAAACACATTATTATGCATCTTCTTTAGTAATGAATTCATGTTTTCCCTTAAAAGATGTGGAATTCTCCTTGTTAATGAGGGAGCCATCAGACCTGAGATGATGTCAGAACATCCTCAGGTTGACTAAGAGCACGTCGGGCCTGTTGTGTATCAGAACCGCTTTAGTTTCCCTATAGGTTCAGTGCAAACACTCTGGGAACCCCAAAATAATTTAATAAAATAGGCAAGTACATGAAGGTGATGTCAGCACCATTAGCAGATGATGCAGAGCTGGAGAACAGTAGAACTCAGCAGTGAGAGAAATAGACCCTGATGTCCTCCAGTAGCCTAAGCCTATAGCAGCATAACTATAGAGGTAGCTCCGAGTAACATGAGCCACTCTAACTATAAGCTTTGTCACAAAGGAAAGTTTTAAGATTAGTCTTAAAAGTAGACGGGGTGTCTGCCTCACGGACCAAAACTGGGAGTTGGTTCCACAGGAGAGGAGCCTGATAGCTAAAGGATCTGCCTCCCATTCTACTTTTAGAGACTCTAGGAACCACCAGCAGACCTGCAGTCTGAGAGCGAAGTGCTCTGTTAGGAACATACGGAGTAATCAGAGCTCTGATATATGATGGAGCTTGATTATTAAGGGCTTTATACGTTAGAAGAAGAATTTTAAATTCTATTCTTGATTTAACAGGAAGCCAATGAAGGGAAGCTAAAATTGGAGAAATATGATCCCTCTTGTTGATTTTCATCAGAACTCTTGCTGCAGCATTTTGGATCAGCTGAAGGCTTTGAACTGCATTTTGTGGACTTCCTGATAGTAAAGAATTACAATAGTCCAGCCTTGAAGTAACAAATGCATGGACTAGTTTTTCAGCGTTATTCTGGTACCGGTCCATGAATTAGAGCCTGAGAGATTTATCCCTCCTGTGACTTCATCATCAACAACAGCTGCGCTGGACTCATCCAGACGCTCATCACCAGCTCTCCATCCTCACTGCCCCACTTCCCGAGACAAACAGCAGTAAACAGCTTCGACCATCAGAACCATCAGAAACCCGTTTCCAGCAACAGTGAGAACCCAGTTCAGACAGGTGACCTGGTCCTGGTTTGAAACCAGTATGGTGAGGAGGACGATGGCACGGAGGAGTATGAGGCTTGGCAGATGTTAGTGAGGGATTTACCTGAGCAGGTGTGCAGCAGTCAGGCTGAAGAAGATGCTGGTTCTGAAGGAGGTCCAGTTCCCTGCTTTCTGTCTGTGCAGCTGCTGTTTGGTGGATTATTGGTTTTCATCAGGACACATCAGGCACCGCCCCCACAGATTAACCTCCACCCCAGAGCTGTCAGTTCCAGGTTGGGGGAGGGGGGCTCGCTGCAGGGGATTCTGGGATTTAGAGTGCTTCCTGTGAGAGTTTATAAAGCTGACAACCAGCTTCTGTGTGGTTCTGGTTACGCTGAGCTGTCTCTGCAGTCCTGCTGATGGAGCACATACTGAACTCGGTTCTGGTTCTCCAGTGAGATGTTCCTGTTCACCCTGACCTTGGATGGAACCCAGTGGAACCAAAAGACTGTTGGAAAGTAGAACCTGCAGCTGCAGGCAGTGAACAGCAGAGGGAGACAAACAACCTGGCAATAACAGCTTCTGGACCCATGGTTCTGGTCCAGTTAAGGTAAGAAGGCTGAGCCGAGGAACACGGATGTCCAACATCAAAGCTGTGTGTCTAACTGGTTATGGATGGGTTCTGTTGCACTCTGTACCATCAAACTGTGGAAGCTTTCTGGATCAGAACTGTGGATCCATGAACTGAACCGGTAGTTCTGGTTCTGGTCTATCTGACTCATGGACTCAAAAGTGCCCATCCTCCCATTCATGTCACACAAACATGTGACAGAAACGTGGGAGACATTTTATATAGATCAATAGTTTCATTGTGCATAAATGACACAGAACCAAAGAACTAGTTCTAGATCAGATTCACCTGAGCCCGATCCAAAGCCTCATGAAGCCAATTTATTAACTTCAAGCCTTGTGGCGTAAACAAGGACATGAAAAATAACGCTCACTGTGGCTAGGGCACCAACCAGGGAGCCACCAAAGACATTAAGGTTGTGAAAATGTATAGTTATAATACTCATAATGACGATATATTTAAAATAAAAATCTTTGAGCATGTTGATACATTACTGATACCAAACTCTCTGCTAAAGAAAAGAGATAGGTCCAGTCTGTCCTGTGGTTGCCCCTGCATGAGCTGCCTCCTCTGCAGGTGGTACTTTAACTAGGCCATGAGTTGATGAATGGAAAACAGCTTGGCAACAGAGACGTGGAAAAACTTTGCATGTAAAACTTTTTTTATTGTTGTCAATCTGGACTAGATGGAGACGTTCTGCAGACTTTCAGGTCTAATGAGCTCCTCCTCATGAATCTTCCTCAGCAAAACCAAACTTTTCATGATCATCTGGATCAGTTTCCTCCAGAAGGTAATTTATGATGTTTTTCAAGGTATGCATCAGACATCTGATAAAATCACCCTGGTAGTGGCTGCGTTAGCAGCGACACCTGGAGGAACGAGCCGTTCATCAAGATGCCCGTCTCCACCAACAGGTGGGCCTGCTCCACCTTCTCCACCAACAGGTGGTCCTGCTCTACTGTTGAGATTAATGTTTATACTTCATTAACCAATTTATCTTGTTATGATGTAGTAATGTAAGCTTCTGATATAATCATATTACTCACATGATATCTTAATCATGTCCCCTGTGAAGAAACAGAAGAGACTCTGTTTCTTCCCTTCCTGAAACAAGAAGACTCAGCTACAAGATTATGTGCTGACTGAACGTGATTACTCAGCTGTGTATCTTTGTTGACAACTGAGGCTGTAAACTATCTGTTCCCTCACCCCTCAGTACAGCCTCAGTCATTGTAACTAGGGACACGCCCCTTTCTTAATAAAATCGAGGAGAACGTTGAGACCGGCAGAGTGGGCAGGAGATTGTAACTGTGCGGTCTCTTCCTACTCTCCTCGAGAACGAAACCAAACTAATTGTCTTTGTGCCTTTCTTTCCCTGTTTATATGATGTTCTAGGTGTTTAGACCTGACATCTACCTTCTCCACCAACAGGTGCACCTGCTTCAACTTCTCCACCAACAGGTGCGCCTGCTTCAACCTCTCCACCAACAGGTGCGCCTGCTCCACCTTCTCCACCAACAGGAGGGCCTGCTCCACCTTCCCCACCAACAGGAGGGCCTGCTCCACCTTCCCCACCAACAGGAGGGCTTGCTCCACCTTCTCCATCAACAGCTGTGCCTGCTTCACCTTCTCCACCAACAGGTGCGCCTGCTTCACCTTCTCCACCAACAGGTGCGCCTGCTCCACCTTCTCCACCTACAGCTGTGCCTGCTTCACCTTCTCCACCAACTGGTGCACCTGCTTCACCTTCTCCACCAACAGTTGGGCCTGCTCCACCTTCTCCACCAACAGGTGCGCCTGCTTCAACCTCTCCACCAACAGGTGCGCCTGCTTCAACTTCTCCACCAACAGGTGGGCCTGCTTCACCTTCTCCACCAACAGGAGGGCCTGCTCCACCTTCTCCACCAACAGGAGGGCCTGCTCCACCTTCTCCACCAACAGGAGGGCCTGCTCCACCTTCTCCACCAACAGGAGGGCCTGCTCCACCTTCTCCACCAACAGGAGGGCCTGCTCCACCTTCTCCACCAACAGCTGTGCCTGCTTCACCTTCTCCACCAACAGGAGGGCCTGCTCCACCTTCTCCACCAACAGGTGCGCCTGCTTCACCTTCTCCACCAACAGGTGCGCCTGCTCCACCTTCTCCAGGCCTGATTGTGTTTAGTCTGAGAGAGAGAGCCAAGGCTGAGGAGCACAGAGAGCGGTAGGCAGAAAGGGAAGCTGCAGGTGTCGGGGAGTGGCTCTTGAAGGCTTCCTCTAGTCAGCCTGATCTAGAAGAGAACATTTCTCTGCCTGCTTAGAGCAGATTGAACATCTTCCACAGACTGCTTCTGTTCTCCCTGCAAGGATCCAATAAATGGTGATTAATGAAGACCACCCATCTCCTCCTTCATTCACAATAGTCATTGATTTCCATCAACATGTCCATAAAGTCACGTCTTCACCTTCAAACGTCCTTCATCCTCTGAGCTCTGAGCAAGCAGAGCTAAGCTTCTGGTCTGAGCATCAAGTGTTGGAGCTCTTCTCTTCCTAAAATGCAGCAGCAGCAGCAGCATAGTGGCAGCGGCAGCAGCAGCAGCACAGCGGCAGAGGCAGCAGCAGCAGCAGCAGCAGCACGGCAGCAGCAGCAGCACAGCAGCAGAGGCAGCAGCAGCAGCACAGCGGCACAACGGCAGTAGCAGCGGCAGCAGCACAGCAGCAGAGGCAGCGGCAGCAGCAGCGGCAGCAGCAGCGGTAGCAGCGGCAGCAGTGGCACAGCGGCGGCAGCAGCAGTAGCAGTAGCAGCAGCAGCAGCAGCAGCAGCACAGCGACAGCGGCAGCAGCAGCAGCAGCAGTAGCAGCAGCAGCACAGCGGCAGCAGCAGCAGCAGCGTCTTCTTTCTAACGCTGAGCACCTTCACACTTCAGTCTCCCTTCAGTCACACTCTGTAGTCTGCTCACTGCTCAGAGAAAACCGCCAACTGCTTCTGCTGCTAGTAAAGTTTTCACACCCTCAAAGCTTAGCACATTCATTTTCTCTGGCTTTTCATCCACACATCAGCTGCTCAACATCCATCACCTGCTGCAGAGTCCTGCTAGCAAACTGACTTCCACTACAGGCCCCTGCTAAAGTATTCACACCCCATTAAACTCCTTTTAGCAGCTGACCACCACAAACTCTGCTGATTTTACTGGCATTTTATTTGGCAGATCAACACAAAGCAGCACATCCAGGCTCATTAGTGGAAACTTTTTCCCCCTGAATAACTCCATCTAATAAAACTGAAGATGAAATGTGCTGCAGATTTCTTTGAAGACTCATTAGTTTGAAACACTCCAAAAAGAAAAGCTTAGATTTTCTCCATTCCTGCATCAGAGCAAATGTTCTTAAGCTTTAACAGATTTGAATCAACTTTAAAGCTGAAAACTAAAGAGATCACCAAGAAGTTAGTTGATGTGTTTGTGGACTGAAAGCCAGCAGATCAGATTCCTCCTGTAAAGCCTTTAGAACGGCAGCAGAAAGAGATTCTCCAAAACTTTCCCACTTAGAAACAAACAACTAGTTTCCTTTTGCTCCACTTCACCATGATGAGCTACTTTGTCTCCATGTGTCACCTAAAATGCCCATAAAAGCCAATAAGGCCACGGTTAGGGCTGCAGTTAGATCTGGGGGAGCATCAGGGAGAAAAGGCTCAGAAGGTCATAAATTAGTCTCAGAAATGAGAAAGAAAAAAAAAGAAATGATGGATTTGATCTGGGGCAGTTTTTGAATCCATCAAGCTGTCAATTCAAAGTTGACAGAAAGGACTTGCTGTATTTTGTTGCCTCCAGGTTAGGGATGAGTCTCTGCCTCCAGCCAAGGAGTTCACATGATCTTTGGTGTCTTGTTCCTGTGTGATGGCAGCATGGAGCAGGATGAAGGGCAGACAGCTGGAGGCTTCATCCGCACTAATCAGAGTCTGCTTTACTGCCAACCTTTGAGCAACAAAGCAGCAATCTGACTTTGCTTCCACTTTGCTCTCAGTCTTCAGACGTTTTAAACAGAAATCTAAAGAATTTGTTGGATTTCTTCTAGTTTTTGTCACATGGAAACTTTTCAGATCATCAAATGAATTTTAATGTCAGACAAACAGAACCTGAGTAGATCCAGAAAGTAGTTTTAAAGTCATTCTTGTATTTCTTCTGCTTCAAGCCTTGGCGGCAGCAGCTGCCATCAAGTGGTTCTGATAACTGCTAATCAGTCTTTTCCATCAGCTGGACCAGTTTGGACCCGCTCTGCTTTGCAGAACTTTTGAATTCAGACACATTGGAAGATTTTCCAGCATGAACAGCCTGTTTAAGGTCAGGCCACAGTTTCTCTCTAATTGTTGAATGCTGACCTCTGACCTTAACTGAGGCAGTGAGTCCTGCAGAGCTTCACATGTTGTTCTGCTTCCTCTGGGACCTCCTGGATGAGTCCTTGTTAAATCTCTCAGTCATTTAGATTTGACTCAGATTTTTATGCTAGATGTGCTTCGTTCCACCGCCTCCTTTTTTACCTCGGCTTTTTTACCTTCATTCCACTATTCAGTTTAGAGCATTTCAGGATTCTACATTTCAGACTAAAGACAGCTGACCACATGGACAATTGGGATTTTATGCTTAAATTTCATGTGGGAAACCTTTACAAATGTCCTAAAATTGAATGTTTTGGCCTCTTTTAATGTTTTAAAAGCTTATTCACCACATTCCAGTCCCTAATTATTACGTCATTACGGAGTAATAATTGCACATCCAACACCTTAAGCTAAGGTCCAAACTTTATTTATTAATTTTATAGTAATAGCTACCTGTATATCACGCTCACAATTCTGCCTATAGTAATAGCCATCTGTACATATATTCATAGTACATGTAAATTCTGTTATAATAATCATCTGTATATTATGCTATTGTACATATCTGTAAAAACTCTATTTATAGTAATATCCACCTGTGTATTATATTCAGTACATATCCATCTGTAAATTTAGTTCACAATACTAGTTATCTATATATTATATTCATAGGACAAATCTATCAGTAAAATCCTGTTTATAATATTCATCTCTATATTTATTCAGTAAAAACCCATGTCCTGTACATATCGAACCATTGTTTATCCTGCACTCGCTGCTATTGCACTTCTGGTTAGAGCTAAACTGCATTTCGTTGCCTTGTAGCTGTACCTGTGTAATGACAATAAAGTTGAATCTAATCTAATCTAATCTAAAGATATACATTACATCAGAACACTCAATGAGACATTACATGTTCTAATAGTCCATAAACGTCATTTCCTCTTTTCTTCTTTTGTCCATATGTAGTCAGTCAGTCATAGGCCAGAGGTTAGCAGCACTTAGCCTAATATAGTCAGTCTGCGATGTACATCTAGTAGTA
Source organism: Fundulus diaphanus (assembly GCA_037039145.1). Lineage (NCBI taxonomy): Eukaryota > Metazoa > Chordata > Actinopteri > Cyprinodontiformes > Fundulidae > Fundulus > Fundulus diaphanus. The sequence goes on along the minus strand of CM073137.1, from coordinate 888,943 downwards.
TTAAAAGTCAAACAATACAATAACCAGACAGGCCCAGAAAATCATGTCAGACTCCACTCATATTCTTTATTCAGAATATCAGTTCCTTCCATCAGGTCGACGTCTTAGAGTCCCTGCCTGTAGATTAAACCGCTATAAGAACTCATTTGTTCCGCTTTCCATTAAAGCAACAAATAGCATTAAGCAGTAAATTGTGGAATAGGCAACAGTATTCAACATTTAAACTGACACATGCTCTTTCTTTTTTTTTTTTGTATTCATTATCTCTTTTAAAGAACGGTTTTTATACATCTTTATTTATTTATTTATTATCATCATTATTATTATTATTTTTTTTATTTTTTTATTTTTTTCTCTTCCTTCAATTTTTTATTGTGAATATAATGTAACATGCTCCTTTATGTATCTATTTATTGTCTTATAATGGCATTTTTATAGTAGTGTTTTATGTGTGAATGCAGTGTGATGCATAGTTTGGACTATGTAGCAGCCAGAGTCTGTAACCCAAATCAAATTTTCTTTGGGACAATAAAGTTAATCTAATCTAATCTAAAAAATCAAAGTCATTTCAAACTAGGTCCAAAAGTGTCGTCTTCATTGGTCACAACTCTCCTGAAGAAGGCATATCTTTGTGACAGGTCTGTTGGAGTCTTAATCCAGACCTGGCCTACAGTCTCCCTTTAGGCAAAGTTTCTGTGATTCTGCCAATGATCCAGGAACCACAAGGTGGAGAGTCATCAACCATGAGGACCACGTCTCCAGGAACAAAGTTGTGTTTAATTTTCAACCATTTTCTCGCTCTGCTCCCATAAAGTTGGTCCCATTATCAGACTGCAGCTCTTGAACTTGACCTCCCCTTGTAGTGAAACGGTGTAAGGCATTAATGAAAGAGTCTTTGTCAGAGATGAGGCGACCTCCATATATACAGCTCTAATTGTTAAACACGTGAAGAGAACTCCATACCTGCATACCTCTTCACAAGTCGTCTTCCACTTCAGTTGGACCAAAATAATCTACTCCAACAAAACTAAAAGGAGGTTTCTCAGGGGTCACTCTGCTTTCAGACAATCAGCCATTTGTTGCTGGCCTGTAGCTCCATGAAGCCGTCTGCAGATCACACACATCAACAGGATGTTTCTGATCAAGTATCCAGCACCAGGAATCCAATATTTCTGATGCAGCTTTGGGAGTTTGTGGTTCCTACCACCATGACCCACCCTTTTATGGATATGCTGTAGAATGAGATCAGCAATGTGAAGTCCTTAGGATTTATGATAGGATGTTGGGAATCTTCAGACATGACAGCCTTGCTGAGATGTCCTCCAACACACAGCACATTATCCTCCAGAACAGGATTCAACTTGTCTGTGTAGCTGCTTCGTTTCACATTCTCTCCCTTTTGGAGACAGGAGATCTGTTCAGCACATCTTTTCCTCTGACAAAACTTGATTATTTACATCTCAGCATATTGGCAGGTGTGTTTAAATCAGAAAGATCATAAACCTCCATCCATTGCAGCATCCACGTAGGAACAAACAGTACGCCTGAAGAGCTTTTCCATCTTCTGGTTTAATCAAAGGCCATAAGTGAATTTTATTTCACTTCCTGTTTGCGGTAAGGCGTATTGCGTCACTTCCTGTTGCCACGGTGGGAATTTGCGATCTGTTGCTCCAGACTGTCTCGCTTTTATCTTTAATCTCTTTGCTGTAACCTCTGTTTCTAATACATAAGCACTTTTAAAACATTCTCTGTTGCTGCACATCGCGCTTGGGAACTCCTCGTGTTTCAAATGGTTTGCTTTGTGGCGTGGTAGGAGGGCGCTAGCCTAGCTTTAGCCTAGCCTAGCTTTAGCTCCTTCCCCTACTATTACTTCAGCTTCTCCCACTCTGTCTAAGTCTTCCCCTATCTCCTGCTCTCTGTGTCAGATGTTTAGCTATTCCTCTGCCTCCTTTAGTGATAATGGTACTTGTAATAAATCTAGTATTTTTGTAGCTTTGGAGGCGAGGGTGTCAGAATTGGAGACCCGGCTCCGTGCTGTTGAAAAACCAGCTGGGTTTGGGATGGCTCGTGCGGGCTGGCTGGCCAGGGTCCCCCATCTTATTAATTTATTTATTTAATTATATATTATTATTATTATTATTATTATTATTATTAATAATCTTTTTTTTGGGGGGGGGTTAAATACAGTAGGCATGGGGGGTGGGCTGGGGGAGGTAGAGGTGTTGGTCCTGGTGGGTGGTTGGCTGGCGGGCCCTGCGGCCTCTCCCCGGCCCCCGGGCTATGGTGGTGCCGCTGGAGGGGCCCCTTTCTCCGGGTGGGGCTTTCGGGGAGCGGGGGTGCCTATTGGAATCAGTAGGGGAGCTGGCTCCCTGGGTTGGCTCTCCAGTCCTTTGCTCCCCATCCCCGGACTCCTCCCTCTGCCTGCTCCATCACGCCGCCACACATGTAGGTCCTTGGGGAGAGGGCGTTACTGGAGGTTGCCACCTTTTGGTGACGTCCCTCTCCCCAATTTTATCATGCATTTTAGACACTTTCACTCCAAACATTTTCACAACGCACATCCATGTAGGCCACGATATGGGGGGGTGGGGGGGAAGACGTCTGGGGGGGGGCTTATGTTGTGTGAGCCTCGCCCCGGGCGGCTCCCTTCACCCCCTCTCGCATTTAGACATTGAGGGTTCTTCTGGGTAGTTGCTTGGAGGGGGGGCGCTGGCACCAGCTCCCTTCCGGAGGGGGGGTGGGCTGTGTCGTGCACCCCCTTCGGTGCTCCCAGTTTTAAACACACCTGAGAACAACATGCTACAACACAACATCTGAGCGGGCGTAGGGAGGATCGGGGGTCTTTTGCACACCCCCGATCTCCGATCGCGGCACGGAGTCTGGGGCCTGGAGGAGGTGCGGGCCACTGGGTACGGGGTCTTGGCGGGGGGCTGTTGCGGCTGGCCGGCGGCTTACCGGATCTGGGGCTGGCGCCTCTGCTCTCCCCAGGAAGGGATGGGGGGCAGGGCTGGCTAGGGTAAGGTCGGGGTGGGAGGGGGTTTATTAGGTATATAGTGGGTGATGGGGGGCTCTGGTCGGATGGCCCGAGCGGATCGTGTCGGCCCCCCCTCTTTGGGGGGCCTGGTCCGGGGGCGGGGCTGGGGGTCGGGCACAGGCAGTCGTATTGTTGAATTGTGGTGACCCCCCCCCCACTTGGGTTTTTTGGATGTGAATGCTATGTGGGAATGTGTGTAAAGCGTCCTTTTTTTTAATTTATTTTTTATTTTATTTATTTATTTTATTTTTTTTTTTTTTGGTGTCTGTGTGTGGCGAGTGGGGCACAAGGGAGGGATGGTGTGAATGAGTTTTTTTTTTTTTTTTTTTTCCCCAGGTTTGGGTTCGGTCAGCTCCCTCTCCCAAGATCATCTCAAGTCTCCGCTAGGTGCGGAGCCCATCCCCCCACGTCCTGCCCTCCTCCGCTGCGTTGGCGGGCGCCTTGACCCTCTGGCGCGTTGACGGTCCTCGGGTTTGGGGCGGGTTCCCGGGTGGGCGCCGGCCCATTCCCGGCGGTGGCTTCGCGGGGCCTGGCCCCCCAGGGGGCGGCCGGGGCCCCTGCCGCGGGGGCGGGGCGCCCCTGGGGCCTCTGGCCCCCAGGGCTCATGGCCGGGACCACTTCAGCGGGGCCGGCTGCCGGCGGAGCCCACGGGCTCGTCCCCGCGGCTCTTGGGGGCGTCGGCATTGCGGTGGCTGGGGGATTTCCTCGGGGTCGTCTCTCCTCTTTCCTCGGGGGGGGGTTGTACATTTCCTGTGAAGGCCCCTCTCGGGCGCACTGCTTTGGGGGCCCCTTTGGGAGTCCGGGGTTATGGGTCCCCTGACCCCTGCCTCTGTGCTCGGGGAAGGTGGGTCTTCGGTTCTCCACAATCACTATCGAGCTATTTCCTTCTGTATAATTTTCACCTAAACTAGTGCACTCTCACAATCTCCCACAGGTGCTGGGTCCCAGGTATTAAATGTTCACTTATATACAGAAAGGCTATAATTTATTTACTTTCTTTTACCTTTTTTTTTTTAGGTATCACATTACACATGTCAGCTTAAATAATAATACATATGATTTAGCAATGGTATCGAGGTGTTACACGATTGTATCTGTTGCTTTATGTCTGTTGGTTGTGCTGTTCTTTTTGTGTCTCTTTCCAGGTGATGGAGCAGACAGAGGAAGTTTTATCATTCTCTTCCTTTTATCTCTTCTTTCTTTCACCTCTTCTTTCTCTTTTTTTTTTTTTTTTTCTCTTCTTGTTTTTCTTTTACTCTCCTACTTTCCCATTGTAGTGTCCATATAATTTGAAATTCTCCCTGCAGGAATAAAAAAAAAAAAATAAAAAAAAAAAAAATGAAAAACCAGCTGATAGCCGCCCCTTTGCTAGCAAGGAGCCACATAGACCTAGCGTTACTTCACTTAGTGGTCTTCCAGAAGCAGCACCCGTGCAGCCGGGTAACCAGGCCGGGTGGGTGACAGTTCGTAGGAAGCGTAGCTCTAGATTCCAGCCCCCAGGTCACCACCAACCCGTCTGCGTTTCTAACAAATTTTCCCCACTCAGCGACACACCCGCTGAGAAGCCGACCCTGATTATTGGGAGCTCTATAGTCAGAAACGTGGCACTAGAGACACCAGGGACCATAGTTAAATGCCTGCCAGGGGCCAGAACGGGCGACATAGAATCCCTTTGATCAGTGGTCCTATTTTAGACATGATTAATCTATCCTTAGTAAATGGATATGTACCACAGGCTTTTAAAGTAGCTGTTATTAAACCTTTACTTAAGAAACCATCTCCAGACCATAAACAGAACTCTGCGGTAAGACCCGAGGTGGAGGACTCTGCGTTTACATTAATAACACCTGGTGTAAAAATGCTAGATTAGTCACAAGTTTCTGCTCTCCGGACATTGAGCTTCTGACTGTTAGCTGCAGACCTTTTTATCTGCCTAGAGAGTTCACTGTTGTTATCATCGCAGCGGTTTACGTCCCTCCCAGCGCTAATACTAAAGATGCTATGGGTGTTCTCTATCGGACTATCTCTGAGCTGCAATCTGCACACACAGAGGGTGTTTTCATCATTGCTGGGGATTTTAACCAGGCAAATATGAAAACTGTTCTCCCTCATTTTTACCAACACGTGGATTTTGCAACTCGGGGAGAGAACACTCTAGACTTAGTCTACACAAATATAAAAGGAGCATTCAGAGCAGCCCCCCGCCCCCACCTGGGCTCTTCAGATCACCTTTCCGTGATGCTATTCCCAGCATACAGGCCCCTGCTGATCAGAGCAAAACCAACAGCGAGGCAGGTGAGGGTGTGGACTGAGGGAGCAATGGAGGCGCTCCAGGACTGTTTTGAGTGCTCTGACTGGAACATGTTCAAAGCTGCTGCAACTTATGAGGACAAGATCAACATTGATGAGTACGCCATGACTGTGTCAGCCTACATCAACAAATGCATTGAGGACGTCAGCACCACCAAGACCATCATCACCCGAGCCAACCAACGACCCTGGATTACTGCGGAGGTCCGTCAAGCGCTAAAAGCACGGAACTCAGCCTTCAAGTCTGGTGACAAGGAGGCACTGAGGACAGCGAGAGCCAACTTGAACCGTGCCATCAGGCTAGCAAAGCAGAACCACAGTCAGAAAATCCAGGAGCTTTTCCATGACGCCAGCAACACCAGGAGCATGTGGAAAGGCATCCGGGCGATCACTGAATACAACACCCCCTCCCCCCCGGTGGGTGAAGTTGATGCTGACTTCCTCAATGGACTAAATAACTTCTTTGGGAGGTTTGAGGCACTAAACAGCACACCAGCAGTGAAGGCTGTTCCCCATCAGGAAGAGGAGGTCCTCTGCCTTGACACCGCCGACGTGTGGAAGACTCTGAGGAGAGTCAACCCGCGGAAGGCCCCAGGCCCCGACAACATACCTGGGCGGGTGCTCAAGGAGTGTGCAGGTCAGCTGGCTGGTGTCCTCACAGACATTTTTAACACCTCATTGGACCAAGCCATAGTGCCAGCATGCTTCAAGTCTGCCTCCATCATTCCGGTGCCAAAGAAACCTCAAGTCACCTGTTTCAACGACTACCGGCCTGTTGCACTGACTCCCATCATGATGAAGGGCTTTGAAAGGCTGGTGAAACAACAGATCGTCTCCAGTCTCCCTCCGACACTCGACCCGTTCCAGTTTGCCTACCGACGGAACCGCTCCACTGAGGACGCCATCTCCTCCGCTCTTCACCTGAGCCTGGCACACCTGGAGGAGAAGAACACGCACGTGCGGATGCTGTTCCTGGACTTCAGTTCAGCGTTCAACACCATCATCCCACAACATCTGGTGGCAAAACTGGAGCATCTGGGCTTCAACACACCCCTACGAAACTGGCTGCTAGACTTCCTCACCAACAGACCTCAGTCAGTCCGGGTCGGACAGAACACCTCTGATGTCATCACCCTCAGCACGGGCTCCCCTCAGGGCTGCGTCCTGAGCCCCCTGCTGTTCACCCTGATGACACACGACTGCGTCCCCAGGTTCACCACCAATCACATCGTGAAGTTTGCAGACGACACAACGGTGGTGGGCCTGATCAGAGACGACAACGACCAGGACTACAGAGAGGAGGTGGAGCAGCTGGTGGGCTGGTGCAGAGACAACAGCCTGATCCTGAACGTGGAGAAGACGAAGGAGATCATCGTCGACTTCAGGAAAAACCGGCCTCACCATGCTCCACTGCTCATCAACAACTCAGCGGTGGAGGTGGTCAGCAGCACCAAGTTCCTGGGGGTGCACATCACGGACAACCTCACCTGGACTGTGAACACCACGTCACTGGTGAAGAGGGCACAGAAACGACTGTACTTTCTGCGGAGGATGAGGAGAGCCCGCCTGCCCCCGCCCATCCTCACGACCTTCTATAGAAGCACCATAGAGAGTATTCTGACCAGCTGTCTCTCTGTGTGGTGTGGAGGCTGCAGTGCCTCCGACTGGAAGAACGTGAGGAGAGTGGTGAGGACAGCAGAAGGGATCATCGGGGCTCCTCTTCCCTCCATAAAAGACATTTCATCGCAGCGCTGTGTGTCTCGAGCCCGTAACATCATCAGGGACCCCTCACACCCCCACCACAGACTATTCTCCCTGCTGCCCTCTGGAAAGAGGTTTCGCAGCATCCGCTGCAGGTCCACTAGGTTCTGTAAAAGCTTTTTCCCTGCTGCCATCAGACTGTTGAACTGCTGAACTGCTAAAGTATAAAAACGGACTGTGTACCATATTCGATTCGCTGATTTGCACATTTGCACACTTGCACATTGTATTATATCCTGCAAAATTGCTGCTGCACCTTACCGGGAAACGCACTGCAAAACTGTGTACAATGCAACTGTCTACTTTTAAATCATTGCTGCACCTTACTGCATATTTGTTTACATTTGTTTTACACTGTTTACATTTCAACTGCCTACTGTTCACTGCTGCACTTTATCCGGAAGTCAATTGAAACTTATCCTGTAAGTGACTGCGATTTATCACTGCACTTTATCCTGTACTGTAATTCACCGCAAGGTATCCTGTAGAGTTACTGCAATCTTTCTGAGCTGTGTGAAAACGAAATTTCGTTCTGTATGCACTCTGTGTATACAAAATGACAATAAAGAAAGTCTAAGTCTAAGTCTAAGTCTAAGTCTTGATCAAGATGAGTTAGTAAAGACCTATATCTAATCTTCTTTTCTTATCTAAAATTCTTGAGAAAGTAGTTGCTAATCAACTATGTGAACATTTACGAAGTAATGACCTACTTGAGGAGTTTCAGTCAGGCTTCAGAGCTCATCATAGCACTGAAGCAGCTCTGGTGAAGGTCACTAATGATATTCTCATGGCCTCAGATAATGGACTTGTGTCTGTACTTGTCCTGTTAGAGCTCAGTGCTGCATTTGATACAGTTGATGACAATATTCTCCTACAAAGACTTGAGCATACTGTAGGGATTAAGGGGAAAGCATTAGGCTGGTTTAAATCTTATCTATCTGACAGATTCCAGTTTGTTCATGTTAATAATAAATCTTCTTCAAACTCTAGGGTCACCTGTGGAGTACCACAGGGTTCAGTAAGCTTATGGAAAAAACACCAGTCAGCAGAAAAACTCACCAGTTAAATTAGTGTGTAGGTTTTACCACGAAAGACTATTTCTAAGATTAGTTTATTCACAGTTTTGGTCATAATAAAGGAAACATCTATGAAAAGTAAAATAATTCTGCTCAGACTCTTTAAATCCCGGTAAATCATGTAGGGTAGCAGCTGTGCAGCTGCAGACCCACTGAATGGTTTTCTTTCCTCACCATCTCCAGTGTTAGAAGACCAGCCAAGTTGGTTTCTACACCGCAGCACCAAACTGAGTCCTTTCACCAGTGGAGATTATTTCCTGTTGTCCTGCTCAGTATTTATATATCAGTGGCTTTTATTGATGATTCTCAGTAAATGACCTGAATAACAATGAAGGTGAACAGCCACATTCAGAAACAAGCCATTTATTTCACTAATAACTCACTTTACCGCTGATGAACACAGAGAAACACCTTTCCACTCCTTTCTGAGGAAAAAGGAGCACCTTCATATTCCTGAGCTCTGCAGTTTGTTAATTAAATTTTTTCAATTCAATTAAATTTTATTTATATAGCGGCAATTCATGAAACATGTCATTTCGAGGCACTTTACAAAGTCAAAAATTTCCTATATAAGGGAACCAGTTGATTGCTTCAAAGTCCCGACAAGCAGCATTCACTCCTGGAGAAGCGTAGAGCCACAGGGAGAGTCGTCTGCATTGTACATGGCTTTGCAGCAATCCCTCATACTGAGCAAGCATGAAGCGACAGTGGGAAGAAAAACCACCCATTAACGGGAAGGAAAACTAATTCTATTTACTATATATAATTCTATTTAATATATATATGCTTCCGGTTGGCAAAATTATCAGACAGCATGGGATTAATTTCCACTGTTATGCTGATGACACTCAGCTATATTTATCCATAAATCCTGATGAATCCAATCAGTTACTTCGACTGCAGTCATGTCTTGATGACATCAAAAGCTGGATGACTTTAAATTTCCTGCATTTAAATTCTGACAAGACAGAAGTTGTAATCTTTGGGCCAGAGTCCTCAAAAAATAAACTTCTTAATCAATCACTGAATCTGGATGGCATTAACTTGGCCTCTGGTAATAAAGTTAAAAATCTTGGTGTTGTTTTCGACCAAGACATGTCATTTAAATCCCATATTAAACAGGTTTCCAGAGTTTCCTTTTTTCACCTCCGGAATATCGCCAAAATTAGAAACATTCTGTCCAGGGGTGATGCTGAAAAACTAGTCCATGCATTTGTTACTTCAAGGCTGGACTATTGTAATTCTTTACTATCAGGAAGTCCACAAAATGCAGTTCGAAGTCTTCAGCTGATCCAAAATGCTGCGGCAAGAGTTCTGATGAAAATCAACAAGAGGGATCATATTTCTCCAATTTTAGCTTCCCTTCATTGGCTTCCTGTTAAATCAGGAATAGAATTTAAAATTCTTCTTCTAACGTATAAAGCCCTTAATAATAAAGCTCCATCACATATCAGAGCTCTGATTACCCCGTATGTTCCTAACAGAGCACTTCGCTCTCAGACTGTAGGTCTGCTGGTGTTTCCTAGAGTCTCTAAAAGTAGAATGGGAGGCAGATCCTTTAGCTATCAGGCTCCTCTCCTGTGGAACCAACTCCCAGTTTTGGTCCGTGAGGCAGACACCCTATCTATTTTTAAGACTAATCTTAAAACATTCCTTTTTGACAAAGCTTATAGTTAGAGTGGCTCATGTTACCCTGAGCTACCTCTATAGTTATGCTGCTATAGGCTTAGGCTGCTGGAGGACATCAGGGTCTAATTTTCTCACTCTACTGATTTCTACTGTTCTTCATTCTACGGTTCTCCAGTTTTGCATTGTATTACATTGAAATGACTGTCGTCATTTCAGCTTTTAACTTTTTGCTCTCTCTCTTTTTCTTCATAGTAGGTACACCTGGTCTGGCGTTCTGTTAACTTTGACATCATCCAGAGAAGACGGCTCACCCGTTACTACCATCTAATGTAGAACAGATTACTGGATCAACGTGTGCTTCTGTGCTTTTTTGTCTCTCTTGTTGTGTCTCTGCTCTGTCTTCTGTAACCCCAGTCGGTCGAGGCAGATGACCGTTTTTTTTTCCCGTTAATGGGTGGTTTTTCTTCCCACTGTCGCTTCATGCTTGCTCAGTATGAGGGATTGCAGCAAAGCCATGTACAATGCAGACGACTCTCCCTGTAGCTCTACGGTTCCCCAGGAGTGAATGCTGCTTGTCGGGACTTTGATGCAATCAACTGGTTTCCTTATATAGGACATTTTGACCAATCTGTATAATCTGACCCAATCTGTATAATATGATTGAACTTGATTTTGTAAAGTGCCTTGAGATGACATGTTTCATGATTTGGCGCTATATAAATAAAATTGAATTGAATTGAATTGAATTGAAAACCTCCACCAGAACCGAGCTCAGTATGAACGGTCATCTGCCTCGACCGACTGGGGGTTACAGAAGACAGAGCAGAGACACAACAAGAGAGACAAAAAGCACAGAAGCACACATTGATCCAGTAATCTGTTCTACAATAGATGGTAATAGCGGGTGATCTGTCTTCCCTGGATGATGTCACAGTTAACAGAACGTCAGACCAGGTGTACCTACTATGAAGAAAAAAGAGAGAGCGCAAAAAGTTAAAAGCTGAAATGACAACAGTCATTTCAATGCAATGCAATGCAAAACTGGAGAACAGTAGATTGGAGAACAGTAGAAATCAGTAGAGTGAGAGAAATAGGCCCTGATGTCCTCCAGTAGCCTAAGCCCGTAGCAGCTTAACTATAGAGGTAGCTCAGAGTAACATGAGCCACTCTAACTATAAGCTTTGTCAAAAAGGAAAGTTTTAAGATTAGTCTTAAAAATAGACGGGGTGTCTGCCTCACGGACCAAAACTGGGAGTTGGTTCCACAGGAGAGGAGCCTGATAGCTAAAGGATCTGCCTCCCATTCTACTTTTAGAGACTCTAGGAACCACCAGCAGACCTGCAGTCTGAGAGTGAAGTGCTCTGTTAGGAACATACGGGGTAATCAGAGCTCTGATATATGATGGAGCTTGATTATTAAGGGCTTTATACGTTAGAAGAAGAATTTTAAATTCTATTCTTGATTTAACAGGAAGCCAATGAAGGGAAGCTAAAATTGGAGAAATATGATCCCTCTTGTTGATTTTCATCAGAACTCTTGCTGCAGCATTTTGGATCAGCTGAAGGCTTTGAACTGCATTTTGTGGATTTCCTGATAGTACAGAATTACAATAGTCCAGCCTTGAAGTAACAAATGCATGGACTAGTTTTTCAGCATCACCCCTGGACAGAATGTTTCTAATTTTGGCGATATTCCTGAGGTGAAAAAAGGAAACTCTGGAAACCTGTTTAATATGGGACTTAAATGACATGTCTTGGTCGAAAATAACACCAAGACTTTTTACTTTATTACCAGAGGCCAAGTTAATGCCATCCAGATTAAGTGATTGATTAAGAAGTTTATTTTTTGAGGACTCTGGTCCAAAGATTACAACTTCTGTCTTGTCAGAATTGAAGTGCATGAAATTTAAAGTCATCCAGCTTTTGATGTCATCAAGACCTGACTGCAGTCGAAGTAATTGATTGGATTCATCAGGATTTATGGATAAATATAGCTGAGTGTCATCAGCATAACAGTGGAAATTAATCCCATGCTGTCTGATAATTTTGCCAATCGGAAGCATATATATAGTAAAGAGAATTGGTCCAAGGACTGAACCCTGTGGTACTCCACAAGTGACCCTAGAGTTTGAGGAAGATTTATTATTAACATGAACAAACTGGAATCTGTCCGACAGATAGGATTTAAACCAGCCTAATGCTTTCCCCTTAATCCCTACAGTATTCTCAAGTCTTTGTAGGAGAATATTGTCATCAACTGTATCAAATGCAGCACTGAGATCTAACAGGACAAGTATAGACACAAGTCCATTATCTGAGGAAATGAGAATATCATTAGTGACCTTCACCAGAGCTGTTTCAGTGCTATGATGAGCTCTGAAGCCTGACTGAAACTCCTCAAGTAGGTAAATGTTCACAAAGTTGATTAGCAACTACTTTCTCAAGAATTTTAGATAAGAAAAGAAGATTAGATATAGGTCTGTAATTTACTAACTCATCTTACTACTCATCAAGTAGAATGGGAGGCAGATCCTTTAGCTATCAGGCTCCTCTCCTGTGGAACCAACTCCCAGTTTTGGTCCGTGAGGCAGACACCCTATCTATTTTTAAGACTAATCTTAAAACATTCCTTTTTGACAAAGCTTATAGTTAGAGTGGCTCATGTTACCCTGAGCTACCTCTATAGTTATGCTGCTATAGGCTTAGGCTACTGGAGGACATCAGGGTCTAATTTTCTCACTCTACTGATTTCTACTGTTCTTCATTCTACGGTTCTCCAGTTTTGTATTGTATTACATTGAAATGACTGTCGTCATTTCAGCTTTTAACTTTTTGCTCTCTCTCTTTTTCTTCATAGTAGGTACACCTGGTCTGGCGTTCTGTTAACTTTGACATCATCCAGAGAAGACGGCTCACCCGTTACTACCATCTAATGTAGAACAGATTACTAGATCAATGTGTGCTTCTGTGCTTTTTTGTCTCTCTTGTTGTGTCTCTGCTCTGTCTTCTGTAACCCCAGTCGGTCGAGGCAGATGACCGTTCATACTGAGCCCGGTTCTGCCGGAGGTTTTTTTTTTCCCGTTAATGGGTGGTTTTTCTTCCCACTGTCGCTTCATGCTTGCTCAGTATGAGGGATTGCAGCAAAACCATGTACAATGCAGACGACTCTCTCTGTGGCTCTACGGTTCCCCAGGAGTGAATGCTGCTTGTCAAGACTTTGATGCAATCAACTGGTTTCCTTATATAGGACATTTTGACCAATCTGTATAATCTGACCCAATCTGTATAATATGATTGAACTTGATTTTGTAAAGTGCCTTGAGATGACATGTTTCATGATTTGGCGCTATATAAATAAAATTGAATTGAATTGAATTGAATCTTGATCAAGAGAAGGTTTCTTAAGTAAAGGTTTAATAACAGCTACTTTAAAAGCCTGTGGTACATATCCATTTACCAAGGATAGATTAATCATGTCTAAAATAGTAACACCGATCAGAGGGAATATCTCTTTAAACAACTTGGTTGGGATTGGGTCTAACATACAGGTAGAAGGTTTAGATGAAGCTAAGATTTTAGATAGCTCAGAAAGCTCTACTGCGTCTAAACAGTTCAGACACTGTGCAGGTTCTAAAGATTCCTCCAATGCTGCCTCACTTACTGAGGACGAGGTAATCATGTTTGGGAGGATGCCAATTATTTTATTTTTAATGGAATCAATTTTATTTATTAAGAATCCCATAAAATCATTACTGCTAAGAGCTAAGGGAATGGATGGATCAACGGAGCTATGACTCTGTGTAAATTTGGCAACTGTACTGAAGAGAAATCTAGGATTATTTTTGTTCTCCTCAATTAATGATGAAAAATATGCTGCTCGAACTCTGTAAAGGGTCTTGTTATACAACAATTGACTGTCTTTCCAGATTAGGCAGGATTCCTCGTGGTGTGTAGAGCACCATTTTCTCTCCAATTTCCTAACATTGTGCTTCAAGGAACGCAGCTCTGAATTAAACCAGGGAGCCAGCTTCCTGTGAATAATCACCTTCTTTTTCAAGAGAGCTACATTGTCTAATACAGAACGCAATGACGAAGTCACACCGTTAACAAAGACATCTATTTGTGAATGGTAAGAAACAACATTGCTGCTATCTGCAGGGTATTTCTGCAATACTGACGATATTAAGATGGGGACAGACTCTAAAGTTTGATGCAGCATTGTCCGATAAAGATCTACTATAATGGAACCCTCTTTTGGGGGTGGAGAACTCAGTTAGATTAAACTCAAATGTTATTAAAAATGATCAGATAGGACAGGGTTGTGAGAGAATACTGTTAATTCTTCACAATCAATGCCATATGTCAGCACAAGGTCTAAAGTATGGAGCCAAGAGTGCATCGGTTTATGCACATTTTGAGCAAAACCAATGGAATCTAGGATAGTTTTAAAGGCTACGCTAAGGTTATCACATTCTGTGTCAACATGAATGTTGAAATCCCCCACTATAATAACCTTGTCAGTATTTAACACCAAATCAGATAAGAAATCTGACAACTGATCCAAAAACTGTGTAAGAGTGTAAGGGCCTGGTGGACGATACAAAACAACAAACAGAAGAAGTTTTATTGCTTTGCAATTTGGATGAGGGAAACTGAGGGTTAAATGTTCAAAAGAACTGTAGTTATTAATTGGCCTGGGACTAATTAATAAATCAGACTGAAAGATGGTTGCCACTCCTCCTCCTCTTCCCACAGATCTGGGAATGTGGAAATTTGAATAATTGGAGGGAGTTGACTCATTTATACTAACGTAATCCTCTTGTAGCCAGGTTTCTGTGAGACAAAATAAATCAATCTGTTTTTCAGAAATCAATTCATTAACTAACAAAGTCTTTGGAGGGAGAGACCTTATATTTAATAGACCACATTTAATTGTTTTATGTTTTGGTTCAAGGTGAGCCGTATTGATTTTTATTAAATTTTTATGATTTGTTCCTTTTAGATCAGTTTTTGATCTGTTAAGTTTTGGCCGTGGGAAAGACACCGTCTCAATAGGATAATGGGTGGGTAACAGTACAGAAGCTGCAGAGAGGTGTGTTAAACTACGGCTCTGCTTCCTGGTCTGGACCCTGGGTTGTCAGCATTTAGGAGAACTAATAAATCCGGCCAGATTCCTAGAAAGAAAAGCTGCACCACCCAAAGTGGGATGAATACCGTCTCTCCTGATCAGACCAGGTTTTCCCCAGAAAGTTCGCCAGTTATCAATGTAGCCCACGTCGTTTTCAGGACACCACCTAGACAACCAGCGGTTGAATGATGACATGCGGCTAAACATGTCATCACTGGTCAGATCAGGCAGGGGACCAGAGAAAATTACGGAGTCCGACATTGTTTTAGCAAACTTACACACCAAAGGAACACCAACTTTAGTGACCTCCGATCGGCGTGACCGGGTGTCATTACCGCCAGCGTGAATAACAATCTTACTGTATTTACGCTTATCCTTAGCCAGCAGTTTCAGGTAGGATTCTATGTCGCCCGTTCTGGCCCCTGGCAGGCATTTAACTAAGGTCCCTGGTGTCTCTAGTGCCACGCTTCTGACTATAGAGCTAACCAATAATTAGGGTCGGCTTCCCCGCTGAGTGGGGAAAACTTGTTAGAAACGCAGACGGCTTGGTGGTGACCTGGGGGCTGGAATCTAGAGCTATGCTTCCTACGAACCGTCACCCAGCCGGCCTGGTTACCTGGCTGCTCGGGTGCTTCTGGAGGACCACTACATAAAGTTACTCTATGTGGGTCCGCGCTAGCAAAGGAGCGGCTATCAGCTGGTTTTTCCATAGCACAGAGCCGGGTCTCCAATTCTGACACCCTCGCCTCCAAAGCTACAAAAATACTACATTTATTACTTGTACCATTATCACTAAAGGAGGCAGAGGAATAACTAAACATCTGACACAGAGAGCAGCAGATAAGGGGAGACTTAGACAGAGACGGAGAAGCGGAGGAGAGAGTAAGGGGGGAAGCCATTGTGGAGCTAGGCTAGGCTAACGCTAGGCTAGCGCCCTTTTACCACGCCAAAAAAAACACGAGGAGTTCCCAAGCGCGATGTGCAGCTACAGAGAATGTTTTAAACGTGCTTATGTGTTAGAAACAGATGTTACAGCAAAGAGATTAAAGATAAAAGCGAGAGAGTCTGGAGCAACAGACCGCAAATTCACACTGTGACAACAGGAAGTGACACAATACGCCTTACCGCAAACAGGAAGTGACGAGCCGACTCATTACACAGTTTCCATTTCAGAAAGATTATTTTGTAAGTTACCTATGGACTTCTTTTGATAATTAGACGGCTCCAGGTGAACATTACTGTGTGACAACAATGAGAATGTGTGCCTTTACAGTAAAGGGTTCTACTGATAGAGGTCAAGGTGATGAAACATCCTAATGTGGAGGATCCGTCTGTGTGTGGCGGCTCCTGATGCACCGACTCCAGCCTCAGTCCACTCCTTATCATGCTCCATATTCTAGAATGGATTCTGCTTGACGATCCTCTAAAGGCTGTGGTTCTCCCTGCTGCTGCTGCACCTTTTCCTGCCACACTTCTTCCTTCCACTCAACTTTCTAGGAATCCTTGGATCCAGAACTGTGTGAACTGTGTCGCCTACTGACCCAGACTGAGACCATTTAGAGGCTCAGGAAACCGCTGCAGGTGTTTGGAGTTAATTAGCTGATTAGGCTGGGACACCAGGAGGTTTTACTATATTCTCATGTTATGAAACTGAACTTTGGGTTTTCATTCTCTGTAAACCAGAATTATAAAAATTGCAAGAAATAAAGGCTTGAAATATTTCACTGTGTGTAACAAATCTATGAATTTAAGATAAGATAAGATAGTCTTTATTGATTTCACAATGGAGAAATTCACTCGTCACATCGGCTCATACAAGACGGTGCAGAGTAGGGAAGGTGCATTCAGTTATATACAATGAATCTTCATATATACAATGGATCAAAAAGATCCATTGTATATATGAATATATATATATATGTATATATATATATATATATATATATATATATATATGTATATATATATATATATATACTTTCTGGAATGAGATAAACAGATAAAATACAGCTTTTTCACAATATTACAGTTTCTTAAATGTATAGGTAAATAAGTTCAATTTTATTTATATAGCGCCAATTCATGAAAGTGTATTTTATTTTTGTACAAGTCTAATTATTCATACATTTTCTCACAATATTTTTTTAATTACACATGTTTCAGTAAAAAACAAAAATTTTCACATGTAGTTGAAATTAGATCGTGAATATTAAAAATATTCAGATATATGGACTAACTTGGGGAAACTGATGTCATGTTACAATGATGGACATTATAAAGTATTTTCACATCAGACAATAACAGATGGAGGCTTATTTAATGACATTAAATACCTTAATGTCATTAAATACATTGAAATGACTTGTCATTTCAGCTTTTAACTTTTTGTTCTCTCTTTTTTCTTCATAGTAGGTACACCTGGTCTGACGTTCTGTTGACTGTGAAATCATCCAGGGAGGACAGATCACCGACTATTACCATCTAATGTAGAACAGATTACTGGATCAATGTGTGCTTCTGTGCTTTTTTGTCTGTCTTGTTGTGTCTCTGCTCTGTCTTCTGTAACCCCCAGTGGGTCGAGGCAGATGACCGTTCATACTGAGCCTGGTTCTGCTGGAGGTTTTTCCTTCCCGCTAATGGGTGTTTTTTCTTTCCACTGTCGCTTCATGCTTGCTCAGTATGAGGGATTGCTGCAAAGCCATGGACAATGCAGACGACTCTCCCTGTAGCTCTATGCTTCTCCAGGAGTGAATGCTGCTTGTCGGGACTTTGAAGCAATCAACTAGTTCCCTTATATAGGAAATTTTTGACCAATCTGTATAATATGATTGATTTGACTTTGTAAAGAGCCTTGAGATGACATGTTTTATGAATTTGCGCTATATAAATAAAATTGAATTGAATTGAATTAAAAATGCATAATGGCACAACACTAAATCAACCTTTTTAAATGCTCCTGCTGTTTCTACCAGAGGTTAACGTGCTCTACAGAGCCCTGGTGGAGAATCCATTTCCCAGTTTGGTCACTACTACTCCTAACCAAGAACCTTAGCGGGTCTTTGGGACCAATGTGATGATGGGACAGCAGGCCCAGCAGGTCCAAAGGTTGGACAGAATGATAGAAACTGCAGAGCAGACTTCTTAGAAAGGATTTCTATTAAAGCCTCATGCAAGGCTCCTGTTCAATATTCTCTTGTCGTCCAAGTTCTTTATTATCTCATTAGAAAATTTACTGACAAATCAGAAATTCATTAACGATTGTTGCCGTTTCTGTTTCAGACTGATGGCACCATGATGGTGACAATGGATGCCAACTTTGGCCTTGTGAGAAGAAGGAGCTCTGGATGAAGTGTGACAGAGGCCTTGATGGGGGATGATGAAAATTGAGAAGATCTGCTGTCACATCCTGATGAATATTGTCATATTTCTGCTGTCATTCCTGTCATTAGTCCTCATTGCCTCTAAATGATGTTTCTGATAGAGAACAAACTGATTTCTGCATTTGCAGATGTTAAGTGTTGGGATCCTGAGTTTCTTTGACATAATCTGGATTTTGTTCCAGTTATAATAGCTTGACTGACGACCTCTGTTTTCTCCATTGATCAGGACTGTAGCAACTTCAAAGCTGCAAATTTACTTTGATCCAGAACCAGCAAAGCAAACGTGACGTAACTGGTGTATCTGGAGCTGCCGCCGCCATGAAATACCATTAATGTTGTTGAACTTGTGGAGAAAGGTGCGTTCATTAATCTTAGCAGAAGTCATTACCTGTGGTAAAAGATGGAAAACCCTCAGATGCTTTCCAGAAATGCTGAATTCTCTGTTATTTTCATATTTTCTCATGTATTTATCAGTTTTTTCTTCTTGAAACAGGCTTGCAGATCCAGAATCTGTCATCAGTGAGCTGCTGAAAAGATGTCAGGACAAAAACATTCATCTGCATTTCATAGACGACGCTGCATGGGAACTTTTCTCACAGATGCATGTGAGCATCTTCCTGAATGTTTGACTCAATATTTCTGTTCATATTAATAACTCACTGTATTGTGTTGATTAGAAAACCAGAGAAGCTCTTCCTAAAGGTTTCTCCATGGCCTAACAGTTTGGATCCATTTAAGGTTCTGCTAATGTGGCTCCATAGAAAGTTGAAGCTGCTCAGCAGCGCCACCTACTGGTCTTCTATCCTGATGGAGACAGAATGAAGGCTGGAAACCAAAGGAAACATCCAGAGAACAAATGTTTCAGAACAAATGAACAGAGAAATGTTCCTCTAAGGTTCCCACGTTTCCATCAGATGAATGGTCTCTAAAGCTGCTCTGACTGAACCACACTGACAGTCCAGCTTTTCATTTCCACTCAGGGATTTTTAGTGGGAATCAAGTAAAACACGACCTGCTGATCTTTGGTTCTAATGGATGTTTTAAAGCTAGAAACTGAACCAAAGATTCCAGATAACTTGTTAAATCCATGCTTTTAAACTCAGTTCTGACTAAATCTAGTAATCCCTGTTTGATGCATGAATCATTTTAATAATTCCTCATTTTAACCCAACTTTAACTTTAAAATTCAACACATCTAAAATGATTTTCTCTCTTTCTGCCTGTCTGCTTGGATGCCAGATGTCATAAATGTTATAAAGTTATTTATGTAACAGGGAGACGATCTGAGGATCCAGGTTCTGTAGAGCAGCTTCTGGTTCTGGTCCGTCTGAAATGTCCAGGAAACGTGAAAAAATAAAATTATTCATATTTGAATTTATGATGAAAAGAGAAAATCTCTTTTCCTTCTCCAACGTCCACAGTGGACTTCATGAGGAGCTGCAGGTGAAGGTTTTACCCCCACAGTCCCTAAACGTTCTGACCTCAGCAGAGCAGAGCTGCATGATAAGCCTCAGATCCAACAGAACCAGAACCGTTCTGCATGAAGAACAGAGAAAATCCTCTAAAGAAGATCTGAAAGTCTCTGAGCTGCTGCAGAAAGTGTTTCCATGCTCACTAAAGGAGAAGCTGGAGCAGATCAAACTTTATCTTTACTCACTTTTAGATTTTACCTTCAGAAAGAAGGAAATAAAAAGATTTGATGTAAAATCCTGAAGAAAAGCTTCATCCTCTAATTGAAGAAACCATCATTTACTCACTGAGCTGTTTGCAGCAACAGATAAAAGGACCAGAGCTGCCCAAACATTAGCAGAAAACATCTAAAATATCACGAAAAACCTCCAGAAACTGCATCACAATGAAGCAAACATACAGCCTGAAAACTTTAGAGCTGAACTTTATTTCAGATTTCTGGGTTACAGGCTGAAAATGAAGCAGAAAAGATCAACTTTGCAATTTCATCAGATTCAGATCAAAACTACATTTTACATTCACTAAATGCAGCTTAGTTTTCATTTGATCCTCATTGGTCTACAGAGACAAACAATATCAGACACTAAATGACAGACATGATCAGATAAACAGGATCAACATCTCTAAGGTCAGAGTTCATCATCAGGATCCAGTCAGAGTCTCTTTAAACTCAAACTGCTGCATCTTCAACCTCTGGATCATCAGGACAGCTCAGCTTCTCTCCTCTAAAAATCAAACCACCCCCACTCCCTGCAGAGAGAAGAAGGAGCAACAGAGGAGATCAGTGAGTGTTTCAGCCTCTGGAAGCTGAACATGAACATCTCATCTGTTCCTGAAACATCAGCTGACTAAGAAACATGGAGGCTGTCCCTGAACACATCTGGATGAAACTAATGACACAGAAGGACACATGTCCAGATGTGCTGAGTGGACTTCAGCAGAGCTTCTGCTCTGTAGAAAGACCACATGGTGACTAAATGTAATGATGGGCTGTGAAATCAGTGATTTGCAGGCTGCAGTCAGACTGATCTCAGAGCTGTGACTAAGATGAAACTGATCAGCTGTTTCCTGTTGAAATGAGAGAACAAAGAGTCTGAGATCAGATCTGATGCTCCACAGCTTGATGAATGAGGACCACTGTCTCTAGAC
Source organism: Fundulus diaphanus (assembly GCA_037039145.1). Lineage (NCBI taxonomy): Eukaryota > Metazoa > Chordata > Actinopteri > Cyprinodontiformes > Fundulidae > Fundulus > Fundulus diaphanus. Next base: position 868,007 of record CM073137.1, on the reverse strand, counting down.
ATGGTGGAAGGCTGTCAGCTGGAATCCAGCTGCATTTCCTGGAGACATGAACACAACAACAACAGTCATCTTCACATGGACACAAAGACAGGAACACAACAAGCTGCTGGCTCCTCTGATTGGCTGATTGTTGTCTTTGTGTCCAATCAGGAAGCCTGTCACCATTCTCCTCCCACTGAGAAGCTGCAGCTTTACTGGAAACACTGGATCTTTGCTTTGGTACCAACTGGGTTCAGAACAGTTCTGCTGAACAGCAGCTGGACTCGCTCCAACCATCTACTTACACAGATTTCAGTTTGTAGTCTGGACTCTTTACAAGATCCTGTAGTTGATGAACATCTGACTCCTCCAGGTTGTTAAACCTCAGGTCCAGTTCTGTCAGATGGGACGGGTTGGACTTCAGAGCCGATACCAGAGAAGAACAGCTGATCTTTGACAAACTGCAGCTCATCAATCTGAATAAAGAACAAAATATGTGAGCTGAAGCCACCAGGATGCAGGTTCTAACAGTCCAACAGAACCAGTTAAAGAACTCTCATTAATATTAATGACAACAAGCTGCTGCTTCAATAAAGACCTGCTGACTTCAGCTCTTCAACAATCAACAATATCAGAACTTTCAATAGTTAAAACTTCTTTAGCACTTTTTACAGTCCTGACTCTCATTTATAAACTTTGTGTGGAATCCGTACTAAAAGTGAACGCCAAGAAAAAGAAAATGGAGTATGGCAAAAATATTCAGATTAATAAAACCATGCTCAGGCACAGCAGCAGCCATTTTCCTTTCTAGATCCCAGCTGTAGCGATACATTTGGTACCAGGTTCTGGCACAGGTTCTGCCCTCTACACGCCCAGATTCAACCAGAACAGTCGATGTGAAGCACCTCATGAATGTTAATGTGTAGAAAATGTGTCAGCTGATCATTTTTTCATCATGGTGACGTGGCAGCCATGGAGAAAAAGCAAAGAAACGTTGGGAAAATTTCCCAGAGAGGCGTTTATTAAATGTGGAAATCAGAGGTAAAAGCTCAGATGTTGTCCACATTACAGTATTTCTGAGTTGCTAAAACACTAAAATCCATTCGCAAAAGCAAAGTTGCAAGTGTACAAACCACTATATTTTAGTTTTTCTTCCCATACAAGTAACACACTGTTGTCATCGGTAACACACAAGCACTCAAAATTTAACACACCTGTTTCAAATCAGTAATGTGTTGCACCCAATCAGTAATGGGGATATAAAGCCATGTCAAATTCAAATGACATGTGTGATATTCACAATGGAGGGCAGGAGAGAAGGTGGAAGTAGAAGTGGACGTGGAAGAGAAGGAAGAGGAAGAGGAGGAGGAGGAGGAGGAGACAGAGGAGGAAGAGGAAGAGGAGGAGGAGGAGGAAGAAGAGACGGAGGAGGAGGAAGAACAAGAGCCATCATTTCCAATGAAATTAGAGCAACAATCATACACCATGTTCTGGTTCATGGAATGAGTATGAGGGAAGCAGGACTACGTGTTCAACCAAATATAAGCAGGTTCTCTGTGGCCTCCATTGTCAGGACATTCAGAGAACACAACCGGTAAGTGTACTATCATTTGTGGTCCCTCAAACTTACAGTACAGTATGTACAGTTGTGGAATGTCTCAGTAAATTACTGTAACATCTCTAAAAATTGGCCCTTTTCTTGCAGTATTACAGTAAAACTAATAATAGTATTACATAAAAATATATATTTTATGTATTTTACATATTTGGTTACATTGCATTAGGTCTGTCTGTACAATTCTAACAAGATGTTTTATTTGCTAGAATTGAAAGACTGCCACATGCCGGTGGAAGGAGAGGTATATTCTCACAACAGCAGGAGACCATTATTGTCAATATGGTCCTTCAAAATAATCTCATTCGTCTGCGAGAAATACAACAGCGAGTTGAGGAAGACAACGAGAACTTTGAAGGAATCAACAGTGTGAGTCTCTCCTATGTCATTTACGTTATATCAAAAATTAACTTGTTTTCATTTCTATAGAGAATGTTTCAACTGGATTCCATGGAGAGGCCTCATGAGTGCATCTTCTTGGATGAAGCTGGCTTCAATCTTACCAAGAGGAGAAGGAGAGGCTGCAACATTATTGGTCAACGAGTCATTGTAGAGTTGCCAGGGCAGCGTGGTGGCAACGTGACCATATGTGCTGCCATCAGCAGCTACGGGGTTATTCACCGCCATGTGACTTTAGGACCTTACAACACTGCCCATCTTATAACGTTTCTGTATGCTCTACAGGAAGCATTACTGAGACGTGAAGAGAGAGGTGATGAGCAGGCAGAGCATCCCATGTACGTGGTAATCTGGGACAATGTGAACTTTCACCGTGGTCCTAGAATTACGTGAGTGGTTTGAAAATAACCCACGTTTTATAAATGTGTGCCTCCCACAGTACTCGCCCTTCCTTAATCCCATTGAAGAATTTTTTTTTGCATGGAGGTGGAAGGTCTATGACAGAAATCCTTATGCACAGGAAAATCTCCTTCAGTCAATGGATGCAGCATGTGACAACATTGGAGTGGAATCGATTCAAGGTTGGATTCGTCATGCTAAAGGATTCTTTCCCCGTTGTTTAGCAAGGGACAGGATTGCCTGTGACGTTGATGAGGTCCTGTGGCCTGACCATGCCCAGAGGCATGATGCTGAGGCAGAATGATTCCAAGACATTGTTATCGATCTGCTGCATATTTTGTTTGTGACTATATTTGTGTGCAGGATTGTGCAAGTACTTCATAGTACAGTTTTTTTTGGATTGCTTACACACTAAAGTTAAAAGTAGTACACTATTAGCAAAACCTTACACTCAAGAAGCAAAACATCAGCCCATATTTGCACAACTATAAGCACATTGTCAACCTCACACTTGTTGCAAAACTCTACACACAGTGATTTGCAAAACACTAAACACACTTAACATACATTACACACAAAAATCTATTATGAAGTCACTTCCTTGCAATACCAAAGCACTGACTGTCAAATTACCGCACCTTCCAACCAATTGATTAAACACCGTCATCAGGTGTGCAAACACTTGTTTGCTTAATTGTAGACACACCAATCAGGTGTATAAGCACTATAAAAAGCAGCAGGTGAGTTCATCGGTCTTCAAGCACAATGGAAAGACGAGGTGGAGGACGAGGTGGAGGAGAAGGAGTTGGACAAGGACAAGGAGGAGGACGACAAGGAGGAGGAGAAGGACAAGGAGAAAGAGGAGGAAGGGGAGGAAGAGGAATCAACAGAGGAGGAATCAACGGAAGAGGAAGAGATGGAGGCCATGCTGGAGGTAGAGGAAGAGGAAGACAAGAACGTGCTCAAAGAGGACCGAATCTGACAAATGAGATCTGCGCAACACTGGTTGACCACGTTGTCAACCACGGCCTGACGCTGAGGGAGGCTGGACTGCGAGTACAGCCAAATCTAAGCCGATACACAGTGGCACGTGTGATAAGAACATTTCGACTGGAAAATAGGTATTGTAAAAATATCATTATATCAAAAACATCTGCACGGTTTCAGCAACTGCTTACAGTACTGTATTCTATGCACTATCAGCACTTCTGTTACCTTTTCCTGTGAAATTACTGTACTATTGTTTACTGGTTTTTTTTCTACATAGGATTGAGGGTCAGGAACGACGAGGGGGAAGGCCTCCTATGTTCACAGAACAGCAAGAGAGGGAGATAGTAAACATGGTTTGGCCAACAATGCTATAACCCTCAATCAGCTCCAAACTAACATTGTCAATTACCACGTCGGTTTCAACAATATCCATCAGGTCTCAACATCAACACTGGCACGCATCCTAATAAAAAACATATTCAAATGAAGAAAATGTATCGAGTGCCTTTCGAGCGCAATTCCGAAAGGGTAAAACGACTGCGGCATGATTATGCAGAGGTATGTATTCACCTAAGCATTGTGATCTTGCATACTGTCTCATAATCTTTTACTGTACTGTAATATGTATACTAGATCTACACTGAACACAATTTTGCCTGACACTGTTCTTCAGAGAGTTTTACAAATGGATGGAGAGGAGATCCAGCATGAGTTCATTTACGTAGATGAGGCTGGGTTCAACCTGACGAGAACACGAAGGAGGGGAAGAAACATGATTGGCCACAGGGCTATAGTCAATGTCCCAGTGCAACGTGGGGGTAATATAACACTCTGTGCAGCCATTACACAGAATGGGGTCCTCCACCGCCATGCCCATATGGGCCCTTACAACACAGCACTCATACTTACATTCTTGGACCAATTGCACAACATAACAGCAGCAAATCAAATCGATCATATGCAATACATTGTTGTCTGGGACAATGTGTCTTTCCACCGCTCTGCTCTGGTTCAGAACTGGTTTCAGCAACATCCGCATTTCACCGTCCTATATCTTCCACCATACTCTCCATTTCTCAACCCTATAGAAGAGTTTTTCTCGGCATGGCGGTGGAAGGTATATGATCTCCGTCTCCAGGCTGAGGTACCCCTCATCCAAGCCATGGAGGAGGCCTGTGACCAGATGGAGGTAGCAGCAATGCAAGGATGGATTCGTCATTCAAGACGTTTCTTTCCAAGGTGTCTTGCTAATGACAAGATTGCCTGCGATGTTGATGAAATTCTCTGGCCAGACCCAGCTAGGCGAAGAGACAATGTCTAGTTTTTGTTTTTTACAGTAAACCTACAGTACAACACGTAAAGTGACATTTTGTTACAGTATTATGAATCTCCATGTCAACATTTTGGGCGTGTTGAGAAATAAATGAGTTTCTTCAGTCTGCAACATTGGTCTTGTGTAGTGTTTGGTGAATTTACATTATATTTGTACTTTGTTGATGGTAGCCAACTCTAATCATAGGGAAGTAGAAGTGCTAAAAGTGTTTTAGGTTTATCACAGCAGAGTGTAACTCGTGCAAACAGAGTATAGTAATGTGAAACGTGTGTGTTTCATATGGTAACAAAGTGTGGTTTCTAAACAGAAGTGTATAGTTTTTACAAGAGTGTTTAATTATGCAAAGGATCTGTAGTGTTTTGCTAATTGGGTGTGTGGTTGTGCTAATGGGGTACCGCGCACGTGACGTCACCGCCTCAAGAGCAACGCCCCTTTTGCCGCTTAGGTAGGACAAACCGATAGAGAACGCACGTAGCAACCAGCAACAGAACCAGCGATACGACCGACTTTGCAGCCATTAAACTTTCCCAAAACGATGTCCCAGGCGCACGGTTTACTGGTCGCACTGTCGAAGAACACACCAACCTTCAGCTCAAACGATGGCTTGAGTGTCGAGGGCTTAAAAAGACCGGAAAACGGGCCGAGTCGATCGAACGGTAAGCTTTTTTTTTTTTTTTTTTTCCTGCGCGGCGGTCATGCCGTCGTCGGCCGTTTTTTTGTTTGTAATCACCGTCCAGGGATCGGTATATGTTTAATGTTTGTCTCATTTGAAATGTTTTTGAGTAGGCTATCCAGGTAGCAGGGTATCATGTTAGCGCCTGCTACCATGATAGCCTATATGCTATCATGGTAGCAGGCGCTTCATTATTAACATATCGGCCACCAAAATAATCTTACCTGGTCACTACTTGATGTCGCTGGAATTGGGTCAGGATGTTCTTCGGTTGGGCCCTTTCCTCCGACAAAATCCTTGCTACATATGTAGGCCGACCGCACCGATGGACCAAGCGCACACATTTCTCCTTGGCACTCTTGAATTTCGGGAAAGTAATGAAGAAAACATCCTTCATATGCGGCCGATCAGCGTACCTCGAGTCGCTGTTGCACGTTCCATAGCAACAATGTTTATAAACCATGGTCTTAGATTTTGGAAAAAGCAGTCTTTTAAACGAGTACAACCTAGGCTAACGCACGTCTCTTCCACAGCAAAACAGCGGCGGGTTTGGGAGTTTGTCCTACTGCGTACCACGTGATGTGACATCATCGTGACGTTACGTTTCTAAAAATAGCTCGCTCGCGGTACCCCATTGTGTGTAGTGTTTTGAAAACATGGGCCCTGTTTTGACAATCGTGCTTAAGCAATCCAAAAAAAATGTAAATCTAATTTTTCCCCTGCTCTGCTTTGAGTGCAGTGTTTTGCATTTATCTCTGTAGTGTGTAATGACTGCTGTGTAGTGTTTATGCATTAGCTGGATGTGTGTGATATCTGAAAACAGTGTTTGGTTTTGGGTAAAGATAACATAGTTCTGAAGCAATTGTTTGATATAGCAAGACAAGTCAAAGGTTTTGACAGTGTAACTTAAGATTGGTGATTTGTGTTTAAGGTTTTGGTAAAGCAAGAGCAATTTTCAAAAAATGTGTTTTAGCAACTCAGAAATACTGTAAAACAAGTTGTTAATAAGCTGTTAAAATAAGTTGTTAAAAAGTAAACCACTCTGTGCTCCATGTTGAAATTCCCCTGTGGCTGTGGGTTCAGATCCACATTCCGAGGAGAGAGGTTCCCCCCCATTATTAACCCCCCAAAAAAGTGAGCACTGCCCGGGTGTGAGCAGAAAGCCTCCTTCTCTGCTCTCTGGGGGGTGGAGAGCTGCCTTTCAGCTCCTCACAGGGAGGTGGAGCCACTTTCCCCTGTGGGTAACAGCACAATGCATGCTGGGAGTCAGAAGCAGGATATTGGCCAGTCCTCATTATTGGCCAGGAAATATTTGATCCCTGAAAGCGCATTTCCTCAATTCTCCATCTGCACGGTCTTCCAGCAGTGCCAATGCATCCAGCCAGCAGCATTACGCACGAGTGTGTTTGACTGTTTGCAGCAATTAAAGTGATTGCTGCTCACCTGGTCACAATAATCTGTGGAACACGTCACCCTGGTGATGATTGGAGAGAGGAATGTGAAGGTAGAAAACCCAGAGAAGATGTTAGCAGACTTTGATTTAAGATTTAAGATGGCTTATGGGCATTTTGATTTATCTGAAATGTCCCAGATGTATTTAAGAGTCACCAGCAGCAGAATGAATAATAATGAGGTTTTAATGCTTTTGATCAAGACGATCTCTGATTAAAGTCTAATATGGAGTGAAATGAACGTCTGAGAGGAATCCTCATGCAGGTTGGCTGTAATTCACCACTTCACCATCTGCGTCTCCAGTTTCCCCGTCTCCAAAATGAGCGTACGCCTGGGTCAGAGCTGGCATGAGGACCACACATTTTCCCCTAAGTTCATTTTTAGAGATCCTAACTTCTGCTGGAAAGTGGCGTACGCACATTTCAGCTCCATTTAGTGTCAGCAAGCTTTCTAAATGACAGCCCTGCTGACTTCAGCTCTTCACCTCTGTCAGCTCCACCAGCAGCTCCATCAATACAAACTCAGCTTCTGCAGCCAAATTATTCAAGTTTCACAGAAAACAAATAAGTCAGCAGCAACTGTGGAGGAACTATGAACAAATGGAGATTAATGCAGATAAATGAACTATTTTAATGATTCCACAGCCATAAAAACATGATGTCATGGAGAATATTTCATGTAAACTGCCTTTAGGAGCTGAAGCTCCCAGAAGCAGAACCTGCTACTGTGACATGTTGTGTCTGAGTGTTTTAGTCAGTAAAATCCTTCAGAGTTTCTAAAAGTGCTGAAGCATCAATCAGGGATAATAGACTTTTTCCTGTCAGACAGATTCCAGGAGCTGAAATTCCCTTTTCTAAACTGGCTTGAATCCCCTCTGAGCTGCTTCACATGAGGGGCATTTATACACACTGGGGGTCCCAATGCTGTCCGCTTCTGACCTGAAATCAGGGCTCAGACTCAGTTACACAGAGAGACAACATTAAAAACTGGCTCCAAGTCCAGGAACAAACTCAGCAAAGATTTATTACAATAGAAGAACTTTGTTTTTCAGCTGAATTATATCCAATTATTTTAAAATGATCCTGTAGAAAATGTAGAAAAACTGACCCGATGAAGATTTTAAGAGATTAAAAACCTTCAAATAAATGAAACATCAGTACTTTATTTCTTTTCTCTTCCTCTTTCTCAGTTATGGATAAAAGCTGCAACTCTAAACTGAAATTCAGCTCATTGTTTCATGTTTTCTGCTGATTATTGAATAAATCCTGACAGGAAGTTAGAAAAAGAAATAAACTTTAACTGGAGCAAAGCAGTGGAGAAGAAAGCAGACTTTACCATGAAGATCCTTAGTGTGGATCAGTAGAATATCAGCCAGATGTCTGCAGTATAGTGTCAACACAACTTTCACATTACAAATATCAGAACTAAAACATGGAGTCTTACATCAGTGTCTGTAGTTTGCAGAGGGGAGTCTGGAGAAAACCACAGAGCTCCTTCACTCCAGCATCTTTCAGGTCTTTGTTGTAGCTCAGGTCCAGTTCTGTCAGATGGGAGGGGTTGGACTTCAGAGCCGATGCCAGAGAATCACAGCTGATCTCTGACAAACTGCAGGCTACCAGTCTGAATAAAGAATAAAAGATGTGAGCTGAAGCCACCAGGATGCAGGTTAAAAATGGAACATGAACAAATAAATGATAAAATGTAGAAAATTAATTTCCCTGAATGTAAAAGTCCCAGAAACATGATGAACTGATGTCTGATATGTGATCCAGTAGAACTGATTTAAAGAGTTAAAGCCAGCAGAACCAGAACATGTTATCATGACGTGTGAAGGTCCAGATCAAGGTGTGGTTCTCAGCAGTGGCGGCTGGTGATGAAGATGTTCTGGGCTTAGGGTTGGGGGGGCACTAGAGCTTGGAGATTAGCAGCCAACAATAAACTCTACTTAAACATAAATCCATCCATGATCACTTGCTGCTGCTGGATATTTAAGTCTGATGGCTCTGATGTCTGTTTAAAATGCTGCTATCTTCTAGTCTGGCTCAGGGTTCTGGTAGAACAGTGGTTCTCAGAGCCATAATGTTCTAAACATGGATCATTTAACAGAGTTTTAGCTCACATTGTTCTGGATTCATCTTCAAGCTAAACCAGCACCCTGAATTAAGGGTTTTCTCTAAGGAAAAATGGCGTCTGTTTAAACAGGGTTCCCGCGGGTCCTTAAAAAGTCTTAAAAGGCATTGAATTCTTCAAAATAAAACTAAGGCCTTAATTGGTATTAAAACGTCTTAAATCAGTCTTTCGTAGGTCTTAATTTTTTAAAATATCATAAATAGGATTATTTTTATTACGATTTATTTTTTTAATCCAAATAAAACATTAAATTGATTTTTTTTTAATTTACCGAACGGCTCGCCATTATTGGTTCCGTCCCGATAGCGGAACCAATAAAAGCGTTGTTGCGGCCGGGACCTTTGGGAGATGCGCCATTAACTTTTTATCTGGAAAACATGGGCAAGTGTAAATTTAACGAAAACTGGCTATCCAGCCAAGAGTTTTCTCCATGGCTAAAACCAGTACCGGGGAACATATATGAGGCACGGTGTATTTTGTGCAAGAAGTCTTTCAAGCTCGGAACGATGGGAATTAAGGCAGTGGAGTCGCACATGCGAAGCGCAAAACACAAAGCGTCAAAATCAAGTTACCGAGAAACAGCCGGTATTTCTCCATTTTGTTCCACCCTCGCCTCTGCAACGCCTCTACGGCCATCATCGGCATCAGCAACAGCGGCAGAAGCACCGAATCTCCGTTTGCCCACTCGTTTGCTTGTGGTTCCAACAAGACGGCCTACATCGGCAAGTTTGGATTAGCGCCGTACATTTCAGAACAACTCGTTGCGGATGCTAACAAAAACAAGTTTGTTTTAATGTTTGATGAAAGCCTAAACCAGACCACCAAAACCAAACAGTTGGATCTGCATGTCCGGTATTGGTGGGAAGATCACGTCCAGTCACGGTATTTGGGATCGCAGTTCATGGGACATGGAACAGCCCAGGATCTACTGCGTCATTTCAAGGTAAGTGAACATCACATATATTTAGGAAGCAGAAAATTAGAAAAATAATTTTGTAATCTATGCATGTAAATTTGTTTATCAAAACTTTCATTGTAATGTGCTCCAGTTTAGCACCACTGTAATTATTGCCCGAGTAATTAAGTTGATATATTTGACACTGTCAATTGAAAATAAACAGTATATTTGTGAAGATAAATAGTTACCCTTTAGCACAGCTTAATGGGGTGCTTAGCCCATGTTCTAAATGACCACGGGTGGGCTGCTGTCTTTTTGACCCCCCCCCCGCACTGCACGTTCATGTACTTTTATTTATTTATTTATTGTAATTTTTGTTGCCTAAAAAGTCGAAGATTGTTTTTTCAAGTAGCCTGTAAGCTGAGGCAGTGGGGGTTGTCCAAAGTGTGGCCCATGGTCTATTTCTGGATGGATGGAGTGATTTTGTGCAGCCCAAGACTGAAAAGAAAAAAAACAAGGTTAATGTTTACAAAGTTCTAAATGTTGTAAGACAATTTACGACCCCTTGCTTACTAAAATGAGTAAATGTGTCCTTTCTAAAAATATTATTCACATTGTTGTTGGGAGTTTAAATACGTTTACCTACGTTTTTGATTATTATGGCCCACAATGACTCTTGATCATTTTTGTCCACATTTGGAAATGTACTTTGAATACCTCTGATTAATGTCAATTGCTAATATTATTGATACTCTTTTTGTGTCAGCCTTACATCTATTATAGATGTGTATATATATAAATGCTGCATGACATTTTGTTAAGTCTTTACTGGATTATTCCAGCCTGATTGTATGTTTATTTATATACTTTGTTGCTTATTCTTAGGAAGGTGCCAAGAACCTGGAAAGGCGTAAGCTGTTGTCTGTGTCCATGGACGGACCAAACATGCAAGAAGAAACAATGGTCACCCAGCGCCTGATCTGTGACTATGTCACAGTTTGTGGGGGCGTCCTCAAGGTCCCCATCACTAAGGAGTTGCTGTCCTCGGTTGCAGCGGCTAGGTCAAGGTACAGGATTTACTTAGAGGAGGGAAAGTAAAAGAAACTGACTGAAATTGCAACCCAGAACCAAAGGGCAGCTGCAGTGCATATTGAGGAACTTAAGAAGAAGACAAAGGTTCTGTCTGAGGTGGCAAAAGTTCTCCTGGATGATGCTGATAAGCTGGCTACTCAAGCCGAGAGCATGGCTGGCACAGTGATGGCCCAACTTATCACCAAATCAAACACACTAAGAAAGTGATACAAAGATAAAATGGCAGAACTGCAACAGGTGGAGGACGAACTGAAGAAGGCATGCAGTACCATGCCATAGCTGCAAAAAAGAGTTAGCACTGGTTATGTTGTGGCTTTAAAACTGATTTATTGTTTGTTTTGTTCCCTGCTAAAACAAAGTTTGTGAATTCAGTTAAATAGCTGTTAAAATATATCTGTCATTTGTGTGTTTTTCACTTTCTTCCTATATGGAAAGTTTTTCAAAATTTTAAACATTGGTGCAATGGTTTATGTTAAAATAAACATTTGAGTAAAGTTGTCGCAAGCAAGTTTTTCTTGTGTTTCTTGTGAAGTTGGTCTTAAATTTTTATTTCAAGTGGCATTAAAAAGTCTTAAAAAGTCTTGAATTTAACTTGCCTTATGCTGTAGGAACCCTGTTAAAGTTCTGCTTCTTCAGTTCCTGATCACTCAAAATTGGTCCCATGTTCTGCTGCTGGGCTCACATGTTCTCCATCATACTGGCTCAGTTGTTCTCAGTGGGTCTCTGTGTGTCTGGTGGGTCATTCTGAGAACTAAAACCTACCATGAGGAGACTTTCTCAACCTGCGGCCCTCAGCTGTGGATCAGCCTTCCTGAAGACCTGAGGGCAGCTCAGAGCTTTGAACTAAATAATAATCATCTGGATGTTTCATAACATCTTTGTAAACCAATGAAATGTGTCCTCTGCATTTAACCCGTGCCTCAGGGAGCAGTGGGCTGCCACTGGGTGGCGCCGGGGAGCATTCTGGGTCTAACACCCCATTTACACTACCCCTTTTTAACCGTGCCAAGACCAGTCCGAGCTCGGTAACTGAGATAACTATCGAGTGTAAATGGAACTGAACTGAACCGAGCCAGACACAACCGGACCGCGCTAAATGCAGACCAGTTCCATGGGTGGGCTCGGATCCAGTAGCCCGGTTCTCTGGTAACAAAGAGCGCATGAGCAGACCGCGACATCTCCTTACAGCCAGCTGACATTTCAGACATTCAAAAAAATACTAGCTTCCCTACCGTGACACACGGTTTCCAGGGATTATTCTGCTTAGCAGTGTGATGAACCTCAGCGTCTGTCGTTTCCTTCGTCTGTAAATCCTTATTAGACGTTTGTTTGTCTTATCCCCTTCCCAAAAGCTGACTCTGTCAGGTAAATTCACACAAGTTACCGTCTTCGGCTGACTCTCCGCAAATATCACAATAATAATCAAGCATAAGTTAACTTCCTGAATGTTATGGGCGCCGCCGTTTTGATTGCTCGTTTCCCTCCTTCAAACCTAGAGAGCAGTAGTACCGCAGATTGTCACTAGGAGGCAAAGAACCAAGGAACTGAGATAGCGGTATGATGTGTAAACGCTCGTCAGAACGAAGCTTGGCTTGGTTAACTGATCCAAGCTCAGACCGAGCTCAGCATGGATCGGTTTAACAAGGGTAGTGTAAATGGGGCTCCTCCAGCTGCCTTGATGTTCTACCCACAGCTTTCTTTAAAAAAGTTTTACCTGGCATAGCGTCTTATTTGATAATAAACACGTCCCTTCTGTCAGGTGTTTTCCCCCAGTCCCTAAAAACAGCAAATATCAAACCACTGCTGAAAAAGAACAATTTAGACAAACTACTACTCCAGAACTACAGGCCCATCTCAAACCTCCTTTATCAGTAGATTATTGAAAAAGCTGAGTTTCAACAATTAAACACTTTCTTAACAACGACCAGCCGCTTTGACGTTTTCCAGTCTGGCTTCCGTGCTCACCACAGTACAGAGACCGCCCTTATTAAGGTGTTTAATGACATCCATATAAATACAGACTGTGGAAGAACCACCGTGCTGCTACTATTGGACCTCAGTGCAGCATTCGATACTGTCGATCACTCCATCCTGTTAGAACACCTGGAGAACTGGGTCGGCCCCTCTGGTACAGCACTCCACTGGTTTAAATCCTACTTAAAGGACAGGGACTTTTTTGTGTCAGTAGGTAACTTTACATCAGAGATGACAAAAATTACATGTGGGGTTCCCCAAGGGTCCATCCTGGGTCCCCTCCTTTTCAATATCTACATGCTCCCTCTAGCTCAGATAATAAAAAATAACATCAGCTACCATAACTATGCAGACGACACACAGCTTTACATCACCATGTCACCAGGTGACTATAAACCAGTTCAAGCACTGAGTAAATGCCTAGAAGAAATCAATGCCTGGATGTGCCAAAATTTTCTTCAGTTGAATAAAAACAAAACAGAAGTAATAATTTTTGGACCAACAGAGGAGAGATCAAAAATTAGCACACAGCTTCAGTCGCTTCAGCTAAAAACCACTAATCAGGCCCGAAACCTGGGTGTAGTGATGGACTCAGACCTGACAGAGTCTGACACAAACTCTCATGCCTGCAGTAGACAGGCTCTGCAGAGGTGTGACTGAGTTTCCATGACGACGCAACTCTGCTGGCCACAGGGACAGCCTCCATTGGGATAGAATGGCAACTTTCGACGCCCACTGCAGTGGCTGTGATTAATGTAGGAATCTGAAATTCGCACAGTCACTTCCTCTTAACAAATTCTAATTTTACAGTGATTATCAGGCATGTGTGACTTTTCTGTCACTTTTTGGATTTAACATTCTTTTTTTGGATTTCACATGCTTTCGTATTGGGCTTGGAACTCCAACAGGACCTGGCAGGATGCCCAGACACGACCCCCCCCCCCCCGGCCTATATAGCACCACCCACCTGTGGGAAATGGCACTACACACCATTTTGGTCCAATGCTGAGTTCTGGTCCCAGATTTGGTGAGGCTGAGTTGCTAAAGGAGGCCGATCTGAGCCATGGCCTTTGGTGAGCTTTGCAAGGCAAGGCAAGCCAAATTTATTTATATAGCAAAATTCAGTACACAGACAATGCAAAGTGCTTTACATGATTAAAATACAGGAAATAAAGCAGAAAAAAAGTAAGTAGGAAAAAGCAGTTGCATTATTAAAAAAAATTGCATTCGACTGTTTAACTAGTGCAGTCGAAGGCAATCCTAAACAAATTACTTTTTAGTCTTGATTTAAAGGCACTTAGGCTTTCAGCATTTTTACAGTTTTCTGGAAGTTTGTTCCACATAAGTGGAGCATAGGAACTAAATGCTGCTTCTCCATGTTTAGTTCTGGTTCTGGGTATGCAGAGTAGGCTGGAGCCAGAAGACCTGAGTGGTCTGGATGGTTGATACACTGATAACAAGTCTGTGATGTATTTAGGTGCTAATTCAGGGATTTATAGACTAACAGAAGTATTTTAAAGTCTATTCTCTGAGATACAGGGAGCCAGTGTAAGGACTTTAGAACTGGGGTGATGTGCTCTACTTTCTTAGTCTTAGTGAGGACGCGGGCAGCAGCGTTCTGGATCAGCTGCAGCTGTCTGATCCACTTTTTAGGCAGACCGTTGCAGTAATCAATTCCACTAAAAATAAATGCATGGATTAGTTTTACCAGATCCTGCTGAGACGTTAGTCCTTTAATCCTGGAAATGTTCTTCAGGTGATAGAAAGCCAACCTTGTAATTGTCTTTAGATGCTTTTGGAGGTTCAGGTCTGAGTCCATCACTACTCCCAGGTTTCAGGCCTGATCAGTGGTTCCTAGCTGAAGCAACTGAAGATGTGTGCTAACCTTTGATCTCTCCTCTATTGGTCCAAATATTATTACTTCTGTTTTGTTTTTATTCAATTGAAGAAAATTGTGGCACATCCAGGCATTGATTTCTTCTAGGCATTTACTCAGTGCCTGAACTGGTCCATAGTCACCTGGTGACATGGTGATGTAGAGCTGTGTGTCGTCTGCATAGTTATGGTAGCTGATGTTGTTTTTTATGATCTGAGCAAGGGGGAGCATGTAGATGTTGAACAGGAGGGGACCCAGGATGGACCCTTGGGGAACCCCACATGTGATTTTTGTCATCTCTGATGTAAAGTTACCTACTGACACAAAAAATTCCCTGTCCTTTAAGTAGGATTTAAACCACTTGAGAGTTGTACCAGAGAGGCCAACCCATTTCTCCAGGCGTTCTAACAGGATGGAGTAATCAACAGTATCAAATGCTGCACTGAGATCCAATAGTACCAGCACGGTGGTTCTGGTCTGTATTTATATGGATGTCATTAAACACCTTGATAAGGGCGGTCTCTGTACGGTGGTGAGCACGGAATCCAGACTGGAAAACGTCAAAGCGGCTGGTCGTTGTTAAGAAGGTGTTTATTTGTTGAAACACAGCTTTTTCAATAATCTTACTGATAAAGGGGAGGTTTGAAATAGGCCTGTAGTTCTGGAGTAGTAGTTTGTCTAAATTGTTCTTTTTAAGCAGTGGTTTGATAATTGTCTTTGGTGACATTAAGTATTGGCACCCCTTTTTGAGGCACTTCCCATTACAGGATTTGGACCAAACTGACAGAGTACACTCACCCGGTGATACTGAACACAACCATGTTACCCAGCAAACACGTCCAGGTGGGACCCATGTGGGCCTCACTTGGGCTAGATGGGCTTCAGCTGGGCATGGGCTCAGGGTGGGCTGTGTTGCTGGGACCCATGTGGGCAGCCCATATACTGCCCACATGACTCATGGTAGACCAAGCATGGGCAATAGGTGGGCTCCAGTTGGGCAGCCCTTACAAATTCAAAATGGTCAAATCGACATGTTATATAACAACAGACACTGAAAGGTCTCCTTTTTTATGCTATTTTATTTATTTATTTTTAATAAGTGAAAGTCTTTAATCGCACACTAATCCAGCCTATTTAGATGATACATTTATAATTTTTTTTAATTATTTAAATTTAAATCACTTCATAACCCCCCTTTCAGTGAAGCGGCTGAAAATTTAGATCTGAAAATTTTACTGAGATGACAGATCAATATGTTTCATAATAAACTGGCCCTGATCAGTATTTCATATTCTTAAAGTTTTTAATGTCTCTTCCTTTATTGTTTTCACACAGGTGAATTCTACTTTCATATTGATACACTGGAATTAATGTCAAACCAAAAAGTATGTGCTTTGTTGTTTTATTATTTTATGTATAGCGTAATGATTTTGTACACTTTTCATTAAGTTAATTCTGTTCTAACATCATCAGCTGTGGATTAAGTAGCTTTTAAGAGCTTTTTAAAAAAAAAACATGTTTTGCTAAGATGTCTTGCAAACGAAGGATGCTAAGAATTTAGTATTTCATTAATTGTGGCCTTTATTAACAAACTTTAGAAAGGGAAAAATAAATTACCACAATTCTCAATTCAGTCACTAGGGGGCAGTGAACACGAGACAGGGGAACGTTTATAATGTTCACATTTTAATAATTTCACAACTAAATTAGTATCTTGAAAATCACCCAAGCTAACTAAACAAATACGAAAATTGTCTGAAACAGAACTAAACCTTGGATCGTCCAGGATCATCCAGTATTCTCTCTAACAAAGCAATTCTAATTCTACCGGAAGTGGATTCCGACACCATGCTTAGCCGGAAGTTAACAGGCGCCATCTTGTTGGAAGGATGTTGTTTTTATCTTTGGAGACGAGACGGTATCTTTCGGACGACATACTGGTAAGAATATGCCTCTACATCTAATAAATACTGTTTTTCGGAAAGTAACTATAAAGAGAGGTTGCAATCTGCCAGTAAACAAAAAGAAGAAGAAGAAGTAACTATAAAGAGTGCAGGAGCTAGGTTTATAGTGTCTGCTGCAGACATAGTTTAGAGAATGCTACGGGTTTGAGAATACCGCCGTCGGCTCTGCGGCAGATTCTACCGTCTTAAGGGAATCAGAGCTGGACTTACACTATTAGACCTTAACTGCTTGGGCTGTTTAGTGTATTTATTTATTTTGGCAGTCGGTATTTGACTAAAAGTTAAAAGGGCCGTGAGTATACCACAACGCCGACCGTTTTTAACGCGCGTTAATGGCGCTGATGTGTTTTTCCCTCGCCGCGCTGGACTTTTTTTTTTTTCCCTCGACACGGTTGTTCCAGTGACCCGCGCTCATTGTTTCCAAGCCGGATTATTTCGTACGACTGAGTTTTTTTTTCTATTTGCAGGTTGCTGTTCTTTGGGTTTGTTTCTGAAAGTGAAGTCGCTTTTTGACTCTTAAATAAGTGACGATGCAGTGCATATAACCAGCTGAAATCCCTCCGCCTTATAATGCACACATTAGCCTATAGTCACCTCTGTGATGCGATAAACAAATCTAGCTTCATTTTACATGGACTTAGATCTGTGATTAACTACAGAAACAAATTTTCTAACCAAATCATTTGCAGTTGTTGGTTGGAGTTTGTTATCTCCCGTGTTTGTTATCATAGCTGAAAGCTAAAACATTTCTTTTTTTTTTCTTTTTTAGAAATAATGGAGTCTTCAGAAAGAACAAAGAGGAGGAAAATATTGGCAAAAGTGGAGGAACATTTGCTTATGCTCGAAAAGCAAAACCCTTTGAGACATTTTTAGGTAAATTGAAAAAACTCTATCCGTTGACCACAAAACCCTGTCCACCAACTCGTCAGGCGCATCCAGAAGCAGAAAGTGGCAAGCAAAAAGTCTGACCAAATGGTTTATCGGGCCTGAGGAGGATGAATGCTACTGGCCACCAGCAAGAGTTAACATTGCAAAGGCGGTCATAGAGCAACAGGACCCACACTCTGACTGGGCAACCTACACGTTGACTGTCAAGAGGAAAGCAGGTAGTGTAACCATCTTTCTTAATGTATGATATGATGCGACAAGAAGAGCTCACCATTGATTTGGTTAGAATTTGTTCTCTGAAATGAAAGTAATTGTAACTCTTTCTTTTGTATCTCTCGGACAGCAACATACGAGATAGCCCGTATAAAATTGGTTGAGTTTGAACAGAACACAGATGTCCTGACAGAGTCTGATTCCGCGGAGAACATGGGAAGGGGGAAGCGCAAAAACAGGTAAGGCTATTTGGATTATGCATGCATGTTAGTGTTGTCTCCCAGCACCACACACACTGACAGTCTATGGAAACATCTACATTATATGCACAACTGTGCATATAACTGATTGTGTTGTTATATTTTACAGGTCTAGGTAAGTGGTGTTGTCCAGCAAGGAAGAGGATGACAGTCCTACACCTCCACTACCTCCATCCACCCTCGGGTATGTACTGACACCTCCTCTGCCTCCATCCTCTCTCAGCTCTGTGCTGACACCTCCTCTGCCTCCATCCTCCCTCAGGTCCGTGCTGACGCCTCCATCGCTGTCATCCACCCACAGACCTACACCTCCTCTGCCTCCATCCACCCACAGGTATGTACTGATTCAGGTGTCTGTGCTGACATCTCCTTTGCCTCTATCCAACTGGTCTACAATGACACTTTTTTGCTTTTACGCTTCCTTAGGTCAGCCATGTCACCACCCGAATCCCTGCCAACGAGGGACATACTTTTACGCATCCTCGAACTTCTTGAGGAACTTAAAGAAGACAATCGAGCCACTAGAAGGATGCTACAAGCGCAGCGTGGCAACGGTGGCAACAGCCTGTCTTTTATCCCAGATGGTTTCCCCCTAAAGACAGTTAGAAATGGAGGAGAAACTGTCTGACCCAAGCTTCATGTCTGACCTGGTATGTATGTATGTATGTATGTATGTAAAGTCTAGGCTAGTGAAATTTCATTCAGTTTTTTTGGGGGGGTGGCAGTAAATCTGATTTATGGGACCATTTTTTTTTCTGTTCCATTTTTTTGTCTTGTATAAAACATTCATAATCTGTATCATATTGTGTGTATTATGCATCTGTAAAATACATATTATGCTTTTGAAATAATAAAAAACATTGAACAATGACATGGCATTTTTATTTATATAGTGCATAGAGGCAACTCGCAGTTGACTGCATCAAAGTCTTCACAAGCAGCATTCACAAAAAATAATACATATTACAATAATAACACAAAATGACCCCATCCTAAATTAAATAGCCTGTAATAATAAAGGGTATACAGTGTAGGACATAAGGACCCATAATCAGCCGAGGGTCCCATGTGGGTGAAAACTGGGTTGCCCATGTGAAACCCACCCTCAGCCCATGTGGGCTTGCCCACAAGGGGCCACCATGGAACCCACTGACAAAACTAGCTGGGCCCACTCACCAGCCCACATCCAAACCGCATGGGCCCCTCATGGGTGTGTTGGCAGGGTAGCGGCTAACAGTTAGCATGTTGCTAACCGGAAGTAGCTCTAGGAAGCTCCTACAAATTTCTGCTTCGTCAGGTGTGTTCTGCCTTTGCAGAGAAAGCTCCACAATAAATCTGGGATACGTCGCATAAAGCATCTCCAAGCTACGAGGTGTCAAATATCTATTTTGAAACAATTTTTGCCCCTGCTAAGTGCTGCAGAAATGTCTTTTGCGCCATTATTAGCATATTTCCAGCAAAAACACATAGTTTTTCTGGTTCCCCTCTCCATTCCGAATTAAACGCAGAAAAAAATACGTCTCTAGCCTTTACGCTTCCGGAGAAACAAAGTGCTGCTCGCGCCATATCTCAGCCAATGGTTTTCATTGGGAACATACTCAGTTAACCTCTGCAAAATACAAGACAATATATAGCTGAGGTTTGGTCCACTGGTTAAGTCATGCGACTGGCAATTCAGAGGTCACAGGATCATGATCCGGTGTGGCAGGTTAAGGATATTACATTTTTACCCCCATAATATATACATCAAAATGTGCGTCTTCATCCAGTCAAGTGTGCTTTTTGTATCAGCCGCCATTTCAATTCAATTTTATTTATATAGCGCCAATTCATGAAACATGTCATCTCAAGGCACTTTACAAGTTAGGTTCAATCATATTATACAGATTGGGTCAGATTATACAGATTGGTCAAAAAATTTTCCTATATAAGGAAACCAGTTGATTGCATCAAAGTCCCGACAAGCAGCATTCACTCCTGGAGAAGCGTAGAGCCACAGGGAGAGTCGTCTGCATTGTACATGGCTTTGCTGCAATCCCTCATACTGAGCAAGCATGAAGCGACAGTGGAAAGAAAAAACACCCGTTAGCGGGAAGGAAAAACCTCCAGCAGAACCGGGCTCAGTATGAACGGTCATCTGCCTCGACCGACTGGGGGTTACAGAAGACAGAGCAGAGACACAACAAGACAGACAAAAAGCACAGAAGCACAGATTGATCTAGTAATCTGTTCTACATTAGATGGTAATAGTCGGTGATCTGTCCTCCCTGGATGATTTCACAGTCAAAAAGTTACCATGAGTTACCATGGCGATGTAATAAAGAAAAAACATGCAAAATTGTATATTCTCCCGTTTTCAGGCACTTCCCAGTACAGGATTTGGACCAAACTAACAGAGTACACTCACCCGGTGAGACTGAACACAACCATGTTATCGGCTAACGGTTAGCATGTTGCTAACCGGAAGTAGCTCTAAAAAGGTCCTACCAACTTCTTCTTAGCCAGGGTTGTTCTGCCTTACAGACAAAGAGAGTGAGGCTGTGAGGGAGTCTCCATGACAACGCTGCTAGCCAGAGGCTCCTAGGGACACGCTCCATTGACTTAACATGGCACCTTTGGACGGCCGCTGCGGGGGCTGTGAAGACCGTAGAAAGCTGAAATTCGCGGTGTTACTTCTTGTTAGTATTTTTGATGGTACGGTACGCACCACGAGGCAGGCGCCTTGCTAAATTTCTTCATAAATTTTCTAGTTTCAACTATTATGCTGATGACACTCAGCTATATTTATCCATAAATCCTGATGAATCCAATCAATTACTTCGACTGCAGTCATGTCTTGATGACATCAAAAGCTGGATGACTTTAAATTTCCTGCACTTAAATTCTGACCAGACAGAAGTTGTAATCTTTGGACCAGAGTCCTCAAAAAATAAACTTCTTTATCAATCACTTAATCTGGATGGTATTAACTTGGCGTCTGGTAATAAAGTAAAAAATCTTGGTGTTATTTTCGACCAAGACATGTCATTTAAATCCCATATTAAACAAGTTTCCAGAGTTTCCTTTTTTCACCTCAGGAATATCGCCAAAATTAGAAACATTCTGTCCAGGGGTGATGCTGAAAAACTAGTCCATGCATTTGTTACTTCAAGGCTGGACTATTGTAATTCTTTACTATCAGGAAGTCCACAAAATGCAGTTCAAAGTCTTCAGCTGATCCAAAATGCTGCAGCAAGAGTTCTGATGAAAATCAACAAGAGGGATCATATTTCTCCAATTTTAGCTTCCCTTCATTGGCTTCCTGTTAAATCAAGAATACAATTTAAAATTCTTCTTCTAACATATAAAGCCCTTAATAATCAAGCTCCATCATATATCAGAGCTCTGATTACCCCGTATGTTCCTAACAGAGCACTTCGCTCTCAGACTGCAGGTCTGCTGGTGGTTCCTAGAGTCTCTAAAAGTAGAATGGGAGGCAGATCCTTTAGCTATCAGGCTCCTCTCCTGTGGAACCAACTCCCAGTTTTGGTCCGTGAGGCAGACACCCCGTCTACTTTTAAGACTAATCTTAAAACTTTCCTTTTTGACAAAGCTTATAGTTAGAGTGGCTCATGTTACCCTGAGCTACCTCTATAGTTATGCTGCTAAAGGCTTAGGCTGCTGGAGGACATCAGGGTCTATTTCTCTCACTCTACTGATTTCTACTGTTCTCCAGTTTTGCATTGAAATGACTGTTGTCATTTCAGCTTTTAACTTTTTGTTCTCTCTCTTTTTTTCTTCATAGTAGGTACACCTGGTCTGACGTTCTGTTAGCTGTGACATCATCCAGGGAAGACAGATCACCGACTATTACCATGTAATGTAGAACAGATTACTGGATCAATGTGAGCTTCTGTGCTTGTTTGTCTCTCTTGTTGTGTCTCTGTCTTCTGTAACCCCCAGTCGGTCGAGGCAGATGACCGTTCATACTGAGCCTGGTTCTGGTTCTGCTGGAGGTTTTTCCTTCCCGTTAATGGGGAGTTTTTCTTCCCACTGTCGCTCCATGCTTGCTCAGTATGAGGGATTGCAGCAAAGCCATGGACAATGCAGACGACTCTCCCTGTAGCTTTACGCTTCTCCAGGAGTGAATGCTGCTTGTCGGGACTTTGAAGCAATCAACTGGTTCCCTTATATAGGAAATGTTTGACCAATCTGTATAATATGATTGATTTGACTTTGTAAAGTGCCTCGAGAGGACATGTTTCATGAATTGGCGCTATATAAATAAAATTGAATTAAATTGAATTGAATATATCACACAAACACTGTCTGCTAGAATTTTCTCTTCAAACTTTATCATGATAGAAAAAACTATGACTCCTTTCTCCATTTTTGTTTCTTTTCAACCGTTTGACTTCAACTGATTTCCCTCCTGATAAATTAGATTTAATGTCATCAACTGGCACATCAGGAGAAATACCTGAAATAACGCTGCACACATATTTCCTGTTATCTAACATTCTCCCCCTCACATTCTCACCTAGGACTTTTTATATTCAGTGCCCTTTCTTTTTGTTTAACATCATTACAAATGATCAATAAAGATCCATCTCTCAACACTTTAACATTTCTCACTTTTCCAACCAGTGAGTTCATTTCTTTAGTAAGTTTAATCAGATTTCACTTACCAAAGGACAAACCCTCTTTGACCACTTAAGACTATTTTAAACTCTGTCATCACTACTGTTTCTCCTTCAGCCTCAGAAACAGACGATTATGTTTGTTGTCTTGATTTTTTGCCTTGGTGTTTAGCTTTTTGAGTATACCATACTCCTTCATTTTCCCTGCCATCACAACCCTCATCCATTTGCACAACATCACTTCTTGACACGTCATTTCGCTTTGACATCTCTCCAACCAATCACAGCCCGGCCGTCACCCTCCACCTTGGAGCTCGGAAAATACACTTCTCTCATGTACTGTTATTAAAATGAACTACACCTATGCACATAGATGTTTAAACACATTGTAAACGCATTTAAAGATGAACACTTTTAATAAAGCAAGAATAAATGAATTTACCCTTTTTAAACTATTTCTTGTAATGATGAATTTAGCTATTTATTAGCGTTTACTTCATAGACTTTTTACTGCATCTCTTAGGCTATGTTCACACTGCAGCCTGAAGTGACCCAATTCCCATTTTTTTGCCCATATGCGACTTGTATCTGATCTTTTCATGACAGTCTGAACGACACAGATCGGATTTATTCAAATGCGACCCAGGCCACTTGGATATGTGGTCCTGAACCCGATACGTATCTGATCTTTTCAAATGCGACCTGTGTCTGTACGGCCAGGTCGCATTTATCCGACCTACACGTCATTGATACTTGACAAACGTCACTAACGGTGGACCTGGCTATGCCAAAGAGGTTGGCTAAAATAAAAAAAAAATAAAAAAAAGAGGTTGGCTATTGTGCGGTAACAAGCACCTGTTGAAAGTCAATGCAGCCCCACGGCAACGCGTTTACTCGCTGCTATGACCGCCGAACATGTGTGTTTTTACGTGAGAGCGCTAAAGAGATCCGTTCAGACGCACATAAAGGTTGCCTTTGTCATTCGAAAATTATGAATGAAGTCCGTATCAGTAAAGCCACTCACATTGCTAAAATATGGCTCTGTTTCTTTTCGATCTTCTTAAAAAGATTGCGTTGGTAATGAGCTGGCCCTGGTTGGAGAATAACGTAAAGAATGCAAGATACGCAAGATACGCTGCAGCATTGGGATCCCTGTTTACTTCCGCAAACAATGAGCACGCTTGCTATGTATGACGTCATCGCGTCCTCTACTGCGCATGCGGGACACTTAGGCGTATGAATGCAGTTCACACAGGAGATCACATACAAGTCGCATATATTTGGAAATGTGAACGGACACGCAAAAAAAAAACAGATTTCACAAAAAAATTGGAATTGAGCATCAAGGCCTGCAGTGTGAACGTAGCCTTAGTCAGGCTGTTGATGTCATGACCATGAGAGCTTTGGAACATGCTCCAGTCTGGGGTTCTGAAACAATCCCTCAGCTCCTCACTGGCCTCGTCTGACCAAACTTTCACTGACTTCTTCTGTCCTATTGTCCTCTTCACCTATGCAATGGGGTGGGGGGCAGGTAGACGAGGTTATGATCTGATGTAAACACAGAGCACGATCACGTGACCAGACTCTCGCGGCAAGTAATAAAGTCTTAAAGTCACTGCCAGTAATTCAACATCTGAGCAGCATATCTGCTGCTTCACGTGAACATGAGCCGCGTTACACCATCTCTCATTCACAAACACCGCCAGCCCCCTCCTCTCTTTTCTCCACTCTCCGTCAAAGTTCTGTCCGCTCGGATGAGTTTAAAGCCGTCGAGAGAGACCACTGAGTCCTGGACAGATCCATCTAACCACGTCTCCATGAAGCACATGATACTAGCCTCTCTGTACCTCCTTTGGAAACGGGTTAGTGCTGCGAGCTCCTCGGTCTTGTTGCGGAGAGATCTTACGTTTCCCATGACAACCGATGGTAAATAACTCTTCCTACGTTTCGTCCTGCCACCCCTGCAGCCTCTCTGTCTCCTCCGTATAAAAGAGGATTCTCATCCCTGCAGACCTCAGTGGCTGCAGCGCTGTTTCCACGCAACGGAACAGCAGGCGGTTGTAGTGAGAGGGAATCCCCTGGAAGGAGAACCGCAGATACTTCCTGTGTTTGGGGAGGATGGAACATGGAGTAGTCCTTCAGATCTATGGAGGTGAACCAGTTGTTCTGGTGAACGTTCTCTAGCAGCTGTCTGATTGTCAGCATCTGGAACTGTCTCTCTGTGATCGGAACCAGCCAATAAAGGGAATAGATCCCCGCAGGGAACCCTGGAAATTACGTCTTTCTCCAGGAGTTCCTGCAGTTTTGATAGGAGAGCAGCGCTCTGCTCTGGAGACGCTAGAACCGTCTCCATGATTCCTCTGAACCGTGGGGGAGGAGACAGGGAGAAGAGAAGGAAGAGAAAAGGAGGAGGGAAGGAGGAAAGAAGAAGAAGAATAGGGAGAGAGGAGGAGGAGAGAAGTAGAGAGAAGGAGGAGAGAAAGAGGAGGGAAGGAGGAGAGAAGGAAAGAGAAGGAGGAGAGAAGGAAGAGGGAAGGAGGAAAGAAGAAGAATAGGAAGAGAGGAGGAGGAGAGAAGGAGAGAGAAGGAGGGGAGAATGAGATAGAAGGAGGAGAGAAGGAAGAGAGAAGGAGGAGGGAAGGAGGAGAGAAGGAGAAATGAAGGAAGAGGGATGAAGAAATGAAGGAAGAGGGAAGGAGGAGGGAAGGAGGAGAGAAGAAAGAGGGAAGGAGAAGAGAAGGAGAGAAGGAGGAGAGAAGAAGGAGAGAAGGAGGAGGGAAGGAGGGGGAAAGGAGGAAGGAGGAGAGAAGGAGAGAGAAGGAGGAGAGAAGAAGGAGGGTAGGAGGAGAGAAGGAGGAGGGTAGTAGGAAAGAAGGGGGAGAGAAGGAGGAGAGGAGGAGGAGAGAAAGAGATAAGGAGGAGGGAATGAGGAGAGAAGAAGGAGGGTAGGAGGAGGGAAGGAGGAGATAAAGAGGAGGGAAGGAGGAGAGAAGAAGGAGGGTAGGAGGAGGGAAGGAGGAGATAAAGAGGAGGGAAGGAGGAGAGAAGAAGGAGGGTAGGAGGAGGGAAGGAGGAGAGAAGGGGAGGGAAGGAGGAAAGAATGAAGAGGGAAGGAGTAGAGGAGGAGATAAGGAGGAGAGAAGGAGGAGCGAAGAAGGAGGGAAGGAGGAGAGAAGGAAGAGAGGTGGAGACAACAATAGAGGAGGAGGGAAGGAGGACAGAAGGAGGAGAGAAGAAGGAGAGAACGAGGAGGGAACGAGGAGAGAAGGAGGGGGGAAGGAGGAGAGAAGGAGGGGGGGAGGAGGAGAGAAGGAGGAGAGAAGAAGGGGAGAAGGCGGAGAGAAGGAGGAGGGAAGGAGGGGGAAAAGGAGGAAGGAGGAGAGAAGGAGAGAGAAGGAGGAGAGAAGAAGGAGGGTAGGAGGAGAGAAGGAGGAGGGTAGTAGGAGAGAAGGGGGAGAGAAGGAGGAGAGGAGGAGGGAATGAGGAGAGAAGAAGGAGGGTAGGAGGAGGGAAGGAGGAGATAAAGAGGAGGGAAGGAGGAGAGAAGAAGGAGGGTAGGAGGAGAGAATGAAGAGGGAAGGAGTAGAGGAGGAGATAAGGAGGAGAGAAGGAGGAGCGAAGAAGGAGGGAAGGAGGAGAGAAGGAAGAGAGGTGGAGACAACGATAGAGGAGGAGGGAAGGAGGAGAGAAGAAGGAGAGAACGAGGAGGGAACGAGGAGAGAAGGAGGGGGGAAGGAGGAGAGAAGGAGGGGGGGAGGAGGAGAGAAGGAGGAGAGAAGAAGGGGAGAAGGCGGAGAGAAGGAGGAGGGAAGGAGAAATGAACGATGAGGGACGGAGAAATGAAGGAAGAGGGAAGGAGGAGAAAAGGAGGAGGGAAGGAGAAAAAAAGGAAGGGGGAAGGAGGAGAGATGGAGAGAAGGAAGAGGGAAGGAGGAGAGAAGGGGGAGAGAAGGAGGAGAGAACGAGGAGGGAACGAGGAGAGAAGGAGGGGGAAGGAGGAGAGAAGGAGGAGAGAAGAAGGGGAGAAGGGGGAGAGAAGGAGGAGGGAAGGAGGGGGGAAGGAGGAGAGAAGGAGGGGGGGAGGAGGAGAGAAGGAGGAGAGAAGAAGGGGAGAAGGCGGAGAGAAGGAGGAGGGAAGGAGAAATGAACGATGAGGGACGGAGAAATGAAGGAAGAGGGAAGGAGGAGAAAAGGAGGAGGGAAGGAGAAAAAAAGGAAGGGGGAAGGAGGAGAGATGGAGAGAAGGAAGAGGGAAGGAGGAGAGAAGGGGGAGAGAAGGAGGAGGGAAGGAGGAGAGAAGGAGGAGAGAAGGAGGAGGGAAGGAGAAATGAACGATGAGGGACGGAGAAATAAAGGAAGAGGGAAGGAGGAGAAAAGGAGGAGGGAAGGAGGAGAAAAGGAGGAGAGAAAGAGGAGGGAAGGAGGAGAGGAGATAAGGAGGACAGAAGGAGGATAGAAGGAGGGTAGGAGGAGGGTAGGAGGAGAGAAGAAGGAGAGAAGGAGGCATCAGCAGAGAGCTCGGTGGGTTTTGACTGAGTTCAGGGAGCTTCTCTTGGCTCAGGCTGCTCCCACGGAGCAGCTCCTCCCGACGTAACACCTCCTCCCGACGTAACACCTCCAGAGACGTCAGTGTGGGGAACACGTGGTTTAGCAGCTGGCTGCCGCTGCAGAGAGAGAGAGTTTCCTCTGCTCCCATGGTGTGAAGAGTGAGGAAGAGGACCTTCTCTTGGCTCAGGCCGTTTAGGGATTGTCTCGACTGGAGTGGGCGAGACACTCGGCTCAGGACTGGTGAGGTAACGGAGCGTCTGAAACGGAGGTTTAGAGGCTACCGGCTCACCGTGGGTGGAGAATGTGGCTGAAGCTGCAGTGAGATCGGCAAATTTTACTGCAAGGCTGGAATCTGCTGGCATTTTGTCTACAGAGGAAGGTTTATGTTTTATTTCCAAATGTTTTACAGATTCTAAAATTACACACATTCCCCTCAAGAAGTCACTTCTTGGGCTGTCTCCTCTGTCCCCTCTGCTGATGAAGGCCCCTCTGGGCCACAGGCTGCTGCAGTGGAAGGGCTGCTGGAGCCAGGAGGAGGAGGAGGCGGCTGATGGAGGAGCAGAGGGAGAGTCCAGGAGCCGTGGAGCACCTGAACTCCTGACGCTGGCCACGGTGGTCCTACCAGCCGGCAGACCAGCGAGGGACGTCGGCCCGGAGCGAGGCCTCACCAGGTCCTGAAGCATCTCTGACTCCTCGGTGTTCTTCTGGATCTTCTCCAGCGCCGATTTAAAGTGAGGAGCCAACAGAGCATCCGGGCTGATGGGGCTCCCCAGAATGTACCTCTTCAGATCCATCCATTTTCCAACATTTATCCCTGCTGGGGTCCTGAGGGGTGCTGGTGTGTATTTCCAGCTATCAGTGGGTGAGAGGCGGGGTTCACCTGGACAGGTAACCAGTCTATCACAGGACAACACAGAGACAAACAGGACAACCAACCATTCACACACACACACTCACACCTAAGGAGGATTTAGAGAGGCCAGTTAACCCTACAGTCATGTTTTAGGACTGTGGGAGGAAGCCGGAGTACCCAGAGAGAACCCACACATGCACAGGGAGAACATGCAACCTGGTGGTGCCGTCAGTTTGATTTATTTTAGATTTTCTGTCTTTGTTCTTCTCAAACATTAATTTTTTAGATAATGCTATTATATTATTTTTATTTAACTTGTTTATGTGTATGAATCTAATCCTCGCAATACTCTGGAGGAACAAAAATTAAAGTTTCATGTAAAGATGTGACAAAGAAAATAAAGCTAAATTATCTGATCCTGTTATCTAAATCTTCCCCAAAATTAATTAATATAATTTGACTTATTTTCCTAAATTTTGTTCTTCAGTCCAAAACATTTTAAGTGTGAAATGTTCAATACTGAAAATATCAAAGAGGAAAATAAATAATTTAGAAGGCAAAACATTTGGACAGCAGGTTGTCTGTAAACAAAATCTGTCAAAACAAATAAAAATAAGTATTAAAGTAGCAGTGAAGATAAAACCAACCTTAGCTTCTTTAGTTTACAGAATGGAGTCTCCAGGATCTCAGAGAGATGCTTCATCTCAGAGTCTCCAACGGTTCTCTTTCTATCATAGATCTGATCTATTTCCAGGTCAGTCAGGTGGGAGGGGTCAGACTTCAGAGCTGAGGCCACAACTTCACATTCAGTCCATGAGAGACTACAGCCCACTAGTCTGTGAATAGAGAAAGAATCAGATCAGTTGTAGTTAAATCAGACTAATAAAGACTGATAAACAGACTAAAAGATGATGACTAAACAGTGATGTCATCATCAGATGAACATCTGCTCTTCATATCAAATTCCTGTTTGACCCACACAGAGAATCTCTTCAGTCTCTTCAGGTCTTGGTTCTACTGCAGAGCTGCTGTGTCTCTGCTTTGGTTAAAAGCTTCATTTAACCACAAAGATGAAGAAAGATCATCTAGAGTAAAACAACAGAATTGATTAAATCTATCTGGATGTCCATCGTAGCATTTGGCCGTCTCCTCTATGTAAATTATCAGCAGATTATCTCTAGACATATGTGAGTCTAGTGATAATACACTATGGTTGTTTTGGCTTCATCTCACTTCCAAATCATCTCTAACTATACATGCAAGTGACGCCTCTTACTTTTACTAGAAGTGACCAAACTGGGTAAAATTACTTGTAATGTATCAAAAAGAAAACAGGAGGCTCCAGTTTTCATTTAGTAAAGAGAATCATGACTTAATGTAACAGATAACGGCGTTACATTACTTCCACTAGAACACAGTGTGTTACTACAACTCCATCAATAAAGCAGCTTTTCTTCACAGCATGCTCTCCGCTGCAGGAGTTTACCTGACTTAGTTTAGCACTTTACTTCTTCAGTGGTATAATAGCTGAAGTACATTCTACCTGCTGCTGTCTGCAGTGGAGGGAGCCCTATTTCATTTACTACAAAGTCTGTTTTAGCTTGATATATTGCTGCAAGAGAAGATTTTGTTACAACCATTTTATAGCTGGCTGCAGCTTGTTAATGTCAATAATTATCAAGTTCAGAAACATTTGGTTTATTTATTATTCTTCTATGATGAACATTGAGTATAATAATAATCATCATATCTACAGAATTATATTAAAGTTGATAGATGTCTTGACTCTTGACTCACTTGTGCCACCACACACTAAAATGGTAAATAAGTGGACAATGTTTTCACATTTGTACTCCATTCATTATTTATTCATTATTATGTATTTTATATTTGACATTTGAACTTAGAATTTTTTAAGTTTCACCAACAGGAAAGTCGTCCTAATGCTTTGACATCTTAAATCACATAAAGTAAGTGAATAGCTCCTTTATCTAGTCCGTGAAGCAGACACCCTGTCTACTTTAAAGACTAATCTTAAAACCTTCCTTTTTGACAAAGCTTATAACTAGAGTGGCTCATGTTACTCTGAGCTATCTCTATAGTTATGCTGCTATAGGCTTAGGCTACTGGAGGACATCAGGATCTATTTTTCTCACTCTACTGATTTCTACTGTTCTTCAATTATGCATTGCTTGTCATCATTTCTACTTATAACTTTTTGTTCTCTCTCTTTTTTCTTCATAGTAGGTACATCAGGTCTGACGTTCTGTTAACTGTGACATCATCCACAGAAGACAGATCACCTGCTATTACCATCTAATGTAGAACAGATTACTGGATCAATGTGAGCTTCTGTGCTTGTTTGTCTCTCTTGTTGTGTCTCTGCTCTGTCTTCTGTAACCCCCAGTCGGTCGAGGCAGATGACCGTTCACACTGCTGGAGGTTTTTCATTCCCGCTAATGGGTGGTTTTTCTTTCCACTGTCGCTTCATGCTTGCTCAGTATGAGGGATTGCTGCAAAGCCATGGACAATGCAGACGACTCTCCCTGTAGCTCTACGCTTCTCCAGGAGTGAATGCTGCTTGTCGGGACTTTGATGCAATCAACTGGTTCCCTTATATAGGAAATTTTTGACCAATCTGTATTAAATGATTGAATTTGACTTTGTAAAGTGCCTCGAGATGACATGTTTCATGAATTGGCGCTATATAAATAAAATTGAATCTGAAAAACTCACACAGAAAAGAAAAGGCCATTACAAGAATTTAATTGATACAATATTTTTAATAGTTTGGCACTCAGACCTCGGTAGGAAAAATTCACGCTGAATTATACTTCAATATGCATAAGCAGGCGTATGAGAATAGGGATGTTTACCCCCATGCCTGAAACTGGTGGTGGAGTGGAGATAAACAAAGTTTGTTCAGTCCATATGATGATCTGTTTGAGCTAGCTGTCCAACTTGATAAACACAGGTTTGCATGACCTGTCCATGATGAGCATGCATGAAGCGACTGTGGAGAGGAAAAACTCCCCTTTGGGAAGAAACCTCTGGCAGAACAAGGCTCAACATGGCGGTCTTCTGCCGGACCGTTTTAAGGAGTGACTGGGAAATCCGTAAGAGTCCGGGAGGATTTACACTCTGATAGGGACGAGGTTGAAGGAGGACCAGGCGGAGCTTGGCTACGGTGGTGGAGAAGGGGATGGAGGTGGGTTGAATACAGTCATCAGAGTCCAAACCAGACACGGCGCAGCCACCGCTTGCTCGCTGAGGAGAAGGCCGAGACGAGGATGTGGAGTTCTTTTAAGATGAACCCAGGATGCTGATTGGCTTCGAGGAGGAGCAGTTCAAAACTGATTGGCTTGCGTCGGAGGCGGATGAGATTGATGGAGGTAGGCAATAGAGTTTCTTCAGTCTGAATTTTCGCTTAAGCTCCATTTGAATTGAATTTAATTGAATTAATCAGAGCTCTGATATATGATGGAGCTTGATTATTAAGGGCTTTATACGTTAGAAGAAGAATTTTAAACTTTAACAGGAAGCCAATGAAGGGAAGCTAAAATTGGAGAAATATCATCCCTCTTGTTGATTTTCATCAGAACTCTTGCTGCAGCATTTTGGATCAGCTGATGACTTTGAACTGCATTCTGTGGACTTCCTGATAGCAAAGAATTACAATAGTCCAGCCTTGAAGTAACAAATGCATGGACTAGTTTTTCAGCATCACCCCTGGACAGGATGCTTCTAATTTTGGCGATATTCCTGAGGTGAAAAAAGGAAACTCTGGAAACCTGTTTAATATGGGATTTAAATGACATGTCTTGGTCAAAAATAACACCAAGATATTTTGCTTTATTGCCAGAGGCCAAGTTAATGCCATCCAGATTCAGTGATTGATTAAGAAGTTTATTTTTTGAGGACTCTGGTCCAAAGATTATAACTTCTGTCTGGTCAGAATTTAAATGCAGAAGCTTTAATGTCATCCAGCTTTTGATGTCATCAAGACATGACTGCAGTCGAAGTAATTGATTGGATTCATCAGGA
This sequence comes from Fundulus diaphanus, assembly GCA_037039145.1. Lineage (NCBI taxonomy): Eukaryota > Metazoa > Chordata > Actinopteri > Cyprinodontiformes > Fundulidae > Fundulus > Fundulus diaphanus. The sequence goes on along the minus strand of CM073137.1, from coordinate 835,808 downwards.
TTTATGGATAAATATAGCTGAGTGTCATCAGCATAACAGTGGAAATTAATCCCATGCTGTCTGATAATTTTGCCAATCGGAAGCATATATATAGTAAAGAGAATTGGTCCAAGGACTGAACCCTGTGGTACTCCACAAGTGACCCCAGAGTTTGAAGAAGATTTATTATTAACATGAACAAACTGGAATCTGTCCGATAGATAAGATTTAAACCAGCCTAATGCTTTGCCCTTAATCCCTACAGTATGCTCAAGTCTTTGTAGGAGAATATTGTGATCAACTGTGTCAAATGCAGCACTGAGATCTAGCAGAACAAGTATAGACACAAGTCCATTATCTGAGGCCATGAGAATATCATTAGTGACCTTCACCAGAGCCGTTTCAGTGCTATGATGAGTTCTGAAGCCTGACTGAAACTCCTCAAGTAGGTCATTCCTTTGTAAATGTTCATAAAGTTTATTAGCAACTACTTTCTCAAGAATTTTAGATAAGAAAAGAAGATTAGATATAGGTCTGTAATTTACTAACTCATCTTGATCAAGAGATGGTTTCTTAAGTAAAGGTTTAATAACAGCTACTTTAAAAGCCTGTGGTACAGATCTCCGTCCAGTTGATGGCAGTAATCCACAAGGTTTGTAAACTGCCAGAAAACGATATAGAAGAAGATAAAGATTTTGATTTTTAACAAAACATTTACTATACACTAATTTAACAATAAAAAGGTTACAGAATCTGATCAAGGATACTAAAAAAAGTAAATAGTTACAATAACAGCTTGTTATGTGTTAGTTCTCCCTGATTAGAAATGGTGCACAACACATTATTAAACTCCAACCTTAACCTGGCCTTGATGTCCACAGAGCCACAGCATCGAGTTGAGGTCCAGCTTGCATTTTGTCCCTTCGAGTTTTAAAAATAGACATTTTGGCTTCAGCTATTAAAAAATTTAAAGTCTGGGATTTAAAACTAGTGGTTCGAGTGTAATGTACACCGTGGATGAAAACGGAATTGGTAAAAACCAAGCCAAAGGGGCTAAAATTGCACGCTAAAATTTTTAAAAAACTAGTTAAGTGTACACAATCCATAAAAACATGAAAAACACTCTCGGACAAACTGCAAAAAGGACACTCGTTTAAAACCAGGTAAAACCAGACCATAAACAGTCAAGCGTAGTTTATGAGGGAGAGGTTCCTGGGAGAGTGCGTAGAGCATCCCCGAGAGCGTGCAGCCCTGTCAAACACCTCTACACACCCTAAAAGGAGCACACAGGCTCCCGTTGATCTTCAGCACACTCTCAATGTCACTTTACAGCACTTGGATCTTGGCAATGAGACCCTCGCTGAATCCAAACCCCCTCATGGTTTTCCAGATGAAGCTGTGTTCAACGCGGTCAAAGGCCTTTTCTTGATCTAGTGCGATCAGATTGTAAACCCAATGAACCGCAGACCCCCAAAACATCCTGAATTAGGTAGATGTTATCTACCATGGACCTGCTGGGGACGCAATAAGTCTGACCCCGGTGGATGACCTGCTCCATAGCCCTTCCCAGCCGAGTGGCCAGGACCTTGGAGAGGATCTTGTTGTCGGTACTGAGGAGGGACACAGGGCGCCAGTTCTTGATGTCCTGCAGGTTTCCCTTTTTGGGCAGAAAGGTGATGATTGACCTACGGCAGTACAAGGGGAGTGAACCAGTGTGCAGACTCATTGTAGACAACTACCAGGTCTTGGGCCAGAAGATCCCAGTAGGCCTTGTAGAACTCGAGCGTGAGCATGTCAATGCTCTGGGACCTCTGGCTCTGCATGCTGAGGAGGGCTGTGTGGAGCTCCTGAAGCCCCAGGGGGCGCTCCAGCTCAGTATTGGTCTCCTCAGAGACTTGAGGTAGTTTGTTGCAGAACTCCCTAAACAGTTCCTTGTTCTCTTTATATTTGCTGTGGAACAGAGAACGGTAAAAGTCCACAGCCCTCCTCCTGATCTGCCCTGGTTCACTCAGTTGCTGCCCTGTGTCCGAAAGCAGAGAAGAAGCTAGAGGGAGCATCCATCTCCATGATGTTCTGGTTCCAGGACCTGTCCAATGCGCCTTGGACTCTATTTTCCAGCAGGTTTGCTAAAACTAGCCTTTTAGAGAGAGCTTCAATGTGCTGTCGATTTCCTGTGGATTCACTAAATTGTGAATCCACAACTTAGCCCCCTCCCTGGGTGACCACCTTACCGTGGTGGAGGGGTTTGAGTGTCCCAATGACCCTAGGAGCTATGCTGTCAGGGGCTTTATGCCCCTACCAGGGTCACCCAAGGCAGACAGGTCCTAGGTAAGGGACCAGACAAAGAGCAGCCCAAAACCCCCTTATGATGAATGCAATAAATGGACGTCGTGTTCCCTCGCCCAGACATGGGTGATTGGGTCACCGGGGCCCCAATCTGGAGCCAGGCCTGGAGGTGATGCAAGTTGGCGAGCACCTGGTGGCCAGGCTTTTACCCATGGAGCCTGGCCGGGCTCAGCCCGAAGAGGTAACATGGGTCCCCCTTCCAATGGGTTCACCACCTGTCGGAGGGGCCAAAGAGGTCGGGTACATTGTACAACGGGTATGAGTCAAGGGCGGGGACCTTGGCGTTCCCATCCTCAGCTGCAGATGCCGGCTCTTGGGACGTGGAATGTCACCTCTCTGGTGGGGAAGGAGCCTGAGCTAGTGCGCGAGGTTTAGAGGTTCCGGCTAGAAAGTTGGACTCACCTCGACACACCGCTCTGGCTCTGGAACCAGTCTCCTTGAGAGGGGTTGGATATTTTTCCACTCTGGAGTTGCCCCTGGTTAGAGGTGCCGAGCTGGGGTGGGCATACTTGTTGCCCCTCATCTCGGTGCCTGCACGTTGGGGTTCTCCCTGGTGAACAAGAGGGTGGCCTCCCTCCACATACGTGTGCGTTATTGTGCGTATGCGCTAAGCAGCTGCTCGGATTACCTACCCTTTTTGGAGTCCTTGGACGGGGTACTGGAGAGTGCCCCTCCTGGGGACTCTCTTGTTTTGCTGGGGGACTTCAATGCTCATATGGGCAATGACAGTGAGACCTGGAGAGGCGTGGTTGGGAGGAATGGCCCACCTGATCTGAACTCTATGTTCTATGTGCTCTTGTCACCAGGACACCCTAGGCCATAGTTCAATGATCGACTTGGTTGTCATTTCATCTGATCTCCGGCCGCATGTCTTGGACACTTGGATGAAGAGAGGGGCGGAGCTCTCCACCGACCACTACCTGGTGGTGAGTTGGCGCTGATGGTGGGGGAGGAAGCCGGTCAAACCTGGCAGGCCAAAACATATTGTGAGGGTTTGCTGGGAACGTCTGGCAGAGTCCCCCGTTAGACGGAGCTTTAACTCCCACCTCCGGGAGAGCTTTGAACACGTCCCGAGGGAGGCTGGGGACATTGAGTCTGAATGGACCATGTTCCGCGTCTCTACTGTCGAGGCGGCTAGTCGGAGCTGTGGCCGCAAGGTTGTCGGTGTATGTCGCGGCGGCAACCCTCAAACACGCTGATGGACACCAGCGGTTAGGGAAGCCGCCAAGCTGAAGAAGGAGTCCTACCGGGGTTTATTGGCCTGTGGGAGTCTGGAAGCAGCTGATGTGTACCAGCAGTCGAAGCGGCAGGCGGCTCGGCTGGTCGCAGAGGCAAAAACTCGGGCGTGGGAAAAGTTCGGAGAGGCCATGGGGAAAGACTTCCGTATGGCTTCGAAGCGATTCTAGTCCACTATCCGGCATCTCAGGAGGGGGAAGCAGTGCAGTACCAACACTGTTTATAGTGGGGGTGGTGTGCTGCTGACCTCGACTCAGGACGTCGTGCATCGGTGGGCGGAATACTTCAAAGACCTCCTTAATCCCACCAACATGTCTTCCATTGCGGAAGCAGAGCCTGAGGACTCTGGGTCGGGTTCTCCCATCTCTGGTGCTGAGGTCACCAAGGTTGTTAAAAAGCTCCTCGGTGGCAAGGCCCCGGTGGATGAGATTTGCCCTGAGTACCTTAAGGCTCTGGATGTTGTGGGGCTGTGTTGGTTAACGTGGCTCTGCAGCATTTCGTGGAAATCGGGGCAGTTCCCCTGGATTGGCATACTGGGGTGGTGGTTCCCCCTATTTAAAAAGGGGGACCAGAAGGTGTGTTCCAACTACAGAGGAATCACACTATTAAGCCTCCCTGGTAAGGTCTATTCCGGGGTTCTGGAAAGGAGGGTCCGTCGGATAGTCGAATCTCGGATTCAGGAAGTGCAGTGTGGTTTTCGTCCTGGCTGTGGAACACTGGATCAGCTCTACACCCTCAGCAGGATCCTGGAGGGGGCATGGGAGTTTGCCCAACCAGTCTACATGTGCTTAGTAGATCTGGAGAAGGCATTCGACCGTGTCCCCCGAGGGATCCTGTGGGGGGTACTCCGGGAGTATGGAGTACTGGGCCCTTTAATAAGGGCTGTCAGGTCTCTGTATGACCGGTGTCAGAGTCTGGTCTGCATAGCCGGCAGTAAGTCGGGCCGCCAACGTTGCCCTTTGTCACTGATTCTGTTCATAACTTTTTACTTGTTTACTTCTGGCGGCGCCTTCCTGCGGCGCCTTCCGGCGGTGCCTTCTGGCAGCGGCTTGGACATACAGCTCCGACCAAATGCGGACATTTTTCATAAAAAATGCCGGCAAACTCACTACAAACTACTCATCTACCCAGCCGATCAGTACATGACCGCCAGCGCCTGCTGGAGTTACGGTCATGTAGTGTTTTTGGACTTGTAACCACTATTACGCTCGATTGTTTACGCGGCTTCGGAGTACTACAGGAGGAAGTCCCGGAGGCCTGTGACGCCACGGACTCGCTGAGCAGCTCACACCAGAGGAAGGCCAAGCGGAAGCGGTGCAGCCGACCGATAAAACGTGGCTGTCATGGAGGTTTGGATGCTAAGCTAAAGGCTAACGCCTATAGATCGCCGCTTCCATCCATCCTGCTCTCCGCTCACTGGATAACAAAATAGACCATTTACAGCTTGAACTCTGCAAAGAGGAAGTTTAGGGACTGCTGCGCTCTCATCCTGACGGAGACATGGCTTACCTCATCAATCCCGGACAACGGCGTTAGCCTGGAGGGGCTAGCTACTTTCCACGCCGACAGAAATAAACAACTCAGTGGTAAGACCCAAGGAGGCGGACTCTGCGTTTACATCAATAACACCTGGTGTAAAAATGCTAGAACAGTCACAAGCTTTTGCTCTCCGGACATTGAGCTCCTGATTGTTAGCTGCAGACCGTTTTACCTGCCTAGAGAGTTTACTGTTGTTTACATCTCATTGGTTTACGTTCCTCTGAGCTGCAATCTGCACACACAGAGGGTGTTTACATCATTGCTGGGGATTTTAACCAGGCAAATATGAAAACTGTTCTCCCTCATTTCTACCAACACGTGGATTTTGCAACTCGGGGAGAGAACACTCTAGACTTAGTTTACACAAATATAAAAGGCACATTCAAGGCAGCCCCCCGCCCCCACCTGGCCTCTTCAGACCACCTTTCTGTGATGCTAATTCCTGCATACAAGCCCCTGCTGATCAGAGCTAAATCCACAGTGAGGCAGGTGAGGGTGTGGACCGGGGGGGCCATGGAGGCGCTCCAGGACTGCTTTGAATGCTCTGATTGGGACATGTTCAAAGCTACTTATGAAGATAAGATCAAGATTGATGAGTACGTCATGACTGTGTCAGCCTACATCAACAAATGCATTGAGGACGTCAGCACCACTAAGACCATCATCACCCGAGCCAACCAACGACCCTGGATTAATGAGGAGGTCCATCAAGCACTAAAAGCACGGAACTCAGCCTTCAAGTCTGGTGACAAGGAGGCACTGAGGACAGCAAGAGCAAACCTGAACCGTGCCATCAGGCTAGCAAGCAGAACCACACTAAGAAAATCCAGGAGCTTTTCCATGACGCCAGCAACACCAGGAGCATGTGGAAAGGCATACGGGCGATCACTGAATACAACACCCCCCCCCCCCCCCCCCGGTGGGTGAAGTTGATGCTGACTTCCTCAATGGACTAAATAACTTGTTTGGGAGGTTTGAGGCACTAAACAGCACTCCAGCAGTGAAAGCTGTTCCCCATCAGGAAGAGGAGGTCCTCTGCCTTGACACCACCGACGTGTGGAAGACTCTGAGGAGAGTCAACCCACAGAAGGCCCCAGGTCCAGACAACGTACCTGGGCGGGTGCTCAAGGAGTGTGCAGGTCAGCTGGCTGGTGTCCTCACAGACATTTTTAACACCTCGCTTGAACAAGCCACAGTGCCAGCATGCTTTAAGTCTGCCTCCATCATTCAGGTGCCGAAGAAACCTCAAGTCACCTGTTTCAACGACTACCGGCCTGTTGCACTGACTCTCATCATGATGAAGTGCTTTGAAAGGCTGGTAAAGGAACAATCCGCCCGTTCCAGTTTGCCTACCGGCGGAACCGCTCCACTGAGGATGCAATCTCCTCCGCTCTTCACCTGAGCCTGACACACCTGGAGGAGAAGAACACGCACGTGCGGATGCTGTTCCTGGACTTCCGTTCAGTGTTCAACACCATCATCCCTCAACATCTGGTGGAAAAACTGGAACATCTGGGCTTCAGCACACCTCTTCGCAACTGGCTGCTAGACTTTCTCACCTACAGACCTCAGTCGGTCCGGGTCGGACAGAACACCTGATGTCATCACCCTCAGCACGGGCTCCCCTCAGGGCTGCGTCCTGAGCCCCCTGCTGTTCACCTTGATGACACACGACTGCGTCCCCGGGTTCACCACCAATCACTCGTGAAGTTTGCAGACGACACAACGGTGGTGGGCATGATCAGAGACGACAACGACCAGGACTACAGAGAGGAGGTGGAGCAGCTGGTGGGCTGGTGCAGAGACAACAGTCTGATCCTGAACGTGGAGAAGACGAAGGATATCATCGTTGACTTCGCGAAGAACCGGCCTCACCACGCTCCACTGCTCATCAACAGCTCAGCTATGGAAGTGGTCAGCAGCCCCAAGTTCCTGGGGGTGCACATCACAGACAATCTCACCTGGTCTGTGAACACCACGTCACTGGTCAAGAGTGCAAAGAAGCGACTGTACTTCCTACGGAGGATGAGGAGAGCCCACCTGCCCCCGCCCATCCTCACGACCTTCTACAGAAGCACTATAGAGAGCATTCTGACCAGCTGTCTCTCTGTGTGGTGTGGAGGCTGCAGTACCTCTGACTGGAAGAACGTGAGGAGAGTGGTGAGGACAGCAGAAGGGATCATTGGAGCTCCTCTTCCCTCCATTAAGGACATTACATCTCAGCGCTGCATGTCCCAAGCCCCTGACATCATCAGTGACCCCTCACACCCCCACCATGTACTGTTCTCCCTGCTGCCTTCTGGGAAGAGGTTCCACAGCATCCGCTGCAGGTCCACCAGGTTCTGCAAAAGCTTTTTCCCTGTTGCCATCAGACTGTTGTACTATAAACTGGACTCTGCACCACATCTCTACATCTGTACATCTGCGCCACCACATCTCTATCTGGCTTTACCAATGCTGCCGAACTCTTAGTTTCCCTTTACACAACGGACATGCATTTTTTGCACAAATGCCTTTTTGCACCATTATTTTGCACATTTTGCACATTAAAAATGGTTTGTAAATTCTCCTGCATAATGTGATGGCACACTGTTTTTGTCCTGCACTGTTATATGTTAACATTTTGATCACTGCTGCACTTTATATTGCAATGTTGGCTTATTCCAATTGGAATCTGACTATACTCCTATAAGCTGTATGCACGTTCTGTATGCAACAAAATTTCATTCTGTATACACCCTGTACATACAAAATGACGAATAAAGTTGTCTAAGTCTAAGTCTTTTATGGACAGAATTTCTAGGTGCAGCCAAGGTGTTAATTATAAAACCCAAAACCTTATTAACAATTTTTAGCTTGGATTTATTTGGAATAATTTTAAACTATGAACTTGTTTATTATCTCATTTATGTAATTTATTCACACCATGAATTTATTGATGTCTTTTAACAAAAGGCAGGGCACTGTCATCAGGACGGCTGCCACGGTGTGTTGGTGCACACTTTTTTTAACTCTGGTTTTTGCGATGATACCCGGAGCTCTTTCGCCAGAGAAGAACTCATGAACATCAGGGCAACATCACCAGAGGATTTATTACCATTTTTCTTCTCCCTACACTAGAAATTTTGGACATTCTGGTCAATGGTGCGCTCACCTTTGCTCACGCAGCGAAATGCCGGAGGAGAGGGAAACGTACTGGTGTGTCTTCGCCAGCGTGGACTCCACTCACCTCAACTGGGCATAATCCTGTCCAACGTGCATTCCCTGCCCAACAAACTGGATGAATTACAAATGATGATGGGGAAAAACAGGGACTTCTCTTCATCTGTGTTTTTTGCTTCACGGAGATATGGCTGTGTGGATTAATCCGGGACTCTGCGCTGCAGATGTCAGGCTTCCAACTCCACAGAGCGGACCGAGACACAGAACTCTCCAGTAAAGCGAAAGGTGGAGGGATCTGTTTTTACATCAACAGCTGCTGGTGCAACGATGTGGCAGTGATCCAGTAGCACTGTTCCCCTGACCTGGAATCCTTCATCATAAACTAAAAGCCTTTTTATTCACCCCGTGAGTTTGCTTCCTTCATTCTGGTCGGTATTTACATCGCGCCGCATGCAAACATGCAGGTCGCGCACGCTCACAGACCAGATACTTAGTGTGGAGCAGAGAAACCCGGACTCTTTAGTTATTGTCCTTGATGACTTTAACAAAGGAAACCTCACTCATGAACTTCCTAAGTATAGAGTAGTTTATTAAATGCCCAACCAGAGGGGACAGCATTCTGGATCACTGCTACACCACAGTCAGAGACGCTTATCACGCCATCCCCCATGATGCACTGGGCCAATCTGACCACGTCATGGTTCACCTGATTCCTGCTTACAGGCAGAAACTAAAACTCTGCAAACCTGTAGTGAGGACATCAAAAATGTGGACCAGTGAGGCTGTGCAGGATCTTCAGGCGTGTTTGGATTCTACTGGCTGGGACGTCTTCAGGGCTGCTACCAACAGTCTGGATGAGTTCACAGAGGTTGTGACATCATATATCAGCTTCTGTGAGGACTGCTGTTTTCCATCACGAAACAGGGTGAGTTACAATAATGACAAACCCTGGTTCACAGCCAAAACTCAGAAGGCTAAGGTTGGACAAGGAAGAGGCCTTCAGGAGTGGGGACAAATGCAGATTCAAAGATGCAAAATACAACTGTAGCAAGGCGGTGAAGGAGGCTAAACAACTGTATTCAGAGAAGCTGCAAAACCAGTTTTCAGCCAACGACTCTAACAAATTACAAGCCTAAAGTCCCCCACTCCATAAACGACCGACACTTAGCCAACGACCTGAACAACTTCTACTGTCGTTTCGACAGAGAAAGGGACAGTCCTGCAATCACCCCCCACGACACCACCCAACAGATCACCTCCACCTCAGTGACAACTCTTTCCATACACGAGAGGACTTCATAACTTTAGACCTGTCGCTCTGACCTCTGTGGTTATGAAGTCCTTTGAGCGCCTTGTGATTTCACACCTAAAAGAAATCCCCGATTCCCTCCTGGACCCCCTACAGTTTGCCTACAGAGCCAACAGGTCTGTAGTGAAGGGCCAGGCTGTCAGCCTGGCCCTTCACTACATCCTCCAGCACCTGGGCTCTGCAGGAACCTACGCCAGGATCCTGTTTGTGGACTTCAGCTCTGCCTTCAACACAATCATCCCAGCTCTGCTTCAGGAGAAGCTCTCCCAGCTGAATGTGCCCGACTCCACCTGCAGGTGGATCACAGACTTCCTGTCTGACAGGAAGCAGCATGTGAAGCTGGGAGAACATGTCTCTGACTCACAGCTCATCAGCACTGGTTCCCCCCAGGGCTGTGTTCTTTCTCCTCTGCTCTTCTCCCTGTACACCAACAGCTGCACCTCCAGTCACCAGTCTGTCAAGCTCCTGAAGTTGGCGGACGACACCACTCTCATCGGACTCATCTCAGATGGTTACAAGTCCGCCTACAGGTGCAGGGAGAACAACCTGGAGCTCAACGCTGCAAAAAAGTGGAGATGGTTATGGACTTCAGGAAGAACTCAGCCCCAGGTACCCCCATCACCCTCTGTGACTCCACCATTGACACTGTGGAGTCTTTCCGCTTCCTGGGAACTATCATCTCCCAGGATCTAAAGTGGGAGCTGAACATCAACTCCCTCACCAAGAAAGCCCAGCAGAGGATGTACTTCCTGAAGAAGGCAGCTGAAGAAATTCAACCTGCCAAGGACAATAATGGTACACTTCTACTCCTCCATCATTGAGTCCATCCTCACCTCCTCCATCACCATCTGGTACGCTGGTGCCACCGCCAAGGACCAGAGCAGACTGCAGCGTGTCATCCGTTCTGCAGAGAAGGTGATTGGCTGCAATCTTCCATCTCTCCAGGACCTGTACGCCTCCAGGACTCTGAGGCGTGCAGGAAGATTGTGGCTGATCCCTTCACCCCCGTCACAGACTATTTCAGACACTTCCCTCTGGCAGGAGGCTGCGGTCAGACGCGGATTAATGCACAGGCTGGTCTAGGCTGTAGCCCAGGGGCCCCACGTGTGCAAGGGCCCCGGATTGGCCAGGGTATTTTTATTAATTTACATTTGCTCAAATAAAACATTGAACAATAAGGCCGATTGGGTAGATGTGGGCCACATCTACCCAATCAGCTGGCCCAATGAACCCTGGCCACATGATATGGCCAGGGTTCATTGGGCCAGCTGATTGGGTCATAAGGTCAAATTTATCTTCAAATGATACGTCACTGGGTGCTACAGGACAGGAAAGCGGCAAGATGTCCGATAGAAAATACGATAGTGGGGCACAAAAACGGAAAGCCCAATGGCTGAAAGAACACCGTGACCAAGATCTTCTAAAGAAAATCCCAAAATTGACTGGTTATTTCAAGACTGCCGAATCTTCATCTAGTCGACCAAGTAACGATCCACAGGCACAGGAGGACTGCCAGCTAACGGTTAGCATTGGCATGGTTGAAACAACTGCATCATCAGCTGTAGCTGCAGCTAGCTCTAACGTTAATTATGGCAAAGACACTTCCCACCTCCAAGAAGACCCCCGACCATGCCTCACAACCAGGTGACCTGGACTCATAAGGAGTCGGAGACAGAGGGTCCGACACTTCAACCTGAAATACCGGTGTGCTGTGTTGCCACCACCAACACCCCGGGAATTAGCCGTGTCATCCCAGCCGCCACAAATCCCTCCATGACGCCCTCACCTGTTGCTGCGGAGAGGGGAAAAGAGTCTACAGATCCCGCTACCTATAGCTCGGATCCTGCATGCTGGGATAAAATTGATGAGCATATGAGGACATACTGGGCTAAAATAGGACCTGAAACTTGTCAGAACAAAGACGCAGATGTCTCCGCCTCAGAAAGACAACATAAACACCAAAAGAGGTACTTTTCCAAAACCCTGTTTAAAAGGAAGCTAGCAAATGGCGAAACTGTGCCAAGAGAATGGTTGCTTTATTCCCCTTCAAAGGGCACTGTGTTTTGTTTTGCATGCACATTATTTGGGGGCAGCGATCAGAAGTCTGCACTCACAGCAGGCTATAGTGACTGGAAAAATGCCGCCACACGTTTGGCTGAACACGAAGGATCAGAGAGTCACAGAAAGGCTATGGTTGCTTATGTAATGCGCTGTGCTGAAGCTGGGTGTATAAATTCAGAACTAAAAAACAATTTGACAATGAATGTGAATATTGGACTGAGGTTTTAAAGAGGGTGGTTGCGGTGGTAAAGTTCGAACGAGGACTACCTTTCAGGGGACACAGTGACATTTTTGGCCAACCTGATAATGGGAACTTTATGGGTGTGCTGGAAGTTATCAGCGAGTTTTATCCATTTTTGAAAGCGCATATTGAAAAGTATGGCAATGCTGGCAGGGGAACACCATCATACCTCTCATCAACAACATGTTTGGAGTTTATTGAACTGATGGGAGAGCGGGTCCTCACAGAGATAATAAGTCAGATAAAAATGGCAAAGTACTTTTCGATCAGTGTCGATTCCACTCCAGATGTTACACACACAGACCAGCTCACGTTCATAATGCGATATGTGTCACCTGACGGCACGGAGCGTTTTGTGAAGTTTCTGCCAATTGAGAGTCATTCAGGAGAGTCACTTTGCCAGTCTGTTCTTGGTGTTTTACAAGAGATGGGCATTGATATCGATAACTGCAGAGGTCAGTGTTATGATAATGCAGCCAACATGTCCGGGATATACAGTGGCCTGCAAACGCGCATTAAACAGATTAACCCGTTGGTTGAGTGGGTACCGTGCGCCGCGCACACACTCAATTTAGTGGGGCTGAACAGTGTTAACTGCTGCCTTGAGACGGAGGAATTTTTTAACTTTGTACAGACACTTTTTAATTTTTCCTCCAAATCCACATCCTGTTGGCAGACAATTAAAGCAGGTGTAGAGCCTAATGACAACCACAGGATAGAGACTTTAAAAAGTCTTTCAGACACTAGATGGTCAGCACACGCGCAAGCAACAAAAGTAGTGCAACAGAATTACGCCAGTATTCAAGAGTCACTGCAAAAGTTAAGTGATGACTCAAACCAAACCCTTACTGCTAGGGATGAAGCCAGGACGCTCTATGTGAAAATGGAAAAACTAAAGAATGCCATTCTGTGTAACTTGTGGAACAACATACTGCAACATTTTCACAAGACTAGTACTGCTCTACAGGCAGTTGAACTGGATTTATGTAATGCTGTTAATTTGATCAGCTCATTGAGGGATTATGTGGCCAGCCTACGTGATGATTTCGACAACTTTGAGAGTGAAGGAAAAAACATGTCTCCAACTTTGTCCCAACACTACAAAGCGGTGTTGTGCCATGTCAGGACGTGACAAACTTGCATTAGTTCGGGACATGACGGACTGCATTTCCCATGATGCAAGGTGGTCAAAATGGCCACCAACTCCCATCATGCAACACGGCCCCAAAATGGCCGCCGACCGAGATAAGGTTGCTATGGTGACAGCTATAAAACACAGCCGAAGACGGCACTCTGCCTTCTTCACTGGCGCGCTGCCAACCCGAGAAGGCACACAGCTGTTTCACTTCCTTGGGGTAACCCCCACGCCACGTGCTCGAGTTTCTCGCTGGATCGAGATTTTTCGAAGCAAAACTATTCCCTGTGCGGACACAGGAGGTCGACTCTAAAAGGTACCTTTAATTCCCTCTGATCAAATACTGGAAGCCGCCTTATCTCCCAGTGATCGAAAGAGGACTACGCTTTTGCTGGGCCGAGCAAAGCGACTGTGAACCCGGAGGAAGAAACGAAGGAGCTTCTCCCCCGTCCCGCTGCAGCCTGCGGACAACTGCGTTCGTCAAGACGCGTCCAGAAAGCCGCCTTACTCGGAGCGCTCCGGACCAGCCCCGAGGCACCTCAAAGTAATAGGTTCTCCCCTTTTTTTTTATTTCTGTCTCACCAACAGGGTGTTTAGAAGTGCCTGGGCAGAAGCAGGATCTTGTAGGTGTAGGTTAATGCTTTCTATTTCAAGAAGGAGTTGTTTATTTTGCTGAATATTTTCTTTGAATGTGCATGCATTTTACAATTGATTTTGCTGTGTTGATTGTGGTTTATCAATAACCCCGCCGTGGGTCACTGTTTCAGTTATTTTCCATCTTCTTCCATGCTTTTCCCCCCTCTCTTTTCGCTTCCCCTTATCAGCAAATTTAATCTAGTTGTCCGAGCCCAACTCGCGGTCTTGGCTTAAACTCCCAGTTAGCCGCGCCCTCTCGAAGCTCCTATCAGCATAAGCGTGGTTACGTGATTAGGACCTCCCTTCACGCATCACGTAAATTGGTAGACCATACGTCATCGTAGCAGCCATCTTGGGAGGGTGACGTACGTCTGAACTGTAGGGAGCTTAGCTGAACTAGCTTTTGTAAGACCTCAAAGCGCCCAGTGAGATTCCCGAAGCTGTTCTGTCTGTCAATGCTGATACGTCAAATGCCGGTGTTTTGAGGGCGGTGTCAAACAACTGTGAGTTGAGTTAAGATCTGCTAACCGCTCATTTTAATCCATTTGTTTTTTTTCTTTTGTTTCCACATATATTTTGCATGTTAGTTAGTAGTGAGTAAGATTTCCAAAGTCGTTGAATCAGAGGATTACTGTAACAGGGAATTGCTTTTGGTTTAATAAAACAACACTGCGGAATAGAAATTGTTTTATGTACAATCTAATTCACAGTTGCATGGCTATTCAGAATTCAGAGCTAACCTCCTTTGGAGTTAACATCTGATATTAATACAGAGACAATATCATTGGATGGTGATAAGGAATAAGGATTTAAACTCTAACTGCAGTTACATTGGGGTTCTCACAGCTGCCGGATAAACCTCGTCGGTTAGAAGCCCGACCAGATCATTTATTCCAGCATAAATGAGTTCATAACAGCAAATTAACTAATGCATTAGTGGTATAAATACTTACAAGCTTATAGCTAACATCACCACCATTTGAACTATATTTGTTATAGCGGAATTTCGAGTTGAATGATTTATTATTTAAATTATAATACCAAATTATAATTAATAATAATAATAAGCATATTCACACAGCTTCTGGCATAACAGCGGACACACAGAGGCACAGAAAAAGGAAAAAAGAAGCAGATGAATCTGATCAACCGGAGTTTGAGCGATCAGGCCGAGACAAGTTCAAAGTCACTGTTTTTATCGCCGTCATAGATCGACTTGTCGCAGAACTGGATCGGAGGTATCTCTCCTACAAAGATATTCAGCAGACATTTGGATTTTTGAACAATGTTCCATCTATCTCCGTACAAGAACTTCGTACAGGAGCAGCTAATCTTCAGAAGAAATATGCTGGTGATCTGGAGGACGATTTTGAGTTCGAAATTGTACAATTCAGAGAATTTATTAAAGAAAACGAAGACACCTTAGCAAGGTCACTTCTGCAACTTATAAGAGGACGGAAACTACAATCAGTGTTTCCAAACGTTGATATAGCCCTCCGACTGTTTATGACTTTGCCTGTAACCAATGCCAGCGGGGAGCGCTCTTTTTCAAAACTGGGACTAGTTAAAAATAGACTGAGATCTACTATGGGCCAAAACAGACTGAATCACCTGTCTTTGATGTCAATAGAAAGTGACATTCTGCGCAAATTGGATTTTACCAGCCTCATTAAGGACTTCTCTGTTAGAAAAACAAGGAAGAAAAACCTCTAAAGGTAGGAATATGATTGTTCTGCTGCTGATTATTGCTTGCTTTTATGTGCTGCTGCTGTTTATGGTATTTGTATGGCTTTATTTTATTGGAATATTATACAGCGTTTCGATATTTCTCTGTCAGGATGTAGTTAAACAGAAGCTGCTGCAGGTGTTTTTGGCCTAACTGTTGGTTTAGAAAGGTAAAATATGTTACCAGCTTGCAGGTGTATTTTTCATGATTTTTTTCTGTGGCATTGCTGTTTATAGTAGGCCAATGTCTGAATGTGTTTTGGACTGTAGACTAAGAGAGTGTTGCACTTGAGGCATGTACCCTTTTACACATGGCACTAAATAATTTATTTTCTGGTAAAGCAGCTTAGGAGGGGGCCACACAAAAAGTAGCCTAGGGGCCCCTGACCACCTTAATCCGCCACTGGCTGCGGTCCATCAGGACTAGAACCTCACGCCACAAGAACAGTTTTTTCCCATCTGCTACCGGCCTTATGAACAAGGCCTAGAGCCCCCGTGACCTTTGACACTGCCTCTCTCCCCCGTTCAGGACTTACAAGCTTCTGCGTTACATTAACGCACAGTCTACTGTGTAGATAGCTTCTGTATATATATATATATATATATATATATCTATTATATTTTATTTTGTTTAGTCTGCACCATCAACACCAAGTCAAATTTAACCATGCCACTCATTTGGGCTGTTTTTCACACAATGTTTCTGATGTTCTCTGATTTATTTATTTTTTACAAAGAAGTCATTTATGGCCCAGATTACCATCACCAGCGGACCAGAAGTGGCCCACAGACCATCAGTTCAATAGGCCTGACCTAAAGAGTGATTTTCTAAAAAGATGAATTGTGGGTAACAGCCCAATGAGTGAAGAGCTCTTTAAAGTTTAAAATGTGTCTCTGGATGATTGTATCTTTCAAAAAGATCAAAATCTCTAAATACCAAAAGCTGCAGCAGAGCTGACCTGAATGAGCTGAAGATTTAGAAATCTGATGGTTGAAATAGTCCAAAGTATGAAGGAAGTAGTTAAAGGTCCAAAAACGACCATAACCGACTGAATGATGAAGAATAAATGGGACGGCAATAGTGCTGAATCAGCATCACTCAATGAAGACATCTGGACTCACCGAGCCTTTCTGCAGTTCCTCACAGCTGGAACCAGTTTCACTCGCCCTGCTGCTGATGTGTTGTACTTCTCCAGGTCCAACTCATCCAGAACCTCCTCTGACATCTGCAGCATGTAGGCCAGAGCTGAGCACTGGGACAAAGAGAGCTTCTCTGATCTGTTCTTTGATTTCATGAACTGTTGGATCTCCTGATAAACTGAGCGGTCCTTCATCTCCATCAGACAGTGGAAGATGTTGATGCTTCTGTCTGGAGAGATTCTACCAGTGTTCATCTTCTTCAGGTTTTTGATGACTTTCTGGATGGTTTCTGGACTGTTCTCTGTCTGACCCAGCAGGCCTCTTAAGAGTTTCTGGTTGGACTCCACAGAGAGGCCATGAAGGAAGCGAGCAAACATGTCCAGGTGGCCATTTTTACTTCTGAGGGATTTATCCATGACTGCCTTCAAGAACTCATCCAGAGATGAGTAATTCTTTCCTTTTCCCAGGAAGTTCATCACCTTTTCGATACAGCTGGTGTAATCTTCCCTCAGGAAGTTCTCCACCACCTTTGTGTTCCTGATACCATTACTATTACTATCACTATTACTGCTGGTGAAGCAGTGGAACATGTAGACTGCAGCCAGAAACTCCTGAATGGTCAGATGAACGAAGGAATAGACCGAGTCACCGTCCATCCCTCTCTCCTCTGTAAAGATCTCAGTGAAGAACCCTAAATAGAGAGGAGCATCTTGGACATTAATCTCAGAATCGTTCAGGTCTGATTCATAGAAGATCAGGTTTCCTTCACAAAGCTGCTCAAAAGCCAGTTTTCCAAGAGGCAGAACCTTCTGAATGTTCTCTTCAGTCCAGAGTTTTTTTAGCTCAGGTCCTCCTTCATACTTGATCTTTTTCTGTTTGATCTGAGTCTCCAGGAAGCGGATGTACATCTCAGTCAGGGTCTTTGGCAGCTCTTCTTGGTCTCTGATCTTTAACTCATCCTCCAGAACATTAGCAGTGATCCAGCAGAAGACTGGGATGTGGCACATGATGAAGAGGCTTCGTGATGTTTTGATGTGGGAGATGATCCTGCTGGCCTTCTCCTCCTCATCACCAAATCTATTCCTGAAGTACTCCTCCTTCTGTGAGTCAGTGAACCCTCTGATCTCTGTCTCCAGGTCAATGTACTGCTTTTGGATCTTACCGGCTGCTGCAGGTCTTGTGGTTATCCACAGGAGAGCAGAGGGAAGCAGATTACCACTGATGAGGTTTGTCAGCAGAACATCTACTGAGGTGGGCTCTGTGACATCTGTCACAGTCATATTGTTGTAGAAGTCCAGAGGAAGTCGACTCTCATCCAGACCATCAAAGATGAAGACAACTTTGAACTGTTCAAAGCTGTAGATTGCTTTGGTCTCAGTGAAGAAGCGATGAACAAGGTCCACCAAGCTGAACTCTCCTTTCAGTGCATTGAGCTGTCTGAAGGTGAATGGAAATATGAACTGGATGTCCTGGTTGGTTTTGTCTTCAGCCCAGTCCACAATGAACTTCTGTGTTAAGACTGTTTTCCCAATGCCAGCCACGCCCATTGTCATCACTGTTCTGATTGGATCCTTTCTTCCAGGTGGGGGTTCAAAGATGTTTTCTCGTCTGATTGTTATTTCTGGTCCACAGGTTTTCTCTGATGCTCTTTCAATCCATTTGATCTCATGTTGATCATTGACCTCTCTACTTCCTCCCTCTGTGATGTAGACCTCTGTGTAGATCTGATCCAGAAAGGTTTTTTTCCCAGCTTTAGGAACGCCTTCATTCACACATTGCAACTTCGTCTTCAGAAACTCTTTAAAGCCTTGTTGACACTGGCCAAAAACAGCTGAATAAAGACACAAGAAGAGACACTTCAGTGAGACAAAACTATTTCTGATATTCTCAGTGTGGGTTTGCACACAAGATTTCATGAACCTATTAAAATCCAACACTCACAGAAAATATATTGGGTTAATAGGAATTTGTTATTAATCTTCTCTGCAGCAGATAGTTGTCTGTTGTGTTTTGCACCAGCTGACTGTTTGCCACTCTCTGACCTGCTCCACTCTGCTCTGCTAATTAGTGGGAGCAGCAGCACCTGTTACTGTCTTCTTCTTCTTCTTCTTCTTTTGTTTAATGGCGGTTGGCAAACAACTTTTGGTGCATTACCGCCACCAACTGAAATGGAGTGTGAATCGGGATGACCCACTCCAATATCCTTCTATTATAAATAATAAAAATAAAGAAATAATAATAAATAAAATAAATAAATAAATAAATAAATACATAAATTAATAACTAAATCCGTTTTATCAAATTAGTCTTTTTAAGATATCTTAATAATAAAGAATAACCCTCTGATTTGGTGTTCATGTCTAAAAGATATTTTATGTTTAACTTTAATTTACTGATTTGTAATCTATTTATCAATTCATTTCTCTCAATATGATATTTACTGCAAAATAATATAACGTGCTCCACTGTTTCTTCAACAAAAAAAAAATCACACTTTCCTGTATCATGAATCCCCATTTTAAATAATGTGCTATTTAACCCTGTATGTCCAAAACGTAATCTTGACATTACTGTTTCTTCCCTTCTATTCCTTGATTTAATCCTCATTAATCCTACTTTTCTTTGAATATAATAAAACCATCTTCCAGTTCTTTCTTCTTCCCACTGTTTCTGCCACCTTGCTCTAATCCTTTTCTTAATTACTGATTTTATTTCACCTTTACTAAATGGAATTATATCAATTAAACTGTATTTACTTGCTCTTTTTGCATATTTATCTGCCATCTCATTCCCTTTTATTCCTATATGAGAAGGAATCCATATAAAAGAAACAATTAATCCCATTGCTTGAATTCTGAATAATAATTGCTGAATTTCTACCAATAAATCCGGTCTGCTGTCTGATTGATTGTTTTTAAATGAATATAATGTTGAACTAGAATCTGAACAAACTACACTTCTTAATGGTCTAATTTCTTCAATCCATTCTAATGCTAACATAATGCCAAACATTTCTCGTGTGTAAACTGAAACTTCATTACTAATTCTTTTACCCGATTTAAAATTAAATTCTGGAACTACAAACGAAACACCATTCCTATTATTTGAATCTTTTGAAGCATCTGTATAATGTTTTACATATCCACAATATTCTTTATCTATATATTGCTCAACCTTATTTGAATCTGAAATATCCTGTTTATTTTTCCGTTTATACAACAAGGTTAAATCTACATTAATTTCAGGTAACATAGATGGATGAAGTATTGATCTAATAACTGTTCTACTGCCATTTATTTGAGATAATTCAAGATCTGTTATATTAGAATCTGCTATCCACCCAAAATAATTTAATTTCTTCTTCCCTTTTTCCCAACTTGGTTTTAAAATTTCCTGACATGGATGATTTTCACAATGATTCTTTAACTGAAACCAGTAAGTGGAAAGTAATTGTAATCTCAATTGTAGTGGCATTTCTCCCATTTCTACTTGTAATGCTGAAGTTGGTGTAGTTCTTATGGCCCCTGTGCATAATCTCAAAGCTTGATACTGAACAATATCCAATTTTTTAAGTAATGAAACTGATGCTGAACCAAAAGCTATACATCCATAATCAAAAACAGACCTAATTAATCCTGTATAAATTGATTTCAATGCCTTCCTCTCAGCTCCCCATTCATTCCCAACCAAACATCTCATAATATTTATAACTCTTTTGCATTTATCAATCATCTTCTCAATATGAACTTTCCAAGTAAGCCTTTCATCCAACCATATACCCAAAAATTTAAATTGTTTTACCCTTTCCAAATCATATTTATAAATTTGTAACTTTAATTCTTCAGAAACTTTTTTCCTTGTAAAAAACAAAATCTTTGTTTTATCTACAGAAATCTTGAATTCCCATATAAAAGACCAATCTTCTATTTTATTAATGGCTTCTTGAACTTTTTTAACGATGAAACTTATATTTTTACCCCTCTTCCAAATTGCTCCATCATCAGCAAATAAAGAAACACCCATTTTATTTTCCACATCCTCAAACATATCATTAATCATAATAGAAAAAAATAATGGACTAACTATACTTCCTTGAGGAATACCATTTTCAACATAAAGATTTTCTGATAATTGATTTCCTATTCTTACTTGTATAGATCTATTATTGAGAAAATCATTTATCCAATTAAACATTGAACCCCCAATTCCCATCGTCTTTAATTTTATCAAAAATCCTTCTTTCCACATCATGTCGTAAGCTTTTTCAATGTCAAAGAATACAGCTATCACACTCTCTTTATTAACTTGTGCCTTTCTTATTTCATGTTCCAATAACAAAATAGGATCCATTGTGTTTCTACCTTTCCTGAAACCACTTTGGAACTTAGATAAATACCGTAACTTTTCAACAAAATAAGTCATTCGTTCATTTATCATTCTTTCCATTACTTTACATAAATGCGATGTTAATGCAATTGGTCTATAACTCCCTGGATTTGATCTTTCTTTACCTGGTTTTAAAATAGGAACAATAATTGCCTCCTTCCATACTATAGGTAAATGACCTACTTCCCAAATCTTATTGTAGAATTCCAATAAAATCCTTTTAGATGCATTACTTAACTGAATTATCATAATATATGAAATTTGATCTTTACCTGGAGATGAATTTTTTGATTTCCCTAAAGCATTCTTAAGCTCTACAAAAGAAAATGGAAGATTTAATAAATCATTACTATTTATATTTTTTATTAACAATTGCCTGTTTTCATTAATTGTACCTCCTCTTGCCTTTATTTCTTTTTCAGTTAAATTATTTGAGCTATGAATTTTAGCAAACTTCTCCACTAACATATTTGCTTTCTCCTCCTCTGTCACAGCACATACAGGACTGTCTCAGAAAATTAGAATATTGTGATAAAGTTCTTTATTTTCTGTAATGCAATTAAAAAACATGAAATGTCATACATTCTGGATTCATTACAAATCAACTGAAATATGGCAAGCCTTTTATTGTTTTAATATCGCTGATTATGGCGTACAGCTGAAGAAAACTCAAAAATCCTATCTCAAAATATTAGAATATTTCCTCAGACCAAGTAAAAAAAAATATATATAACAGCAAAACAAAATCAAACATTTGAAAATGTCCATTAATGCACTCAGTACTTGGTTGGGAATCCTTTTGCACAGATTACTGCATCAATGCGGCGTGGCATGGAGGCAATCAGCCTGTGGCATTGCTGAGGTGTTATGGATGCCCAGGATGCTTCAATAGCGGCCTTTAGCTCATTTGCATTGTTGGGTCTGGTGTCTTTCAGCTTCTTCTTCACAATACCCCACAAATTCTCCATGGGGTTCAGGTCAGGGGAATGGGGTACCGCGAGCGAGCTATTTTTAGAAACGTAACGTCACGATGACGTCACATCACGTGGTACGCAGTAGGACAAACTCCCAAACCCGCCGCTGTTTTGCTGTGGAAGAGACGTGCGTTAGCCTAGTTGTACTCGTTTAAAAGACTGCTTTTTCCAAAATCTAAGACCATGGTTATTAAACATTGTTGCTATGGAACGTGCAACAGCGACTCGAGGTACGCTGATCGGCCGCATATGAAGGATGTTCAGGAAATTCAAGAGTGCCAAGGAGAAATGTGTGCGCTTGGTCCATCGGTGCGGTCGGCCTACATATGTAGCAAGCATTTTGTCGGAGGAAAGGGCCCAACCGAAGAACATCCTGACCCAATTCCAGCGACATCAAGTAGTGAACAGGTAAGATTATTTTGGTGGCCGACATGTTAGTAATGAAGCGCCTGCTACCATGATAGCATATAGGCTATCATGGTAGCAGAAAAAAAAGCAAAGCTTACCGTTCGATCGACTCGGCCCGTTTTCCGGTCTTTTTAAGCCCTCGACACTCAAGCCATCGTTTGAGCTGAAGGTTGGTGTGTTCTTCGACAGTGCGACCAGTAATCCGTGTGCCTGGGACATCGTTTTGGGAAAGTTTAATGGCTGCAAAGTCGGTCATATCGCTGGTTCTGTTGTTGGTTGCTACGTGCGTTCTCTATCGGTTTGTCCTACCTAAGCGGCAAAAGGGGCGTTGCTCTTGAGGCGGTGACGTCACGTGCGCGGTACCCCATTGGCAGGCCAATCAAGGACAGTAATGCCATGGTCAGTACACCAGTTACTGGTGGTTTTGGCACTGTGGGCAGGTGCCAGATCTTGGTTGTGCAGCGTTTCCTGCCACATTTCCCCCTTCCAACACACTTTTTGTGAATGTGCTTTGAAACTGCACTCTGTGAACAGCCTGCTCTTTGAGAAATTTCTTTTTGTGTCTTACCCTCCTGATGGAGGGTGTCAATGATGGTCTTCTGGACAGCAGTCAGATCAGCAGTCTTCCCCATACTTGTGATTTAGTTTACTGAACCAAGCTGAGTGTTTTTCAAGGCTCAGGAAACCCTTGCAGGTGTTTCAAGTTAATTAGACGATTCAAGTGATTAGTTGAATAGCCTACTAGTATACTTTTTCACGATATTCTAATTTTCTGAGACAGTCCTGTATATCCCCATCCTTCAGAACTGGATATCCATATTCTCTCTTAATTCCATTCATTCTTTTTATCATTCCCCAAATATTTGAAATTTTTGTTTCTCTACCAACCGAATCACAAAATGATTGCCAGTAAATCCTTTTTGCACATTTTACAGTTCTTTTGACTAAAGCTTGCAACCTTTTATATTCAATAAAATACTGAAAATTTTGATTTTTCTTTAACATTCGAAACGCTTTATTCCGAGATTTAATAGCAGAGTCACAGTCTTTTGTCCACCACGGTACTATTTTCTTCTTCCTGCTTCCTTTTTTCCTTTGGATAGATTGTCTAGCTGCACCTAATATAGCTTCACAAACAGAAACATTTATATTATCTACATCCATAATTATTACCAACCTTTTGCATTTCTTCATCACTAATTCTCTTATATTTTTCCCAATCAGCGTTTGCAAAAATCCATCTTTCTTTACATTGAATATAATTTTGTCCTGCCTCACAACCCACTTTTATTAGTATTGGATAATGATCACTACCTATGGTTGAATCTTTTAAAACTTTCCAATTACTGATTCCTGCACTATCTTTAGATACTAATGTAAGATCTATTGCTGATTCTGAGCCACTCCTAATATTTATTCTGGTACCACTCCCATCATTAATACAAACCAAGTTCTTTATATCCAGTATTTCTTCTATCACCTCTCCATTAGAATCATTACTACTATCTCAAAGTGTACTGTGAGCATTAAAGTCCCCACAACAAATGATCTTTCCATTTATATTTTCTATCAGTTCACCCATTTCCTCTAAACAAAGCTTTTTACAAGGGTTATAAAAATTAAATATTTTAATATTTCCATTTTTAATCCAACTTTCTACAGCTATCCATTCTAATTTTTTCCCTTTTCCTAGAAATCTATATTGAATTCCTTGTTTTATAAATATTATACATCCACCCCCACTTCCCTGTTCCCTGTCCCTTCGTACACTATCATATCCCTTTATCACAAAATCTAATTCTGTTTTAAGCCATGTTTCTTGCACACAAATGATATCTGGTTTATTTTCCAAATGATTTATGTAACCTTTAAACTCTTGACCATTACTTATTAAACTCCTAGCATTCCACTGAAGGAGAATCATATCCTCCCTCCCCCTGTTTTACCATCATTCTCAAGCTTTTTTTTTATTAACTCCCAAGAAAGATCTTTTGCAGAAAAGAATTTTTCTGCCCCTTTCACTATAATTTTTATTTTTTCAGTTTTTTGTTTCACTTGATCAGTACAGTTAATAACATAAGCCATGAATAAAATTAATTTATCCATTGTAATATCCAATCCTGACATATTTCTTTGGTTTTGCTCTGGTCTTGCACTCTGATGAATCTGTGAACCTCCTTGAATTGTTCTTCTTTCTTCTAGAACCTTCTTGGCTGCTTCTGCATAGCTAATGTTTTTAGCCGTTTTAATTTTTTGTATTTCTGCTGCTCTTTTCCTTGCTTCACAACCTCCATATGCAACATTATGCTGACCACCACAGTTACAACATTTTATCTGATCACCTTTGCATTCCTCATATTTATGTTCTCCTCCACATTTAGCACATCTCTCTTTCCCTTTACAAACCAATGCTATATGACCATATCTCTGACACTTGTAGCAACACAATGGAGGAGGGACATACGGCCTAACTGGAAAACTGTTATAAGAATTATTATTCTGAAGTCACTATGGCCTCACACCACTCGGACATAGGAGGCCTGGAGACCTGATGTCTGTGTATAAGTTCCACTGTTTGCGGAGTGCAAGGCTGAATGCTGCGTAGAATGATTATTGTCTATGATAGACTGTCTTTGTTATGTCTCAAACCAAGGCCACGGTGCAGTATTAGGGGAAGCCCGAAAAGCGAGACAGGGAGAGACAGGGCAGACGCAGACTGCAGCGGGACCGTGGGGTGCGATTTACTTTCCATCTATGTGATCTCTGCTCGGTTTCTCAATAAAAGTGCTGGAACGTCATCACCACCGTCTCCTCATTTAGTAAAGATGGGAACTCAGTTATCTTTGCTTAGAATTCCTATAACAAAAACTCATGAAACCTATTTTAATTTTATCTGGGAGAACATCTCCTTGAAACTCCAGTAGCACTGACAAACTTTGAACCTTTTGACCATCCACTGATCTTAACAGCCTTTTCAGTCTTTTAACTTTACCTCCCTGGATATTTTTTTGAAGTTTTTGAAGATCCTCTTCAATCGGAATGCCATAGATAACTCCACGACATACCTTATTTTCCCCAAAAATTTTCCTTTCACAAACTACTTTTTTACAAACATTATCAATTTGCATCGCTTTATTTTTTTGTTCTTCAGTTTTACACAGTTTTCCATCTCGCAGAACTTTCACTAGTTCCAACTCACCTAACTTCTTCAGTTCCCTGGAAACCGCAACAGGACTCAAAATCATCTCCTCATCCTCCTTCCTGAATTTCAGTAATATTTTAAATTCCTCTTTTTCCATTTTCCTTCTCACTGTTCTATTTTCCTCTTCTGAGCTGTCTTCCTCTAAACTTCTCTTAACATTCTGATTACCGATTTCCTTGCTGTCATCTTTTCTCACGTATCCTTTTCCTCTTCCTCTACCTACTGGAGTCCAATTATCAAAATCCATATCCTCATCGTCATCTACCTGCGAAGTCATCCCAATCCAGTCACACTTCAGTTTATGCCAACCACCAAGCTCAAAAATACTTATATTTTCCGCCACTGCCAAAAATCGCCGAAAAACACCACCCTGTTACTGTCTTAATTCCCTTCATTCCTTTTACCTGCACTCCTGCCTTTATATACCGGTCTCCCACAGTCATTCCCCACCAGTTTCCTGAAAAGCCATAGTGGGAGTAGTTCATGCCGCGTTCCTTGCCTGCCTTGACCTGGTCAGACTCTCATTTGGCCTCTGAATTCTGGACACCAACCTGTCGGCATGGTTTTGACCAAGCCCTTTGTCTCCCTCCCCCCCCCCCCCCCCCCCCGTAGATATCTCTACATGTTTCTGCACAGTGTATGACCCACACATGGCTTCAGATCCCCTTTCTGTTTCAGACCTGTTCCTTATCTTAATGAAGTGAACCTACAGCCCCACTTCCTGTAACTTCACCTTCATCCCTACCAGGACCCAGACGGAGCCCCAGGACCAAGTTATTGGATGCAGTGCACCTTCCGGGACTCTGAGAAGGTTGGTGGCTTTATTTCAGTGTTCACTAGGACTCAGAGTCCTTCACAGGCACTAACCTCTCTCCCTTTCAGAGGTTCCTGTGAGTGTTACTGGTTGTTTCCATGTCTCACACCAGAACATTTATTTCTGTAAAAACATTTGAAGCCGCTCATGTTGTTCAGCTGAATTTTCTGGGTCCTCTTTATCAGGTATTGCAACAAGTTGTCTAAACACAGAGGTCATTACTACTACAGACCATAAGGAGAAATCAAATATTTAATTATTTAATATTATTTTACTCTGGTCCAATTTTTTTTTATTTAATCAGGACAGTGCACATTAATGAACAATCTTATACTCCTGTACAGATTGTAAATGAGCCAGATTATAGCATATTTGCTAATTTACATCTGTCATCCAGAGGCAGGAAAAAACAAACAAACACAATATCACAAAATACAATATCAGTCAAAACACATAGACATACGTTCAAACAATGACATTACAAAAATAAAATTAGTGAGTGCATGACTGACAACTTTTAAGAAACTGATTAAGGCGCTTTTTAAATGTGCAATAAGTGGGACATTCCCTGATGTTTGTTGGGAGGCTGTTCCAGAAGTGACCCCCTCTGACTTTTAGAACGGTTTGTCCAAAGGTTGTTCTTCTGTGGGGGGTCTCTAGGTCTCCTCTGGAAGAGGCTCTGGTGCAGATACGTCTGCCAGGTCTAATGTAGGTAGAAAGTGGAGGTGGGGCTAATCCATTCAGAACTTTGTAAATTAAACAACTATTTTTAAAATGAATAAAATTTTCAAACTTGAGCATATTATATTTTTCCAAAATGTTACACTGATGAAATGACAGGGGCTTTTGATCAAAGATTTTTAAGGATTTTTTGAATAATATTTCTATTGGTTTTAAAATTGTGTCTCCAGTGAGTGAGTAGGTTGTGATGCAGTAGTCTGTGTGAAAATATTATTGAGTGTAAGAACATTTTAGCAGAACTGATTGTCATCGATGATCTGATTTGCTTAAAGTTACGTATATTAAATTTAATTGTGTTTGCAGTGATTTTGATGTTTTTTGAATGAAAGTGTTGTGTCCAGTGTGACCCCGAGGTACTTGAACTCTTCTACAAGCTCAAGTTCCACTCCCCCCAGGAACACATTGGACCGCTCAAGTTTTATGGGTTTTTTTGTGAACATCATCGAAACAGTTTTCGTTTTGTTCAATAACAGACATGATTGAAGGAGCCAGGGCTGTATATTGTCCAGGGCTGATGTGAGGACGGATGATGCTTCCTGTGTGCTTTTAGCAGGTGTAAAAATAACAGCATCATCAGCATACATTTGGAATTGGACATTTTGACAAACATCTGGGAGGTCATTTATATATAGGGAGAACAATACCGGTCCCAAAATCGAACCTTGTGGAACCCCTGTTGGACATTCAAGGTAGGACGACATAGTGCCACCAACACTCACAGATTGTTTTCTGTCGGATAGGTAAGATTTAAACCAAGCTATGGCATCATCTGCTCATAATACTCAGTTCAGGAGAGCTGGTATTATAGTACCCGAGTGCAGCATTTGACACTGTTGAACACTCCATTCTATTAGAGCGCCTGGAGAACTGGGTCTTTATGGTACACCACATGAATAGTTTATATCCTACATGTAGGACAGGAGCTCAATTCGATTACCTCTATTGGGTAAGGACTCTTTAGCCAAAGCAGAGAGCCGATGGTCACCTTGATAAGGGCTGTCTGAATAGTGCAGTCAGCAAGGAAGGAGGTAGGAAAAGTATTCTGTATGCTTTGTCTCACACAGCAGTCTGAAGCTCCTTTCCTCCCCGCAACAGGGTTGTTAATGTTGACCCAATGAAAGGTTACGGAACAGGATCTAGGAGCTGTTATTGAGGGTATTTGGATGGAACCGGTAGGTCAGTATATAACTTTACATCAGAGGCTCAGGTCTACTCTGCATCCCCAGAACCAGACATTTAGAAGCAGCATTTAGTTCCTATCCTACATGTATCTAGGACAAACTCCCAGAGAACTGTAGAAGTGCTGATGCCCTGAGTTTTTAATAAATAAAAGCCTTTAGAAATAATGAATTATATTCAATCATTAAAGCTAACAAAATAGGATTCACAAATACAGAACAGTGACTGACGTTTTGACTTTAATTACATTAAATATAATTACATTTTTCAGCTGAGCACTCCTGCCAGGAGGAGGCGGCTGTTGATTTTCACATGGAAACAAAAGACATCTTGTCAGGGGGGACAGCATTCAATACTGGGTGTGCTTAAAACATCTGACTTCTATCTAGATGTAGGTAGATTTGAAAAGGAGAATTTTCTCTCATTATACCTGACCGGCCAATAACTTAGACTTAGACAACTCACAATAAGTGTGAAACCTTTCATTTCATTGGTCAACCTCAAAGAGGACCTCAAATAAATTATAAAAATTAAAAAAAGACAGAAGTCTGTATGATGGGTAAAAAACAAAGTTTCCTTGGCAAATCTTTTCCCCAGGGTGGAAAGTTTGATTTAATGATTAAAAGTATGGGCCTAAAACTATGACATGACTGAAACATTATTAGTTCAACTTTGTGGTCCAACTGTTTTAATATTTGATTTTAGTTTCTATTTTCCCATGTTGTTTTATTTTATTTATACATTTTATTCCAACATTTTTTTTATTCAGTTTTGTTTTCCTATGTTTTAATCATGGAAAGCACTTTGCATTGTCTTTGTACTTGTGCTCTACTAATTTGCCTTGCCTTGCCTAGACCTTGCTTCTACTGCTTCCTCTGGGTTAATATTTTTGGCAGTAGGTTGGTTGGTCCAGTCGGCATCCATCACTACTCAAAATTGGTTACAATGTCTGCTGTCCTTTGTGATTGGTCTGTCTCCATAAAAAAACAGAAGAACGGAAGAGCTAGGACCCCTGACTCCTGTCAGGCCAATAGGGAAATGAGCTCTGTGTAGATCTGATCCAGAAAGCACCTGTGTAGTGTACATTCAGCACTTTGAATCATCTTGTTACTAAGCTTGTGAAGATTCTCAGTCATCCAGGTCATGGTCATTCCAAAAGAAAAAAGTAAAAGAACAAAGCAACTGGACTTCAATCTATGGAAAACAAGTCCCGTTGCTTTGTTTTTTACTTTTTTTGGAATCTTGTTACTGAACAAATTAAAAACGGATCTAAAAGGAGCAAATCATAAAAACCTAATAAAAATCAATACGGCTCACTTTGAACCAAAAAATAAAAAAATTAAATGTGGTTTATTAAATATAAGGTCTCTACCGCCAAAGACTTTGTTAGTTAATGAATTGATTTCCGATAATCTGATTTATTTTGTCTCACAGAAACCTCTTGTAGGTTTGTATAAACCTACAAGAAGACTACGTTAGTATAAATGAGTCAACTCCATCCAATTATTCAAATTTCCACATTCCCAGATCTGTGGGAAGAGGAGGAGGTGTGGCAACCATCTTTCATTCTAATTTATTAATTAGTCCCAGGCCAACTAATAACTACAGTTCTTTTGAACATTTAAAGGCATACTATGCAACATTTTTCAGTTAATTAATGTGTTCCATACCGTTTTGGATGATTAAATGAGTCATTTCAGGTCGAACAAAGGTTTTCTCGGCCGCCCTGGGGGTCTGTGGGAGAAATACCGCACTTGCAATGCAAGAGCCCTCGGCTCGCACACACAGAAGTCTCGCTTTACGGCGAGAACTCCATGTGTTTTTGCCCTGCCATTCACTATATGCACGCGCGAAAGCAACAACAAAGAACCGCGTGTTAACATCAAATAAACATGCAAGCATATCGAGTTTTATTAGGGTTCCAAGCCCGCAGCGCAGGCGAACGGCTATGCCGTTCGTCTGCTCTGTGAGCAGAGAACCCTATTGTTTTTCTAGTGTTTTTAAATTATTTATTATTATTAGGGTTCCAAGCCCGCAGCGCAGGCGAACGGCTATGCCGTTCGTCTGCTCTGTGAGCAGAGAACCCTATTGTTTTTCGTCTGTTTTTAAATTATTTATTATTATTATTATTATTATTACGGGTAATTATTATTCTCCGCTAAAACGCGTTGGGCGGCCCATGCGGATTTGTAACGAACCTATTGAATCAGGTATCCAAGTACAGAATGTGCACCGCTACTCAAACCCAGAAATTCAGACCCCTCAACAACTAGGGGGCGCTATAACAAAGGACAATGCGTTTTGTTCTATAACCACCAAACTACTGGTCCCACACTCAAAAACTTCCCATCACTTTGTTTATTGGATGATTCTGCAAAATAAAGGGAATTGGCACACCCTTCGTTTCCCAGCTAGTTTTCGCGCTACATGGCTACAAAGGTTAAACCTTTCTTGTTAAACTCCTCCTACATTTTTTATGCAATCCGCGTAAAACTCCATATATAACCGCGTAATGGACAAATAAAAAAAGTTAACACGGCGGATTTTTGAATTTTGACTTTTTCGAAAAGTAACGCTAAAATAAGTGATTGTTAGCTAGTTAGCTCTAAATGTAATTGCTGATTATTCTAAAACCATAACAGATTTTGACATGTCCTTCATAACCCATAGTCCAAATAAGATTTTGCACATGTGACCCGCGTTTGAGGATCGTCCATCACTAGGGGGCACTGTGATGTCAATAAATCTACTACGCAAGAATGGCTGATCGGATTTTTACAAAACCTTCTTCATCCCCTTCCAGTCATACCCCTGAACTCAGGTATTAAATATGGTAATGATTAAAACAAGTGGGCGGGGCCTATTTCCAAAAGTGTTAAAAAACCTGGAGAATAATAAAAACAATAAAGTAAAGAATAAAAAATGCTTTAAAATCAATTTTTTGATCCCAGATTTTCAGGATGTATTCCGTGAATAAGGTGTAACAATTCTCTCACTGCATGTATTGTTTTTTTTTGAAGTGCTACACTCTGAATTTTTAAAAGTTTGTAAAATGGAGAAATCAATGTATTTTCCACAAATATTGTTCAACCCCCCAAAATATGGCCTCTATTTGTAAAGCACATGCAGAATAAACATGGATTTCAGTTTGGTAAAAATCCAGGCGAGTTTAACCAATTTACAAGACTTTGAAAATAAATGGTACAAGACTATAAAGTTTAATATTTTATTTCTCTGAATCCATTTTTTTAATGACCATAAAAAAATCCTGTGGTTAGATAAAGCACTCTTTGAGATCCATGAATATTTTCAGAATTTTAGAGCAAACCGTTGATTATTAACGAATTTATTACGTTTGTGATCAGTTCACAGCTCTCCTCATCCAGAGCTCTGACTCCACAGCTGTGAACAGGGCGGCCATTTTGCCCATATTTGGGCACATCACAGGAAGTGATGTCACAGCGGCCATCTTAGGTCAGACAAAGCTGCGCTCAGAGAGAATAAAAGTCAATTCAGGAAAATGTACTTTATGTTTCAGACACTCTGAATCCGGTGAATTCTAACCCGATTTCCAGCTAAATCAGCTGACTGAAAACGTCACCCCTTTAGGGGCTACATGGGACCAATTGATTGAATTAAATGATTGTCTAACTTAATAAATAATTTCGGTTTTTGTATTGAAAGTAAGCAAACTTCCAGAGCTACGTCCCAAGGAGCCAGACTTTTACTCCGCTTATTATCCTTTTTATCCTGGGGAATTATCTTCAATAAGTAAGATTTTATGATAGATAATCCTCATGCTTTAACACAATATGTGCTAATGGGAACAGGGATGGAAGTAGAGAAAAGTACATTAAACACCAAAAACAAACAAAATGGTCCTAAATTACTGGATAGACATGATTTGTGTGGGGGGGGGGAAGCCCGTGCTGAGGGTGATTAGGTTTTTTGTTGATTTCTTTCCCCCAGATCGCGGTTTGTATTATATCATTTTTAAATGCTGTTATGAGCACCTTTGCTCTCACTTGTCTGTATATAGTTTTGCTCATATGTGTCATGTTTCGGACGTATTTGGCCCACATGCAGAGAGACACCTGGGACAACAATGAGCAGTTCAAAGGTTTTATTTACAGGAGCGGAGTTGGCTGATCTCTGAATCTAAGAATCTGGGTTCAAGGCTGAACGGAGCCGCGGTGAGACGATCTAGGGAGAAAAACAAGAGGTTTAGGTTGGGTTGCGGTGAGGGGAATAATGGACTGAGGGGCGGGGCGCTTACCACAAGGCTCGGGAATCGGACCGGGGGAAGTGGAGCGGAGGAGGAACTTAGCGCTTTCAGCTCAGATGGAGGTTGGTGACTGAGCGACGGTGAGCTGCAGGAGCAAGAAGGGGTCCGAGCAGCGCCCGAGGTGGTCGAAGACAGCCGGTGGAATCTGGCGAGTCTGACTGACTGGTTTTCATCCGAAGTCTGGCAAGTCAAGTCAAGTGCATAGGCGCCACGGCTGGATCAAGGCACGGGGAACCACTGATGCTAACACTCTGGCATCCACCGGCTGTCTGAGCGCTGCTCTTATGCTCCAGCGCTGACTCGCAGAACGAGCCGCAGGTGTGCGCGCCCCGCCCACCAGTCAGCTGCAGTCACCTGTGGAGAGAGCAGCGGGGACAGCGCCAGCAGAGAACTGCATGGTGCTGTCTGCTAAGTTCTGACAATATGTAGATAATTGCTGTTGTCTGTAGATTGGTGTCTGTGTATATAGCTTATATATATATATATATATATATATATATATATATATATATATATATATATATATATATATATATATATATATATATATTGGAAGAAAGAGAGAGAGATTTATGTTTATAATTTGTGTGTATATTAGATTAATATTTAACTGCAAAATGTGTAAGTGCGTGTACATTTTTCATCCAGTTTGGTGGTAGATTATATAACTATATATAAATAACGCGTTAATTTCGATTAATTAATTAAAAAAAAATTAACGGATTAAAAAAAATAACGCAGATTAATCAATGTCGTGTAGGGGTTTTCAATAGGTGAGGCGTGCCTCCCCTGGGGGGCGCCAAAGAGTCACAGGGGAGGCACATGAAGACAGAGAAGAAGACAGCGCTGCCGCTCAACTCTGTGAAACAAAAGTAGCGATATTCGTGCCTTCTGTTTGAGCGCGCAGGAACCAATCCAAGCGCACAGTGAAACAACTCAACGCTCAAAACCGGTCTGGCACGGTCTGAAAAACTCTTCTCAACCTGCTGTCCTCGCGGTGAGTTCCATCTCTGCTCGCGCGCTACTTTGCTCGCGCACACCTGCTCGTTTCACACTCAACACCAGCTGTGCACTCGCTCGGCTGTTAAAGCCAATCACGACTGGGGGTTAAAGAAGACAGAGCAGAGACACAACAAGAGAGACAAAAAAGCACAGAAGCACACATTGATCCAGTAATCTGTTCTACATTAGATGGTAATAGCGGGTGATCTGTCTTCTCTGGATGATGTCACAGTTAACAGAACGTCAGATCAGGTGTACCTACTATGAAGAAAAAAGAGAGAGCAAAAAGTTAAAAGATGAAATGACAACAGTCATTTCAATGTAATGCAATGCAAAACTGCATTGCATCTACTTTTTTTAGACAAATGCAAGAAAGTAATAAATATTATGACATGCTTAATTGGAAGGGAGTGGGGAGCAGATAGATGGTGCTGCTGTAGAAGGTCGTGAGGATGGGCGGGGACAGGTGGGCTCTCCTCATCCTCCGCAGTAAGTGCAAGTGCTTCTGTGCCCTCTTCTCCAGTGACATGGTGTTCACAAACCAGCTGAGGTTGTGTGTTATGTGCACCCCGAGGAATTTATTGCTGCTGACCACCTCCACAGCTGAGCTGTTAATGAGAAGTGGAGCATGGCGAGGCCATTTCTTCCAGAAGTCCATGATGATCTCCTTTGTTTTCTCCACGTTCAGGATCAGTCCTGGTCCTGGTCGTTGTCGTCTCTAATCAGGCCCACCACCGTCGTGTCGTCTGCAAACTTCACAATGTGATTGGTGGTGAACCTGGGGACACAGTCGTGTGTCATCAGGGTGAACAGCAGGGGGCTCAGGACGCAGCCCTGAGGAAAGCCCGTGCTGAGGGTGATGACATCAGAGGTTTTCTGTCCGACCCGGACCAACTGAGGTCTGTTGGTGATGAAGTCTAGTAGGCAGTTGCGAACAGGTGTGCTGAAGCCCAGATGTTCCAGTTTTGATGGTGTTGAACGCTGAACTGAAGTCCAGGAACATGCTCTAGGGGGCGGTGCGTGGGTGGGCTTGGAACCCGTTAATAACTGCTTGCAGTTCTAGTTATTATTATTATTATTATTATTACGGGTAATTATTATTCTCCGCTAAAACGCGTTGGGCGGCCCATGCGGATTTGTAACGAATCAATTGGATCAGGTATCCAAGTACAGAATGTGCACCGCTACTCAAACCCAGAAATTCAGACCCCTCAACAACTAGGGGGCGCTATAACAAAGGACAATGCGTTTACGCCTGTAACCACCAAACTACTGGTCCTACACTCAAAAACTTGATGGCACTTTGTTTATTGGATGATTCTGCAAAATAAAGTGAATTGGCACACCCTTCGTTTCCCAGCTAGTTTTCGCGCTACATGGCTACAAAGGTTAAACCTTTCTTGTTAAACTCCTCCTACATTTTTTGTGCAATCCGCGCAAAAATTTATATATAAGCGTGTCATGGACAAATAAAAAAAGTTATCGCGGCGGATTTTTGAATTTTGACTTTTTCGAAAAGTAACGCTAAAATAAGTGATTGTTAGCTAGCTAGCTCTAAATGTAATTGCTGATTATTGTAAAACCATAACAGATTTTGACATGTCCTTCATAACCCATAGTACAAATAAGATTTTGCACATGTGACCCGCATTTGAGGATCGTCCATCACTAGGGGGCGCTGTGATGTCAAGAAATCTACTACGCAAGAATGGCTGATCGGAATTTTACAAAACCTTCTTCATTCCCTTCCAGACATTGCCCTTAACTAAAGTATTAAATATGGTATTTATTGAAACAAGTGGGCGGGGCCTATTTCCAAAAGTGTGGAAAAAAACTTGAAAACTTCAAAAATTCACCTAAAATCACTTGTGTGGTGTAACAAGCTCAGATTTTCAGGATGTATTCCTTGAATAAGGTGCAACAATTCTCTCACTGCATGTATTCCAGTGTTTGAAAGTGCCACACTCTGTTTTTTTCAAAGTTTGTAAAATGGAGAAATCAATGTATTTTCCACAAATATTGGTCAATCCCAATAAAAATGGCCTCTATCTGTAAAGCACAGCCAGAATAAACATGTCTTTCAGTTTGGTAAAAATCCAGGCGATTTTGACCAATTTACAAGATTTAAAAAATTAATGATACAAGATTATAAAGTTTAATTTTTTTTTCTCTGAATCCATTTTTTTAATGACCATCAAAAAAATCGTGTGGTTAGATAAAACACTCTTGGACATTCATGAATATTTTCAGAATTTTAGAGCAAACCGTTCATTTAATAGGAATATTTATTTAGATAGTTTGACAAAAACCTATTGTAAAGAGCTTTTCAGAAAATTAAGCAAGGGCTCCATCTCGTGGCTTGTTGTTGCAACTACAACAACTCTTACCATTAATAGTCTAAGTAAGGGGTATACAATTAAAACTTAGAAGTCCACTTCAATAATTTTGTATGTATATATGTATGCATCATGTGTGTATATATATATATATATATATATATATATATATATATATATATATATATATATATTTACACTAATGCTTTAATGTGGCGTTGTATGGAATACATTTAAAAATTCCAACAGAGGACAGGATTTGATCATGGATGGATCTCTACAAACACACACACATATTTATTCTAGCAATAAAACATGATAGTAAACAATTATGGAATACACTGAATAATATATTAAGAGGAAATAGTAAATCAATTCCAGCTTATTTAGAACATGAAGGTGAATTTTTTACTAGACCAAGTGATATAGCAAATCATCTTAATGATTATTTCATGAACAAAATAAACAAACTAAAAGATACCACACAGCCATACAAGACAGAGTTATCAAATACACTAATAAATAAGATGATGAAAGACAAAACCTGTAGCTTTAAATTCAAGAGTGTAAGTGTTTCTAAAGTGGAATTACTTCTGATGAATTGTAAAAAAAAAACCCACCTGGTGTAGACTACCTTGATCATATGTTGCTTAAACCAATAGTTGCTATTATTGCTCCTATTATTGCTCATATAATTAATTTGTGTTTCATGCACAATATATGTTTGCAAGAATGGAAAATATGTAAAGTAGTGCCAATCCCTACAAATAAGAAAATGCCCTTTTCTGGATCAAACAGTAGACCAATACGTTTATTACCAATTCTTGGTAAAATAATGGAAAGAATTGTTTATGAACAGATTCAATCTTATTTTAAGAATAATGATTTGATTACGTTTCAGCATGCATATAGAGAAAAACACTCAACAGCCACTGCCCTGACTCAGATGGTTGATGACTGGTTCAAGGATATGGAGGAGAGAAAAATAATAGGTGATGTAATGCTTGATTTCACTGCAGCATTTGATATCATTGACCACAAATTACTGTTAAAAAAACTGGAGTATTATGGCTTTTCACAAACTGCATTATTATGGATGAAAAGTTATTTGTCGGATAGAAGACAACTAGTTTATTTTAATGGCAGTTTTTCAAATGTAAGGGCTGTGGGACACGGGGTGCCTCAAGGAAGTTGTCTTGGGCCGCTCCTGTACACAATCTTTACAAATGATCTTCCATCTGTTTTAGAAAAGGCAAGCATCTCAATGTTTGCAGATGATTCCACCATATATTTAGCAGAAACTAATATTACTGAGTTAAATACAAAACTACAAAGAGAGCTACAGTTAGTGGTGGACTGGATAAGGAGTAACAAATTGGTTCTCAATGTATCTAAAACTACCTGTTTAGTGGTTGGAACTCCTTTTTCTTTACTTTCCAAACCGAAACTTGAACTCACCATAGAGCAAAATTCTGTGGATCAAAAACAAGAGGCTAAACTGTTGGGAGTGATAATTGATAATAGATTGTGTTGGGATAGACATGTTCAGAACTTGTTAACTAAAATGGGTAATAGTTTATCGGTCATTAAAAGGTGTTCAAAATACTTTACACCGCAGGTTGTTACACAAGTACTTGATGCTTTGTTTTTTTCACATCTTGATTATTGCTCAGTGGTTTGGTCAAATACTTCATCAATTAATATAAAAAAACTACAAGTAATTCAGAATAAAGCTGCACGTGTTGCCCTTTCATGTGGGTTTAGATCAAATGTGGACAAAATGCACGATAGTCTTTTATGGTTAAAAGTTAAAAACAGATTGGTGTATTCAGTAATGGTATTTCTATATAATGTTATAACAAATAAAACGCCTTTCATTTTATATACAAAACTATCCTTTAGTAATGATACACATTATTATCCAACAAGACATGCAGTAGGAGGTAGTTTTATTTTACCTAGAGTTAAAACAAAATCAATTCAACGTTCAGTTAGGTACAGGGCAATGTGTGAATGGAATTCACTCCCAAAGACTATCATACAACAAAACACTCTCTATGGTTTCAAAACTGCACATAAGAAATATTACCTTCAAAGAAATTTGGATAGTTAATGTTAATTTTATTGAGGAGATATTGTGTAGGGTTCTTGTTAGCTAGTTCTTTGATATAGATCTATCTGGAGTAGCAAAATTTTATGTTAATCATGTTTATTTATGTTACTTTTTAATGATAAAAGGTGTTAAATGTAAATATGTATTACATTTTGTGTAAATGTCTTGTATGCATAGTGTGTAATGGGATGTAATACATTGTATTGTCACGTGGAAGACTGAAGGACCCCAGGAAGAATAGCTTTTAGCTGATGCTGAAGCTAATGGGGATCCTAATAAAACAAACAAACAAATATATCTATCCGTCCATCCATCCATCCATTTTTTGACCCGCTTAATTCCTCATGGGGTTGCGGGGC